>VZRM01005066.1:1874122-2057577 GCA_013397955.1 Grantiella picta
TGATTCCAGAACTGGAATAGATATGCTCAGCCTTTCTGCTATAATGTATAGCCAGACAATTTGTTATTCAAAATAATATTTTTGACAGCATAAATGAGTGGTCTGGTCACATCCAAAACATGTGGTTTTGCTCATTGTTGTAAAAACCAAACCAAACCAAATTTTCATTCCTGGCAAAACCAACACCCATTCCTGGCCCACTGGTTATTTTCTCATGCTGGCTGTTTTTTATTTTATAGGCATATCAAGTNCTATTTCAAACAACATCCAAACTTTATCTTTGTTTATAAAACCCAAGAAGAAGAGAGAAAGAATTCTCACGGGAAAGGTCTGTGCTCGCCACAGTCCTGGAGCAGTGCTCAGTGTGCTGTAATTCCTGGCTATAACATCTATGAGATATGCTCAAACTGAATGATCCACTGCTCGGAGGAGTGACGGCTTCTTTGATAGCCCTCTTGTTCTTGCAGACAGTAAACCATGGAAACAGCCCATGAAGACAAGGGCAAGTTCACCATATTTTCATCTTTTCTGGAATCTTGCCTGTACTTTTGTCTCTGCTGTGGGACACCTTACACCTCACACATTCAGGACTAACTAAGCCTTCACATTAGTGGTGGGTTTTTTCTTCAGTCTATATTTGAAATATTAAACCACCAATAATTTCTAGTAAAGTTTGTACAAGTATCTGCTTCAAACTAATATGTAACCTGTATGTATCAAACCCACTTTTAAAGGCGTTACTGTTCCTTGCAGTAGCTCCTCTTCCATCTGCACAGAAAATGTTTTCTAATTCCAGGAAGACTCGTCTATTCCTACCTCCTATATACTCAGTCACCTTGTAAATGCAGAGCATTATTGTACAGAGAAAGCTTTTTCACAGACTCCATGACTCTGACAATTGCACTTATTGTAATTTTTCATCTCTCCTGTCCTTCTTGAAAGATCTTGCAATATTATGTTATCCATTATGTGACCTTCTTACTTGACATTCTTTTGTCATTGCTCTAAAGGAGGCACTAAGAACTGAAGAAGACTGGGGTGTGCAGGAAGGGATGGGCCAGGATTCTTAAAATCCCAAAGCAGATGTGCCTGGGCAGGGCTGGTCTGTAGCACTGCATTTAAAACAATTGCATTGCATTGCATTTAAATGCTATTTAAATGCTAAAGAATAACACAGGTGCCCACAGACTCTTCATGTGTTAAACTATTGTTCATTCATTGAAGCAAGGTGACATATAACACTTTTTTATACTCAGGCTGGATATTGTGATTGAAAACCCCCACCCTCAATACCCCCAGCCCCCACCCCAGACTTTACTGGGTTTCTACTAGTGAGTAGTATGCTTTATAATTTTATTGTTTTCATGTGTTTAAATACAATGTCTGTCTAGCTACTAATTTTACTTTCCTGATTAATTTATTTTCCAGGTTCTCTGGCCTTCAGTCAATGCACTGGGTGATTAAATTATTATCCCAGTAATGAGATTTGGCACAATCTATGCCAGTTACCTGTGTGACCTGCTAAGTAGGTTAATTGGCAACCATGAATAATTATCAGCCACCTCATCTCGCTGAGAGTTTGACAATACATGAAACATAAAAATGCTGAAAAAGACACATAGTTTTTAATTTTAACTTCTGAGCTGTTTCAAGTAAACCTTTTAACTGGTAGCTTATTAATGAAATGCAGCAATTGAAAAAAAAAATCTTGTGAACATACTAGCTGTATTAATATATAGATGTTTGCTCCTGGGCATCATCACAGCTTCCTAGAGGAAAAAGAACTCTCTGACATATTAGATGAACAGGTCCCTCTATTCTGCAAAGTGCTTATATAAGTGAATTGTTGCATCCTCAGAGACATAGCTCAAAAGTGAAGAAAATTCAAGAACTCAAAGTGATATTTGTGGTGACATTGCAAGAATTATGTTTTAATGCTTTTCTGTGAAATCTTGAGAACTAGAAATTAACTTTATTGTTCAATAAAAGCTGTGATTTTTCTATTCTCCTTCCCCAGCAAAGAGAGTTAAGGAAAATAAATATGGTACCTGGTGATGCTGACTTGTATTGTGTATCTAATCTTTTCTACTTTGTTCCTTTCTGAAAAGCCAGAATGTTATTTCTTTCTGCCCTAGAAAAAATGTAAGATTGGAGCTTAGAGAGGAAGAAGAATGAACTCCTATGCATGGATGGCTTAAAAAAAATGTGAAATTTCAACTTGTGGTCTTTTCACAAGATAATCAGCTCCAATTAATGGTTCAGAACCATGGATTTAGCCAGACTGCTTCAAAATCATTCCTCTGCCCTGGCCAGAAATCCCACCAAAACTCGGCATATAAAGAACAATCAAAGAAGCCATTTCTTTTTATAAGCAGTTAGGGACTGCAACATAAAGTGTATTCAGAGAGGCACTTTGGAGAGCTCTTTGGATCCCAGGGTGAGAGCAGGAGCTGCTCTGCCCTGTCCTGGGACGCTCCTGGGGCACAGCTGCTGGTCCTGAGCTGCTCCTTCCCCACTGGGACCCTGCAGCCAGCAAGCACCACTGATGGAACCACACAAATAAGGATTAAATGCACAGTAATTTGGGCTCAGTTAAATCTGGTTATTGTGTGCCATCTCTCACAAAATTTCAGCACGGTTTTCCAGCAAATAAAAGCTTGCAAAGTCCTGATGTCCCATCCCCTCCGGCTGCCATTGACATTCCTCCTCTTTGGCCTCTGTGTTTGCAAAAATAGGTTTCCATTTCTAAGCTCGTTCCATAGTGGAAAGCAGAGTGTGCAGTTTTCTGTGTCCAGAATGGATTCTTCAAGTAGATAACCAATCCAAAGCCATTCCATCTCTCAGTTTGTTGTCTTACAGGCTTTAAAGGGCGGTGATATCATACAAGAGAGGATACTGATGAAATCACTCAAACCTGAGTCTGAACAAGTCAGCAGAGCTCAGCTCTTGACAGAGTGAGTCATGTTAAAACCAAACATATGTTCAAGCGTTTTTCTGGATCATGGCCATATTGAACTATGATGACCTAAATGGATTTACTCCCCAGACAAATTCACCCTCTGTTTTCCTCCTACCCACACCTATATTTGCACCTCAATCACTTATGTCTCCCTCTATTTCCTACATCCTACTTTTATTAAAAACTTTATGACTTGTTTAATCCTTTCTAAGCATGGCTTTATTTGCTCTATTGGTTTCCTTGATGATTCATCATCAGAGTTTTTTTACCCTACCTGAAGGTTCTCAGTTTTACTGTACAAACTTAATAAAAACAAAATTGCTAAGGCTTGTTAACGGAGCTGGGCTGTCTCTTTGTGCTCCTTCATCTAACCCCCTTCCTCCCCATATGAAACAAAGGTGTTGAAGATGCACAGCAGGTGAAGCTACTGTCTACAAATGGCAAAAATAATATCCTGCAGCCCTCTTTGTGAGGATTTTTTTTTCTGACATGTGGTCTTTATGTCTAAAATTATAGGCATTTAGATGTCAGGTAGCAGAAGAGAAGTAATTATAAATTAGAAGAGGTAGTGTAGCAAAATATCAAAGAAATGATGCATGTTCTAAGGTATTTTATTTCTCAAGAATTGCATGGCTTTATAAAGTTTTTATCATACCTGATAGAAAACTAAGGGTTGCTGATATTTTGCAACTCATTACCCATTGCTTGTTGATTACATAAGTGTTTTTGAATGAAGGAGCACTGTGAGGTCCTGTAAGAAGCTAAGCTGACATGACTTCTGTCTTTCCTTTTTATTACGATAGTCAATAGCTCAGTTGTAAGGAACAGAATTGCTCTTTGTGACTGTATTAGACATTCTTTTGGGAGAGCTAGCTAAAATTTGAGAGCAGAAAAGCATTTCTGGAAAGAAAAAAACCAAACCCAGCATGCCAGACAAATCAATAAGTGGATGGAGCCAAGTCAGAAAATTTTGGGTTGGGTTAGAACTTAAATCAAGACAGTATTGACTCTGCAAAGCCTGTATTTTTAGGGGTGCCTATATCAAAATCAATATTACCTTCTTGCTTTATTTGAAAATTCTCTGCCTTTGTGCAAGCAAATCCATTTTACAGTTGTATTTCTTTTTGTGAGCTAAAGTCTTCTATTTGGCATGTGTGACCTGTGTACTGTGGCTCTGTGTAAATTAACAAAAGGTGGATTGTGTGTGATATCTGTCACCACTGTTCTCTACTGATGACATTTGCAAAGGAAATTAAATATCTCTGTACATTCTTCAGTGCATAATTTATGCACAACTCATATGTGTGAGTTCTGTACAAGCTGTTCACCATTACCTCAGAAATAACTATTTTATTTTCTGGAAAAAGGATACAAGCACACATTGATCATCAGAATGTGAGACCATAAATTGTGGGCTTTAATGACCTAATGCTTTGCATATATGCAGTTTCCCATCCAAGATCTTCTTATTGCATCCCATGTATCCAATATCACACTATTTAAATGCATCCCAGCTTTGTGAAAGGTAGATTTTGTAGTCCTGTTTTGCAGATAAAGCTGC
The DNA here is from genome assembly GCA_013397955.1 of Grantiella picta. Taxonomy (NCBI): domain Eukaryota; kingdom Metazoa; phylum Chordata; class Aves; order Passeriformes; family Meliphagidae; genus Grantiella; species Grantiella picta. Next base: position 1,878,643 of record VZRM01005066.1, read on the forward strand.
AAGGACAATTCAACTTTTGCCTGTCTGGGCTTTAAGTTAGCTTGTGCACTTGGCTAAAGCATTTGGGCTGGTTCTGACTGTTAGATAAGCTCAGTTGGACTTAATACTTTAAGAGTTATATTGTTTTTGCATTATGAGTAATCTTGAACGATTGTTCTGAACTGTTGTTCAGAACTAGTTTTTGTTGGCCACCTCAGAATGTATGTAGTGAAAGCCTGTGCCCCTGCCTATAAAGACTTACCTTAAAAAAATCTGAAAATGAGCCTTATGTATCTTTGAACATTTAGAGTGGAGTTGATGAAGTATTAGCTTGCTATAAATTCACTGAAAAATCTGGGCCTGCTCTCCAAAGTTAAACCATCAAGCACACCATGCCCAGGCTTCCCTGTCTTCTGCAGGTTTTAGAATTAAAAAGCATTGCTAAAATTTTAATTAACTGATTTTTAGGGCAAAACCTCTGCATTCCCAGTGAGCTCGTTATGGTAGAAAAATGCATCTCTCACAGATAATGTTTCCTCAGAATTTTGCTTGTGCTCCCAGCCTTCCCTTATCTGTCTTGTAAGTACTCTGTGTGTGGTATTTATGAAGTAGTATCCAGGTATGGTATTTAATCTCTTTACAGGAGAGAAAAAACACAATGCTCTTACTCAGCAATTCCATCTGAATAGTGCTTCGGTGATCCTATTTTCTGCCTCTTGATACCACCAAGTTATTACTTCAGCAAAACTGTCTGCAGTGCCAACACACACACAGATGAAGTCAGAACAGCAGTTCATTTTACACATACATATGCACAGCCTCCAAATGGTGTTCCTAAGAATAGAGGTTTGAAAAGCTACTTGATAACATGAGTGTGAAAGGGGTTTTTGTACAATCGATATTCACATTCTGCTTGCTGCTTTGTATTGATTGCATGAGCTTCTGCAGGATATAATGTATATTTAACTGTATAAAATAAGTATATTAAGTACTGGACCTGTGCTTCCAATAAAATGAAAATTCTGAATTAATAGCTGTATTTTTCTCTTTTTTTTTTAAAATACATTTAATTACTCAGAGTTAACATCAAAATTTCTTTCTGAGTTAGAAGAAATAACTTCAGTCTTCTGGGTAAAACAATCCCTATAGGGCTGGTGAAATTCAAGCTTTAAATTTGTATGCTTTTTAAAATATGGTTCACTGCAGAATGACAAAATGCTTAAGAAAAGATAGGTAGAATATGGTAGTGCTTTAGGGACTGGAGATTACCTAAAAATATGTGTTCCTAATTGTGGTTTAGGTAAATTGTAAAAGTAGGAAAAGATTAAGTGGTTTATAGCTATATAATAATGATGTTCAATAATGAAGCATTCATTGCAGGCAGAGATGAGAAATGTAATGAGCACACCTTTCCCTGATGGATTCCTTTATAAACCTTCCTGGGAATATGTCACATCATGGAGTATTTCCACAGGGCACTGAAAGTGCAGAAATTCTCTTCAGAAAGGAAAACCTGCAAGGGCAGCCACCCTGGTTTCCTACAGCTCGCCCCTAAGGCAAAATCTGCTCAAGGAAAGTTTCATTAAGAAGGCAAATTTGATGTCTGAGTCCCACATAACAAGGGTCTGGGCAAAAAGAGCATTTAGGATTCCTCTGCCCCACACTGGATACCAGTGATTGCCCCTGTGCCACCTCTGCATTTTGTGGGGTCACTTCTATGAGGTAGATCAATGGATTGATCCCTTTAAGAGTAAGCAGACAGATCAATTAACACACTGAAAGTAATTTCATAAAATAGATCAATTTGTACCACCAAAGGAGCAATTAAAAACTGGTGGGCAATCTCACCCTTTGGGCTTGAAAAAAATAGACCTGCTCTGATACCAAACATCCTGATTTCAATATATAACAAGTCAATTGTTGTCTTTTGTTTGCAGTTTAGGAATCCCCTTGGCTCCTGAGAATACAAAAGAAGCCCAAAGGCAGGCAAGGTACCTTTAGTGTGCTTTACATCTGACTAAACAATCTGGACTGAATAGGGCACTGTCCAGCTTTATGTAACAACTGCCAAAAGTAGAAAATAGCTGTAATTCTAATGAACACCTTTTAACTACAATCAATTCCATCTTGTGAGGTCTTCATGACAGATAAAGAGCAAATTACTGGTACATGTTAACAACTTGAGAAGCAAATAGTCCCATTAAAATATTTTGCCAGTGTTCATAAACCATTGCTTCCCAGAACTCCATCCCTGTCAAATAAATAACTTTTTGTTTCCTATTAAATACAGAGAGCTCAGGTTACTATGGTGATCAACAGAACACAGAATAAACTCTGATTCATCATAACTGCCACATTCTGCAGAAAAAAAATATCTGAACATCGACTTGTGGGTTCAAGCTGGATCTCTGAAAAATATTTTGAGAAAACAAAAGGATTTTATTGTGTCCAAGCAACACTGGGTGAAGTATCACGAAAATGGAAGTGTTGCAGCAGTGTGCCCCTTCAAATAAGAGTGTTTCTAGTCTGAAACATTTTGAAACTAATGACCACAAGCCATAGGTTTTTTTTCTTTTTATCCTAATCAATGAAACATATAGAACAGTGCTGGGAATGCTATGGGCCACATTGCTGTTCATGTACATCTTCATCTGGGTCAGGGACACCCTGGCCTTTGCCTGCTGTGTTCTTTGTGTGCCAGTTGTTTACAATTCCATTTAGTCTGTGTTTTATGTTTAAAGGGCTGAATCATTGACACTGGACAGCCACTGAGCAGGGACTGCTTTGGTGCCAATTTTGGAGGCTTCACTCTTATGATAAGAAAGGCACCCATGCTTTTAATTGCACTTATTTGCATTCATTGTTGAATTTCACTACCAAGGCTTAAGAATGCAATGAGGTAGCATTTACATCTGCTGTCATAGTAATCTGTCTTTAGTATTTGTTATCAAGACTAGTTTTTTTCAATTTCATGGAATGAATTCCACTCCACAAAATGCAACAGAATAGTTATTTCTAGTCATCCCTAAGTTTAGTTTAAAGTAATGAAACACAGCTTTGATGCAGTTGTATTGCAGTACAAGTCAGACCTTTCTGCTGGTCTTCACAGTGATGACACTGAAATGGTTCAGAAGCAAAGAAGGCAGTCTAGAGCTAACACAACTGGGTGGACCTGGAAGAAAGCCACTTGTTGCGTGGCTTTAGATTATATGCCATTTGCTTTTACATATTTCAGCTTCTTCTAGCCTCAGTACTACATCAGATCTGCAAAATATCTGTGGCAATTAAGCAGAAATATCACCCAGCAGCTTGTATCCTGATCTTCAGAACTCAACACTGCCAAGTCCCCAAAACCTCTATTCACATTCTTTAAGACCTCAAGAGCAGCATTGAGATGGGTGTCTGGTTTTTCCTACTATATCCATTCAGTCTACTAAACAAGAACATACCTTCCTGCTACCCCTGATATGTTTTTGAGAGGGATAATAACCTACTTTTTAATTGTAGGGCTGCACAAGGGACTTAGTGAAAGTGATTAAAAAAAAAATTGTGGTCCATTGTAAGATGCTTCTAACTACACTCTGGAGGTTTGAAGCCCTGCACAGTTATCTAGCTGGACTCTTTGCATCAGTTTTCTCAGCATTTGCTTCCCAGACATTCACAGTAGTGAATTTAAGTCATGCAAAACTTGTGCAGCATGAAAGTCATCTACAGCCTTTACAGCTCAAAAGGACATGCCTGTGGGTTCACAAATACACCAAGCCTTTCCCTCGAAAGGGCTGATAGCAGGAAATTCAAAGGCTAGTAAAATCCAGAGCCACAGCTTTTATCATTTGATGGTGGTACAGAAGATGTTTCCTTGCCAGCTGAGTCATGCTCAGATGGGGGAGCTCCCTTTGATACCTGTGAGACAACTGCAGATTCTTGTGTCTTCCATATACCTAAGGTGGGGAGGGGAAGGGAGAGAGAGACAGAGGAAAAAACGTAATATCTTTCACATTTCATATTATTGGGAGCCTTTTCTGAATTTCTTAAGGACTTCAGAACAAAGTAAGAAAAAAGTTTTGGGGTTTATTTCTTAGAAACATGTTGTAATTCAACAAAAATGAATCCAGCAAAATAATTTTTAAATTAGGCTTTATAATCTGTAGAAGGTAACAGAAGGTAACAAGCATCCTTATTATGCTGCACATGTGCATTACAAAGTAGCTTATTTTTAACTTTTAACTAATTGTGTTGCTCTGGTGGCATTCTCCTATCCCATCATTTCTCCTCAGCATGGCTGCCTTTTGTCTTTAAAATGTCATATTAAATATCATCAGCATTTGCAATCTTCTGGACAGAGCATTTAAAGTTGAAATAGTTGGTGTCAATACATATAGACTCTGAAATGGAACTTATTCAATAAAAATCTATATGGACAATTAGTGTACTACCAGCTCTTCTCTAACCCAAATGTCATTTTGCATTATGGCCTGGCTGGTATGACTGCATCACAACTAAACCATAGCTTCTAAAAATACCAGGCATTTTAATTTCATCTGTATTAAAAAAATAAAAATAAAAAATTCCCCAAAACTTAGTTGCCCACTAACAGCTTTTAATAAAGGGCTCCATATCTTATGTGTATGACTAATAGCTCTGTATGCCTAATAAATTCTGTGACAAAAGTATAATCATTCCTGCTAACAGCAGGTTTTGAACTGAAGAAACACCTGGATAACGGAGACCTGAAGAAGAGCTGAGACTAAATCTCCTCTTGTGGCTCACGAGCAGCAGCCTTTTATGGGAGGAATATGCCCCGAACTTGTGTAGAAACAAATGCCTGTATAATGCTCTGCCTGTGCCTCCCCAAGCAATATTCTGCATAAATATTTATGCATTCCTATTTTTACCTGGCATGATCATGGAATGCAAGTATAGTAAGTATATGAACATGCCCACAAATGACTCAGTTTTCATCTCAGAGAGCAATCCAGTCATCTTTCCCATGTTACTCCAACACCAGTAAAAGTTCAAGTAACCAACTGTTGCTTTTACCAAACTGTAGACACAATACATACTTAAAACCCTGGATTAAATTTTACATGCAGTTCTTAGTTTTGCTGCTGTTTTGTTCTTATTGAATTTGAGCAGGAGATTTTTTTCCAACTCTGCTACTCTGAACAGATATGAAATTTCCCAGCTGGACAGGCAGCAGAGGCAACACATGAGAATGACAGGAATGCAATCAGACACAAAGGTAAGTCAGATAAGAGGGCCATGACAAAAATCTGGATCAGTTTGACCACACTATCTTCAGGGTCTGCTGTTATTAACTTTTGATCTGAATTATATTCTCCAGTATAAATTATAGGGGAAGAAAATCATAAAGAATACTACTAAAGAACATTTGATGAGGCAAGTCAGTACCCTAGTGAGAGGTTTCAATAAAAGTGATTTCTTACTAGAGAGAAGCTTCAAAGCAAGGGCTGTGCACATTCTTTCAGGTGGAGAAACCAACGCTTTTTGGAAAGAACAAAAATCGACCAGCTACTGAGGTTTGAACTCAAGGTGGATTTGCTATGAATGAAGATAAAGGTAGACAGACCAAAGTTTTTAAGCAGACCCCCTCAGCCTTTGTAACTTTCCATGTTAAAGCAGGTGCTGACACAGGCCCAGGATGGAAATGCTTTAACAATGACTTTCCATTCAAAAACTTCAGCTTAAAAGTCACACAAAGTGTGAGGGTAAAATGCAGATGCTGGTGCACCAGAGCATGGGTTTGGCCATTCTGTGCAGAATTCTGGGTGTGTTCAGCATCACAGATCCCATGAGAAAGCATGGCAAATACCTGCTCTTGCAGAGGATCTGCTTCTCCTGCAACGTGTCAGCCTTTTTGTCCAGCCTCCTCCCTTTTCCTCACTCAAGGGATCACAGGCTGCAATTCTGTCAGTGCTTCACTGGCTCAGGAAAGCTCTGAGATGAAATGAATGGAGTTTTGTTTCCCTGCTCATTCAGGGTTGATTCCTTGGTGAACTTAGAAGTGGTGTGATTCTAAAAGGCACCTCTGCTATCTCAGTGGGCATGGGTGGGTCTTCAGGAATCAGTTGTGACAAGTGTTTCACTAGAGTCACTCTGTGAGGAGACACATTTTTAGTTGGAGTGATGGGAATGGATTTCCTCCCCCCTTGTTTGGTTTGAAAGTCCCTGCAAGCTTTTAGCATAGATAACTTTTATTTCTTATTTCCATAATGATCTCCTTCAATGACTATTTGAACTTTTCCCTAGCTTATGAACCCAAAATTATGCCCCAAGTCATCATTGTGTCCTGAGTTAGGGATGCTGCACCAAGTAGCATTGGCAGTATCCTGAACCTCAGGATAACGCTGCCCTACAACCCACACCCAGAGAGCACAGAGACACCAGAGGGGCATTTTGTGGAGTGCTTGCTATGTTTGAAGCTTGTTCCTTAGCTCTGAGGTGGAATGAATGCACTTGGACCAGTTTCCTTTGGTGTGTCTTGCAGCCTAATTTTTATTCCTTGCCAAGGGATGGAATATTTAGGCAAGTAAAACAGAAAAGTGTTCACTTCAATTTTTTTCACAGCTACTCTCCTGTAGTAAACTGTCTTCAAATAGCTGGATGGTTCAAAATCAGCCCTTTCTTTTCACTACTAACACTTACAAAAACCAAAATCATCCTTTTTTTTCCTTCTGACATACTAATAATTGCTGTTGTATTTCACATTGTCTTGATCAAGAATGAAAGTTAATTCTCTAAAACGTAATTTAAAGGCAATTAGAGATAAATGCTATCAAAAATCCTATTAAAAATGATGGAAGCTCCAATTTTACATTGCCAATTTTAGAATACTAAAATTAAAAAAAAAAAAAGTGAATGCAAAGTCTGTACCAAAAGAAATTGCATTTAAGAGTGGAACCAGTTTAGTTTTAAACATTAATTCACCAAGGATGAATTTCACCATGAGTATAACATTCTGCAATCATGATATTTTATAATAAACTCCAGGGAATACCTCCTTCCTGCTTTGTAGTAACTCATGTTGATATGGAAGGAGGAAAAAAAGAAACAGTTTCTGGAGTGATCTGTCTATATGGAGAGCTGAATTTAATTAATTGGAAGCTCATTTATTACTGAGCTATAACAATTCTGATAGGATTGTAGGGAACATTCCAATAAACACTCTATTGCTCTTGAAGCAGGAAATAATTAGCTTTCAGTTGTGACCAAAATAAAGAAAAGCAGTACTGGCAGAAGGAGAATCTGCATTTCTGCTTCCAAACATTCATTATGTACTTAGTAAAAACTTAGAAAAAAAGAGAGGTGGATGGAGTCAGATGTTGAGAGCCCCTCAAATGGGGCATGAGCAGAGTTTTGAGGTTGATCCATTGCAGTTTCTTGGGCAGAGGGTCTAAACAGGATGCCCTGAGCTCAGCTGTGCCTGCTGGGAGGTCCTGGATGGTCCTGTACAGATGGGACTTGATGCTGGAGTCCTGGGAAGGACAGGGAAGCAGCCATTCCAACCTCCTCTCCTGTCCTGACTGGCATAGACTGAGACATATTTTCACTCTGCTTTCCCACATTTCTTGGATAGTAGCTCAGATGTCATCCCTAGCAGCACAAAATACCAGTTCTATTAACTGCTGTCTCATACTAAAAGGAAGTCTTAGACTCTGGGTCCCAATCTAGTTTCAGCCTTGCTCTGCTTCTCTCTTAGGGAAGACAGTAGAATAATATTCAGGATTATTTTTAATGAAGATTAGGCAGGAGATGATTGATCTACAATAAGGAATAAGAGTTATGCGATATTGAGAAAAGTCATCTATAGGAAGATGTCGATTTTATATTAAATTGTCACACATCTGTCACTAATTTACCCAGGGGTCTAAGACAGAAAAGAGCCTACATAAAAGTACAGATCCATACAGAGCTAGAGATAGCCAACAACTTTCATTAACCAGAAAAATGGTAATATTTTTTAACAGCTGCTTATATCTCTTCTAGTTTTCACATATTTTCCATTCGGCAAAGAAGTTCCAAAAGAAGCCCTGACATATTTCCTGATAGCCATTTTTCCCCAGTGCCTGTCTCGGTTTTATGGTGTGCTCCATCACGGCAGGACAGCCGGGCTGCAGCAGCCCCGTTCCTCACCATGCAGCACCAGGCTGCTGTGTGGCACTGGCTGGGCTGTAGCTCACAGCTCTGACATCCCCACACAGCCCAAAAGGATTTAGGGCTTCCAGCACCCTGCCAGGGAAGGGGGATTTATGCCTAGAGGAGAGGAAGGGCTGTAGATGAGCAGGTTTCTAATGCGTGGCTTTCGCTCACAACCCCAACCCATTTGTTTTTAGAGTCCCTGAGTGGAAATGTTCCAGCGAAGGCACCGTCTTTCCCCTGAGGGCAAATGAACGTTTTACAACAACGCTGGAATTAATCTGAGCAGCTAGAAGGTCAGGAGGGAGGGCTTCACTTCAGAAAGGGAAATATGATTAAACTCCCCATTGGCCAAGTGCTTTGATTTCTTCCCAGGAGCTGTGGGAGGTCTGTGGTGCCAGGATCCTTCAGAGGCCTGGCCTCGGTAATGTCACTGAGATGACAAGGCAACTTGAAAGTAACAATTGCTCCTTTGACCTGAGCGGTCAGCCACACGCTCAGGACTTTGCAGGCTTTTCTGCCTCCAAGAAATGTGTGGAAGGCCAGCAGCTCTTTGAAGCAGGCCTGTGATTATTTTCAGGGAACACAGGCCTATTTCCCTGAGCGCTGAAGGCATCAAACAAGAAGTATTGTTTTTGCTCACAGCTTCTTCCTCTTTATGCTAGCCTGCCAGGCTGAAAAGTGCTCTCACGTGGGTTTTTTTTTTTTTTAGTTTGTCTCTCTCTAGTTTTTCTCAAGTCAGCACTAGAGAGGGGTAAAGCTGTGGGTTCCCTGTCCTATTTGCCTATAGGTTTACAAGCACATTGCTTACACAATAACATCTTCCTCTGCCTCTGTTAGCAAAGGTCAAGTGTGACCCCCTTGAGGATTTGTGCTGAAATGTTATTCCATCACCTTTGATCCCTGATGGGGGTTATCCCCTCCAGTTTTAACTCAAAGCTGTTGTAATAATTATTATAGGAACTGCCCTGAGCCACCAGTTACAAACCTGTTGAAAATAAATCCCCAAAGTGTGGAATTGAGGAGGTCCAGCATTCTGATCATGCCTGTTTTTCAGACTGACCACTTCCTTCAACTGGCAGGATTTTCTTCCAAGACATTCAGTTTCCCCACAGTTGCTTTCATTTATTGACACCTAGACATTTAGCAACATTTCATTATGAAAAGAAAGGAAAAGCCAACTGCATCATACCCCTCACATTGAACCCCTTTATCTCTTGATTATCAGAGTGTGAGAAAATGTATGGTTTGGTTTTTTTTAAATGAAAAACCAAGGTTATTCACATTCTCATCTGACTTTGCTATAGTAATAAACATGGCTACTTGAGGCTTTGCTGGATCACTGAAATAATTTTAAAGGCAAATATATTTTTAACATACACGTGCTGGTTTGTGCAGTATTTCCATGCTATACGATGTTATTAGTACTCTGTGCCCAGCTTCACAGATTGAAGCAGCATATTTTCCACTGTGGTGGTGTGTGGCTAGCACAGATCTTTCCCGTGAGAATTTTTCTTGTGTTTTTATAAACAAAGATAAAGTTTGGATGTTATTAAAACGGTTTCTCGAGATGTGCGCAGTTCAGGCCTGGCCAATAGGCCTAGGGGGAGGTTTTGGACTGACCAATCTGAGTGACCTCTGAAAAGTCTATATAAGTTGGAAAAATAAAAAAATAAATCTCTTTGCCCCACACAACTTCTGGAGGGTCTTTTCTCTCTGCTAGCAGCTCAACAGCGACAGTGGTGGTATAGTATGTTTTTTATTTCTTAATTTATGTTTGAAGGAAACACTATAAAGAGGTGCATCGGTTCATGACAGGGCATAGGCAGTCAGAAACAAAGATTCTTTACACTTGCAGCTTCTGAGCTGTTATACAGAAGTTTGAATCTGTGTTACAAAAATCCCCTCCACTCTAATTTATAACTTGTCTAATTTTTATATGCAGCTGTGGAAAATATGTATTCTTTTTGATAAAAGAGAAAAAAGATGAACATGTTTATGTCACTGCTGCCCTCCCAACAGATTGTACCAGTCTATGGGACAGCTATTTATATGTTTTGCTCTGAGGAAAACACTTAAAGAAGCTATAACTTCCTGTGGTAATCTCAGCTCCCCTGCTTTCCTAACTTTCTCTGAGGCAGTGGAGTTCTTGTGGGATTACAGCTTCATGTCCACCTCCCATGTAACTGGGGTTTGGACAGACACCATTTCTTACAGAATAACTCAACACCCCCAGGCATCTAACATTGAATGGACAAGACAGAAACCCAATTTGAAGGGGAAATGTTGACTTTTTGTTCAAGTGTTTAAGTAAAAAGCACCTGATTTGGCAATAAATCTGCTAACTAGTTTTTTACTTCACCAGCAATTTAACTATTAATCACTTTGACCCCAGACTGTCCTGAACAGTCTTTGCACAACTGGTGGTGCAGAAGGAATTGATTTGCCATAGGTTGATAGTTAAGAATTTTTTCATCAAGAAAACTCAATTTTTGCAGAGGTGCACCTCCTCCCATATTGGACAACTTCTGGGCAAACTCAAAAGCAGACGAAATTTAGTTTGAGCTAAGAAGTCTATTGGACCCCCATCTGATGGAACAAACTGAACAGCAGCACCAGGGGGTGGCTGTAAATAGCTAAGAAATCTTTAAACCTGGCAGAGGCACTTGGCTGGAAATGCCACTTTCCAAGTTTTTTCCAGTTCTCACTTAATTTCCCCTGAAAGCTCAGTGCAGTTGTACTTAACCTTGTTTCCGGTGCTGAGATTGTGAAATGAATGAGAAATCACACATCCTGGACTCAAGAAAGTTGTGCATTAAAAACTCTTGCACTAGCGAGGTTTTAAGGTCTTTCTCCACCCTTTCCCTTCCCTTTGAATTTCCAGGCATCATCCCATGGCTCTTCTTCCTCAGGCTGCCAAGGCTAGGACATGTCCAGGGCTCCTCTGAGAGGGTTGGTCTCTGTGTGAGCCTGTCCAGCTAGGGACAATGCTCCCTCTGCTCTGCCCTTTTTTTCCTCCTCTGGACTTCCAGAGATGGAGTTTCAGTGGTGACAGCAGTTTGTTTCACAGCTCATCCATACACAGGAAATGCAGGCAGCCAGATGCCAGCGTTTCCATGTGATTTAATATGCATGTCAGAGGAAGATTTCTCTTTGTAGCTGGCTGAGTGGAAGAGTGAGATAGGATTAGTATTCTTGACCTGCACTTGTGTGGAGATGGAAAAATTCTTCATAAAATGTAAGGGATGGGATTTAGTGGACAGTTGAGGGTCTATCTTAATTAATCTCTTTGCCAATTAAAAGAAGGAGGTTCTAATTAAGATGACCCCAAAGCAATTATTCCAACTTGTGTATTTACATTAATATGACTACCAAAGCATTGAGTAAGATTATGACTTTGCAGATGGCACAAAGTCAATTTTCCATGTTGAAGATCCTCACTACTTAATTTGTATTGTCACAATGCTTGCACCATTCCTACCACACCAGTTGTTTTGTCTCCCACTATTTCAGCTCTAGAATAAAATTAGGAGGAGGATGTTTGTGTTGAGGTGCGCTGTCACAGCCTTCTTCCTGATGATGGGGAAGATTGATGTATAAATATTTATCTGTCATATCAAGTGGAAGTCTTCTTCTCGGAGGCAACTGCTTCTTTTCACTCCCACTTAAATATTCACCCATATTCAATAATTATATGACTACTGATATTTAGCAAATCCTTTTGTGGTGTATTCTTTCCTAGAGCAAATTTCTTGATCCAGTTTCAGCTCATTCAGGCATTCAGGCCTCCTTTGGAGCCTCTACCAAACTACACTACTGTGGCTAAGGAGTCAAGTTCATCCCATCAAATTCCCAAAGTTCACTGGGAAAAAGAAAATCAGGACCAGGTATTTCCATATCAGTCTTTATAAGTAATTTAAAAGTATTACGCTGCTTTTATGTGAATGAATGTTTCTAAACTGTCAAATACCTTCAAATCTTTCAAAGTGTTTGGAATTGGTGTCTATAATTGTGAACATTGTGTGATACAGCAGAGGAAAACCATATGCTTTTAAACTGTTTTTACCTGTCAAATTTATCTTTTACCTGCTATAATGCTCTCAGTGTTTTAGCAAAATGACAGTCAAAACAACCTGTAACTGAATTATTGTGGGAGCGGAAAAATACTGTAGATAATAAAGTAAAATTTTCTACAGAGCCACCTGAGACAACATCATCTGACATTTAAACAATTTTCAAGAACACATTATTACTCTTGCAAAAGAGCTGGATGAAAATTGGGAAGGACTTGGACTTCTGGATAGGTCCACTAGAATTTTTGCATTGTGAATGCCCAGATGGTCTCCAGGAAAGAAGTGGGGAAGGAATCATTAAAATAATTCTCCTTAAAAAAGTGACATCTACCTTGGCTGCAGGCTCCACACAAATATCAATCTGCCTAGTTATACACACCTGTTAAAGTCTGTGCTATTTATATTTTCTTCTGAAATTTTTCGGAATTAATGAAAACCATGCCCATTTTTCACCTTTCCATGACTCCAAACACTATACATTCTCTTTGCTGTTTATCCTGTGTCTTGCCCTAAAAAGCTGGTTTGGAACAAGGTAAAATAAAAGTAGCTGGAGACTGGAGCAGACTTACTGATTAATCTCTGTGTGGTTCACTATAAACTGTTCTGAAAACCAAAATGTAAATCTGTTCACATTTAAAATGTCAAAATTGGACTACGTTCAAGATAGTGTTAGGCTGGGGGTATTATATCAACAGCAGAGCAGGAGGAGAGAATATTTTAGCTGGAGAATGTCTGGGAGGATATGGACTGTAGTATCTCTTTTGACCCAAGGAGCAGAATCAATATTTAATGGCTTTGGGATATTCTGATTCAGCAGGGAAAAAAATGGTAGAACTGTTGCATTTCTGCTTATTTATTAAAAATGTGCAAAATTCCATCCTTTAGAGTGGAGAATCCAGAGAGGCTGATTTTTATGTTTACAGCTCCAAACTTTATGCACTGCCACATTAACTCAAAAACCTACTTCTTTAATCTGTTGTCAAGGTCAAACCCAGGTGCTGCTCAGGCTGTACAAAAACATTTCCTGCCTCACTCTGCCGTGAGATCAGCATGTCATCCGCACAGACACATTCATGCCCAGCCTGCCCCAAAACACTGCAATACCCCAAAAACCCCTGAAACATAGAATATTGGATTTTTTGTGATATCCTACAGTTGTGTTTGGCTGTGGAGAGGACCACATACTGCAAATAAATGCCTTAAATGAAAATTAAACCCAAACATTTAGAAAGCTTTAATCCTACCTGTAAATATAAAACAAGCAAGAACAGGAAGAGGAAATTTCCTATGCAAGCAACTAAGTTATTCGCCAAAAATGAAGCCATAATTAAATTTTCTTCTAAAGAGTTAGATTGTCAGTTGGATAACAAATTCAGTCTGAATTCATTGAAGTGTGAAGAAAAGGGATTTTAGTACTGCTTTATCTGTATATTTCAACCAACCATCTTTAAATGTGGCATCTCTTCTGACATATCCATAATGTGTGAGCATGTGCATAAGTGTATATACAAACTAGGCTTCTTATTGAGTCTAGACAGTGGATAAAAATTCTCTGCTATCATAAAATTCTCAATTGCATAATGCAAAATTCCACAAAGAGCTGGGATTTGCTCTTCAGAAATATCCCACACTCTATTCAAAGACACTTAATCCCTTTTCAAAGATAATTTTTCAGTTTTTTTTTATTTCACACTTTTCTAAGATACATAAATATCTTTGCTTTTTTCCTCCTCCCTCCAATTGTAAAGTTCTGGCGCTACATTCAACTTCCTACCTTCTTTTCCTGGAGCTGATGCTTCCACCCTGGGCCTCTATGAGTAATGCCAAACAGAGAATTACCAGGATCACATAATACAGGGACAAGCTATTTCACAGTTGAATAGATCTAAGCTCTCCAGGCAAGAAGATAATAGAAGTTATGGCTATGAAGTGACTGGGTTTCTCCTTGGGGGGCGAAAAAAATCTATCTTTACCCAAAGCTGAAGCAAAATATAGCAAACTATGGCAGAATGTAATTGTGTCTGTAATCTTCTAATGAAATTTTAACTCCTAGTGATCAAGGGAAGAGGGGAAGGAGAGGGAGAAAGAGAGAATAAATTAGATTTACTAGATCATATATTATTTGATCTGCTATGGTGATCTTCTAAGAAGTGGAAAATCAGGTTTACAGTATTTCACTATGGAAAAGAATATTGCCTTTATTTCACTGACCATTTACTTACCAAAATTAATGCACAGACACTCTAATTTTATAGAACAGAATACCTCAGATCACCTTGATACCTGGTAAGCTCTACCAGTACTTTTTTTTCACATTCAAAGACTGTCAATGGCCTTATGAAAAAAGTACATTGGAACACTGCATCCTGTACAGGGAATCCTGTGGCTATAAAGCAAGAGTGCAAAATATATTCACAGACAGGAGGCTGAAAATAAGTCAAGAATGAGTTCCATTTTAAAGAAGTCAGTGAGCCACTGGGGGCTTTGTCTTGGCTAGAGATAGTGGCCGTAAACAGAATTTTTTTGAACAAGAATAAGACAATGCCATGCCTGGCATTGCAGGTCCCTGAAGAGAACTTATTTGTTCTTCACCTCCCAGTGAGTAGTACTGTCCCATCAAGCCAGCCATGGGGTCTGACAGAAACAGCCTCGTTGCTCAGATGACTTCTTATATTGTGGCATTTTCAGCTTTAAATGAAAACAAAAATAAGGAAATAGTGGACATTCTACTTCCTCCCATCAACCAGGGCATGTTTACAAGCACAAAGCATCCAAACTGACCTGTGTGTTCCACTCATAGCTAACCAACATCTGGAACTCCAGGGCATTTGCCATTCTTCTTGGAGCTTGCAGTGTATAAGTATCATTTATATCTCTGGTCTTGCCTATACCAACTCTCAACCAACCACTCACCACTGAGATTTTTCATTAGTGTCATGCTGGGAATGGAATCTGTTTCTGGGCTTTAAAACTTGACTCTGAACCAGAGCCTCGTAAGTAGTCTTACTCTCAAGATTAGTGTTCATCCTGCAGTGGGAAGGAAAGGTGGATGTGATGCATTTCGGCATTTCCCTGCCTGGGCAGTTCAAGCTGCTGGCTCTCACCTGGCTGCTTTGGGCCTGAGGGAGTGGTGAAATAGGTGCAGCCAGACCCAGGGACAAATTGAGACTTTCCTCCTGCTCCTTGCTTGCATAAGGAGTAATTCACACCTGCTTGTTAAATAGCTCACTCCCTGTCATGGGTGCAAAGAAGGAATTATTCAGCTCTTTGCTTCTTTGACCTGCCTCCTCTCTGAGCCCTGTCTGATGGGCTCAGTGTGCCTGAGCAGCAGCCGAAGGAAACACAATTTATCTCCCATAAATACCTCTTTGTCCAGCAAACAGGTAATTACAACACAAAATTAATATCAAGTGGCTGAAATAATCATTATTTGAATCTTTCTCTGTTCTAATTTGAGGGTGAAGACACTCTTTCCAAATTGTGAATGGAGAGAAGGGCAGGATAGATAGCTGTGTCAGCTCTAAAGTGTTCTACTTCCATTTCAGACCTCATCTGGCAATTTCAGAGATTTTAGTGAAGTGCTGAACTACTAATCTCGGATCAAAAGGGTCAGAGTCAAACCAGAACACAGATTTCAGGTTTATTTTGTAATTTTAGGAGTGGAAGATGTTGCATTGTTCTGTGCATTCATTGCTCTATGGTCAATCTTGGAGGAGAAAGATAAAAAATCTTTTGATTCCTTCCCCAGTCGTTTAACATTTACAGATCAGCATTGATCTCCATTCCCTTTGACCACTGAGTCATACAGATTATATTTTTCAAACTTTGTTATTTTGGGGTTTTTGGGGTTTTTTTTGGTTTTTTTTTTTCTTGTTTCTGGTAGAATCTTCCTTTTCTTTCTACCCCCCTGGAGTGGGATAATTATCTGCAAAGGGAATGACTGTGGAAGGCAGTGGCTGACTGTTATAGAAGGAGAAAACGCAGCTCCTGTGGGAACAGGGAGGACAGTGGGGCCAAGAGATGAAATGACTGCTCATAACAGGAAGGAGGAACAGATGCTCCCTAAAGAACTCAGGAAATCTGTGCCGATGGCCTGGCAAAGATGTAACAATGCCTTTATCAACACTTCTGCTTTTTTACCATGCACTTAATTTACTCATTCACACACCCATATAATGGATCAGAAGTGCCAGGACAAAAAGGAAAAGCAGTAGCACACTACAGGCTTTCTTCAGGTGCATTGTTTCCAAAGGCTTTGTGTATATATATTCTGGTAAGCAACAGAGGGAGCTGCAGCAATTCCCATCAGGAATGGCTTCCTAAAAAGGAGACAACTCAGAAATCTTCAGCCATATCAGATAACAGTCTGGAACGAGCTTCACTGACCTTATGCAAGAGGAAGGTATTATTCTAGGGTTAATGTTAGCAGAATGTTTCCCAGAGTAAATCTGAAGGCAGTCTACCTATAATCATGATGAGTAAAGAATATCTAGAGTTTGTGTCCAGTTTATCTGTCCATCAATGACAGATGCAGAGTGAGGTAAGCCAAGCTTCAGTACAGAATTCCTTCCATGTTTCTGCAGAGGAGCTGCTCGTGGACTTACCTCCCATCCCCTTCCCTTGTCCTGTGCATGCCTACAAAAGTGGGAGCAAAAAGCTATGAAATCCAAAATGCTGTACTGTATTACCTCTTTATATTACAGGAAATCATTAAACAGAATAAAAGCAAGGTTGAGTTGGGTCCAAATTAATGAAGAAAACATTGTCAAAACATATTCTGCAGTAATAAGGATAGAGAAAGAAAAAAGGACTTTTTGTTAGTTCCCATTTATTTAATGATGATATAAACTCTAAGCTAGCTATTTTGTGTGTCAGAAAGTAATAGTGCATGACCAATTTTTGCTGTTGTAAGAATTTTACCTTGTGGCTACATTCTGTTTGAGATGAATTCAAGGAATACTTTAATCATGTACAGGCTTTTCAAAGGTTTGATCACTTATTAAGCAAGTGAGGAGAAAAAGGGAACTTTGTTTATCTAAAGTAACCTCCCAAAGAAATCAGGATTCTTTACAGGACATTTGAAGCCTGTGTAGGCCTTTTGAGTGACTACGATGGCATCCCACTGTTCCCAGTACCCTGCTGAAGAGCTCCCTCTCTCCTGAAAGGCACTTCTGCCTCACAGACCCTTCCATTATTAGTTCTCAAAACAATTTGTGCAGTCAAGGCTCCCCTACAACTGCTACCTTTTACACACCCCAGAAAATGGGCTGGAGTGGCCCAGCCATGTCACATGGACTATCAAATAGGAAAGCATGAGAAGTCCAGTCTTTGGAATCATCCTCAGCCCAAACAGGCTAAGATCAAATAATGGTTTCTAAAAGTTTCTGTTGAATTAATATTGCTATTTTCATATATCTGTTGGACATTGTATTTGGTCCTCAATTCTGAACAGATGGTATACATGGGGAAGGGTGATATAACTTCAAATAAATGCAAACCATACATTTCTATTTTCTCATCACCAAAATTACTTGTCTCTTTTGCAAACCTCTTATAAAGGCTGAGAAATGGCGCTCGTATGAAAATGTAAGAAAGGGAAAAAATTTATAATAGAGTCTAGCATTTTTTCATCATTGTAAGTGGGGAGTAAAAGAACTGAAAAATTATAGGATAATTTCAATAAAGGAAGGGATGCTGTGGGTTTCCATGAGTCCTGCTGCTGGATGCAGCACTAGCTCTTGCCTTTGCCTTTTTTCCTATCCATACCTACTTGAGTCCTGAGGACTCTTCAGGCTGCCATTAATTTGTTTTTAAGCCAGCAGCACGGGCTGCAATTTCTGTTTCAGCTCACCTTCAGCCTCTGCCAAGGAGAAACAGGAATAGAACAAACCTTTTCCATTCTAATATAAAATTCTTCATATATATATAATAAATATATAATAAAAATTGAACTGTTAACAGATCAAAAACCTTGCTCTGTCAACATATTCTCACACCTTGTATTGACTGACATCATCTCTGACAAAAGCTGGCTAGTAAGAAAGGCTTTAGAAACCCCTCTGAATAATAATCCTAACAAAACTGCAGTAAGCTGGTACCAAATAAACCAAAACAGGGTTCAGGTGAGCAGGGCACATACCACAAGATATTTTTATCATGTGGCTGTAGAAATCCTCTGGAGCTGGCCATTGAATGACACTTTGTTCAGCAATTTGGAGCATTTCTCAGGGGAAATATCATTCTGGCTTTTTACCTGCTGTTTTGCTATAAGACCCAAGAAATTGTTCTGCAGTGTTTCTTTTCCCACAGGCAAATGGAAAGTTAATATTTTATATGAAGATGAGCACAGTTCTCTGATGCAGCTTAATGTGTTTTTTACAATTTAAATGTCATTGCATTACCAGCACAATGGGTCAAATTTGCCCAAGGGTATTTATGTTGACAAAGTGATAGGAGAGCTATGACAGGCTCAGAACAAGGTAACTATGTGGAACATATTTACCTTGGGAAAGGCTTCTCCAGAGGAACTAAGCACATCTCAGAGCCTCATTTAATATTTTAATGTGTGATAGAGGTAAGCAAGTGGTGAAGTCATATATGAATTGTAAGACACACATTTAATGTGGGGACAATGACAAGCAAAATTTACAGAATCTGAGCCTGGCTGACTACACTTTTTCCCACTGTGGTCCATGGCTGCCAAGCTGCATTTCTTTGCCTTTTATATTTGCATCCAGTTCAATCCAGGAGTGGCAGCTGAAAAGTGCAGAGAGGAAGCAAAAATACAAAGGACAAGCTCATATTATTTTCTGCCTTCCAGGACCAAACTTTAAAAACCCCTGAGGCTTTCTGGAGTGAGTAGAGGTATGCAGGTGGTGACAAAGAGTTTCAAGGTCATAATTGCCATGGAAATTGGGGGTGTTCTCTTGGCCCTTTGCATGTATAAGGATGGGAAGTTATGATAAAGGCTCAGATCAGCCCCTTTGGGCCTTGTGGTTTTAATATGATGATTCCATGTAAGCAAGAGGAAGAAAACTTGGTATAACTCAGGCTGGCTGAATCTGGACATAACTCTTCTTTAATATCTAAAATACATTGTTTTCTTCTGCTGTCAAGAGACAGTTTTGTCTCTGCTGCTGGTTGAGTAACTTGGCCTTCACTCAACACCCCCAAGCCTGCACACTTTCCAGGTGAGAAAAGGGTGAAAGAATTAGCTGCTACTTGCTCTGCTTGCTTATTAGAACATAACAGATGTGCTGGGGAGTTGGATCATCAGCTGCCTCATGAAACGTGCTGCAATCAGGCAAAGCAGATGTAAAATGCCATCTCGTTCAGCTGGGACAGGGTAAACTGTATATTCACACACTTTGCTGAAGGTGTGGGAATAAACAATATGAATACTTCCTGAAATCTTTAATCTACACACTTTTAGTCTTTAAGGTATATAGAAGGCAAATTAGATCTGGGTGGAGACTGATATTGACCATCTCCCCAAATTCTGATTTCTGTTTGACTGATTCTTTCTAATCTATCCCCTGTGAGAGGATAGTACCTTATTATGACTTTAAAGCCTAATTTTTTCAGTAGGACTGTGTGTTTTAAATGAGAATTTATTTCATGTCAGGGAATCCAGTGATTTGATAGCCACAGCAAGGAAAGTGAAAACACTGTTTTTGAGTTGAAAGGACATGGATGTAAAACAATTGCTGCACCATTTTCCTCAGTAATGTAATTGTATAAATGTGGATTTGTAGGAACATACAATTGAGGTGTGGAGGTGGGA
The DNA here is from genome assembly GCA_013397955.1 of Grantiella picta. Classification (NCBI taxonomy): domain Eukaryota; kingdom Metazoa; phylum Chordata; class Aves; order Passeriformes; family Meliphagidae; genus Grantiella; species Grantiella picta. The sequence continues at coordinate 1,898,635 of VZRM01005066.1, forward strand.
AAGACGATGTTCTTGCCTAGGGGAATAAATGTGGTATAAACACTTTCCTCATGAATACACCTATTCCTGTCATATTTATCCTTTTAAATGTATGCATTCTTTAGAAACTGCAGTATATACTATACCTCAGTTGCCTGAGGGAAATATTAACTCCTTAGTATTCTATTTGTATTTTGAAGTCTGAAGGAGTTTTTGTTAGTACTCTGGTGTTTAAAAGCTGTTTTACAACCAGCTCTGCATTCAACCTAAACAATAATAATGGTGGATTTTATTAATCTGTCTTTTCTTCACAAAATGAAGTTAAAACTTTTTCAATGTTAATTTTCTACTTTATAACCAGATGGAGATGCAGGGGAGGAAGATTAAAATTTCTGGGCAGGGCAATGACATGTCTGAGGAGCCCTGGACATTTGTGGCCACAGGCCATTTCGGTGCCTTGTTGCAAATGCTGGTGATTCCATGGCAGCCACAGTCCTGCCGCTGTGGCCTTGTGAGCGGCCAGACAGGGGGGGAAGCATCCAGCCTGTCCCCATAAACTGCCCAGATAATGAGGGTGAGATGCTCTGTTTGTCTAAATCAGTTTTTGCTCTGTGGCAGTGGGAATTAGGCTGCTCAGGCACAGAGGAGCTGTGAGGCTGGAGAGCATCTCCGAGGACTGTCTATGTACTTAACTAGATGAATAGTGAGTCAGTGGGGCATGGGAAAACAGCTGTCACATTTATCTTCCTCACACTGGCAACTGAGAGTCATTACCAGGATCTAATACACCAAAGGATGCTTTGAACAGAGATGATCCTCATTTATTTGTCTACACATACTTAAAATGTTGCTTTGTGGCGTAAGTTACTTGCACAGAAGGAAGACTTTGGGCTAAAATTATTTTAGGGTCTATTTTAGTGCGAGAGATTAAAGCTGATTTGTTCTTTTCCAGTATCCTCTTTCTCATGGTACCGTGGGGAACCTGTTTTTGTGAGCCAATCATCATTTTTCTTAAACATATAGAGAAATTATAAAGGATAATTATATCTCAGGGGCACCTTAATTGTCCCAATTACTTGGCCAGTTATGACAGCCAGATCTGATGAAGAGAGGAAGGAATAGAGATCTGGAGACATAAGACAACATTTCATGTTGTACTTGGACAATACTCATGGTACAGTTATAATAGTATCTGTCTTTAAAAGGATACTATATGCAATATAAAACTGGAGGAGAAAAAGATCTTTGGTGAATTATAAGAAATTCTTTACCCAGTCAGCCTTCTGCATTAGCACTAAATCAATTATAATTAAGTTGCACGTAACTAAAATTGACACATTCAATTTCCGCAACATTTCATTACAGCTTAGCTGCTGTGATGATAGATGGAACTACGACACCTTCTACAAGACCTTCCAGGTACAGTCAATATCAAACATAATTTTACTTTTTACTTCTTTTTTGTAGATTAAACAATATATAATTGACCTGGATCAATGATGAGGTTACTTGCTCTGGTACAATAGGCAATATAAAATCCCTGACATCACACTGGTGTGCACTGATGGTAAAGAGCCTTTTCAGGTTTTTTTAGGCATAATGGGCAGTTTTTGGTGTTAAAGGATGAAAGCCAAATATTTGAACTTTTAGGGCTAATGCTAGCTTAAATTATAAAAAAAAAAAGCAGATGAAAATCCAGAAATTTCCACTCTCTGTAGAAGGCTTTGGTGTCAGTCTGATTTCAAGAACTTGGTCAATGTTACTCTTGTACTCTGTCTTGTAGAGGTGCTTTCTTGAACTGAGATCATGGTTAAGAGCATAAATATAAACAGAGGCCTTCTTTTTCTGTCTGAGTGCTGTTACACCTGAAACAAGGTTTTAACATCTTGTCCAAACGAGCAAAATGTTATTCTCATCGTTAAACTGAGAGTTGCACAAAGGCAACTGGATCACATACAAAAACAAAGCTCTTTCACAAGGTTATTCCTTGGGCGAATCAGGGAGCAGGCAACCACAAATTAAAGCAAAACTTTATCCCCTGCTTCCTAAATCTCCAAATCAGTTTAAAAAATATCAGTTTAAAAAATATCACGTTTTAACAAGAAAGGTGGAGGAGAAGCTAGTAAAAATATCCATGTGTAAAATGCAAATATTTTAGATAGCCCTGTAAGACAGAACCATTCAAATTCTTCAGCCCAGGGTTCTCACTGAAAAAATAACAAGAAATAAACACCATACCCAAGTTATATTTGATAAAAAAAGGAGTGTTTTTCAGAGTCTCTGAAATCATGAGGGACATATCTATGCCTGCATTGGAATGCAGCACAAGACACATCTCCATGATGAACACTAGCACTAGGCATAATCCATAGCCCCTGTTCATAATAAAATTTATTCCTCGTGTGAACTGAACATGGTAATACAGTCAAAAGCTCACTACTGAGCCGTTCTTGCCCACGTACATATCATCTGTCACACTGAGACCCACTGGCAGATTGGCTCTTGAGGAAAAGATCATTTTCATGCAAAACCTTATATTACTGTAAGCCACTCTAGGCAACCAGTGGGGGGCCTGTCCAATCCTTTTCTATCAAATCTGTTTTACTGGAAAACAAAAGTTATTAAAAGCAAGAAACGTAACAATCAGCTTCAAGGTTCAGCTCACCTCTGTTTACCGCTCTGATTCCAGAGCTTAGCCTCCGTATTTCCTTCAGAGAGGTTAGCAATCAAGGCCAAATTACATTTTCATTGGATAAATCATTTACAAGTAGTTTGAGATTTTGGTCTTAAAGCTTCAGCATGACTGAAAAAGCTCTTCTCTCACTTCAAATGTATTCAAGTGGAAGCTATGTGTAAACTGGCATGATCACCTAGAAATTCCAGACTCTTGGAAACTACCACAAACAGATGTAAAAGCTGTTATCAGCCAGTGAGTTGTGTATTGAATATAATCCTTGGGGAGGATGACATACTTAGAGTTTCTTTGGACTCAGGCTACATGGCTACTGCATGGGAGACTGTATCACAAAAGAACTACAGGATCAAGGTACTTAGCAAATGCAAAGATGTCAAATAATCTTGATTCTGCTGCCTGCATGCATGGTATAGCTAAACCCCACTGTGAATTTATCACATACCAGCAGGAGGAACCAGCTAGAAAGCTCATAGACAAAGCTTGAGAGCCACAATTCATAGAATCGTAAACTATGAGGCTAGAAGGGGACCTCAGTTTATCTGTTTGTGACACACAGGTGCTTTAAGAGCCAAAAGTTAGTAATTATATTGCAAATAAGGAAATCGTGTCCTCATGCCAACAAGGTACAAGCCCCTTTTGTAGTTTTTGCTAACTTAGCTTTAATATCAAGGCTGTTGTTACTTAGTAGTGCAAACAACACATTCGGTCCAAAAAGAACTTGTAGTCACTGTATTATAGAATTAATCTTATTTTCTGTGTGTCATGAGGATTCATATCCATAATACTCTTGGTGGAGGACAAGAGATCAAAGGGAGAACATCCTTGCTTATTCCAGGGCACATCCATCCATTTTAACTTTTTACCAAAGACTGAAACCTACACTGTTTAAATCCTGTAGATGTCAGCCAAGCATACGTCTTTTAGAGGATGAAATAGTAGTGCCCAGACACTAATTCTGCTCTCGTTGTTGCTTAGTTTGCTTCCTTGGCACTTTAAAATCTCGAAGTACAATATTTTTTTTCAGCATTAAAAAAACCCCCTTCCAACAAATATAAATAACAAGTGCCCCTGGACTCCACCACAACTATGAAAGTAGTAGAAAGCATCTGGACTCCTGCTTCTCCATTCGTGCCCTTCTCACAAACATCTTGAGCTATCAGGAGTGATTCAGGGCGCTCTGCAGGGCTCACCATGGCACCTCGCTGAGTATTGCCACTTCAGGCACACCGGGATGGAGCTGATGCTCCCAGCCAGGGATGCTTGCTGCAGAAAGCCCACTGGGAATGGGCAGTCCATGCTAATGAGCTCAGCTGCTGTCCCTTGGGAGAGCTGTGAGTCTGATTTAAGTCTGTTGAACATCTGAGAGCTAGAACAGTCCACGTGTCCCAGCCTCGAGAGCTCAGCTACCCTGGGCCATCAGTTTTCTAATTCACATTATTTAGCACTTCATATCAGTGACAGTGATGTTTTAAGTATCGATTCCCACACAGAGATATTATTTAATTTTTGGTGGTACCCAGGACATCTCAGATAGTAGGTGGCATAATTTAGTTCTCTGTCAAATTGATCATAATGTTGCTGCTTTCATTGATATGTAGTGGAGTACAATTGATCAAGTATCCTTGTTAAATTCTGCCGACAGGATTGAAAATCCCAAAGATAATTTCACTGTAATGCTTGCCTTGCATTGGCAAAGTACACACGGAAATCTCATAGCCTACCTGATTTTTAATCACTACCAGCAAAATTAATTCATCTCCAGGGAACCTGAAAGTAATTTGTCAGCCAGTCAGATTAAAAAAGGACTTAAAGAGGGCTGATCAATAAGGATGGATTTCACCCCAGGTTGCTGTGATTTCATGTACATCTGTAGAAGTCAAATAAGCTAGACAAATGTCAAGTTGCTAGTTTTTAGTGTATACTTTAACATGTGCTGCAAATGTCTGAATAGATTATTGAAGGTAAACAATGCTGAGTCTAGAAAAAAACCTGCTATTAAAATGAGGACAGTTTATTAAGCAAAACTTATGTACTGCCATTTTTATATACATTTTTCTGTGTTTCCACCCCTTCTTCATACATTAACTATATTTTAACTGTGAGCAATAATGGTAAGCTACAGTTTTCACTCTAGATTACATGTGGCAGTAGTGCACATATGCTGATCTTACTGCAATATTACGGCAATCCAAGCTCACAGTCTGCTTCAAAATGTCCCATTTTTCTGTTGAGTCTGCATGTCTGAGCAAGAGCAAATGACACACTTGCAAGGACTATTTTTGTCTTCATCCAGTTCATATGGATTTTTCCAAGAGAGCAGGGGTAAGGTGACCTCCCGTTGTCCTGAGGACAGATTATATTCATGTAATACACAGGCAGGCAAAGAAATGTTGCAGAAAAAACAAGGAACTATGTGGATGACATGCTAGCAAAGAAAAGAGCAAAGGAAAAGGCCAGAGCCTCCTCCCAGACTGGCAACTCTAGGAACAATAGGATCTGTTCCCTGTCTCCCATGAATTAGAAAAATGAATACTTGCTCCTATTTCTAAGGTCTTCCACAAATAAAAATTTATAACTTATCTTATTAAGACTCTAGAAATAATTACTTTGGTTTATATTCAGTAGAATCTTCATTAAACACAAGAATATACAACATGACAGTGGATAGGACAGGTAAAACTACTCACTTGCAAAAACCCTGGAAAACAAATGTCAGTATTTTGGAAAGTTTACTTGTCAAACATCAGCTTTATCACTGTTACCACTATTAATTTTCTCTCTGAAGGCAGGTAAGGGTATTGGGTGCTTCCTGCTAGACCCTGGAGAAATATATACCAAAGAAAGTTAGTTTCAGACTTTATCCTGTAAGGTGAGAGAAAAAATATTAAAGCAGTGCAGAGAGCAGAAAAACATGCAAGGGCAGGCTAAAAATGATCAGCCAGAAATACTCTCAGAGGAAATTTAAGTTTTTGAAAAACTTTTTTTTTTTTTTAATTAGTAGTACATTTTTATTAGAAAACAACTGTATTTGAAATTGCCCTAAAACAAAAGGAGTCAGATGCAGGCTTAGCTACAACTTCCCAGAAGCATCATCTGAAAGCAACCAAAACCTACCACCCTTTTGTCAAACTTTTGGTAACTTTGCCATAGTAATATTTCTAGGAGATGGATGAGAAAAAAGTTGTGTGGTACCAATAAGGTTTTAACGATGTGAGACTGTTTAATTTTAAACAAATGAGTTTGCTCACAGAGCCACAGGATGGCCTGGTCTCTTTCTGGAGACCATACAGTCCAATCCCAGCTCAGAGCCAGAAGCAGCTAGAAACAATTTGATTTTTAATGTCTCCAAGGATGGAGACTCCACAACCTCTCTGTGATATCCACTGTTAAATTTAAAATCAATCCATTTTCTCCATCATGTTTATCAGGTTTTTAAAGTTCTGTTGTTCCCAAGAGTGAGCAAAGGCTGTCCCTATTGCCACTGCCTAAAAAATAATGGAGCAAGGACATCCCACTCCTTTATTTTAAAAGCAATCAAATTTAGACTGCACCTTTGTAATATTTTGGGGTTATTAAATGTGACTGAGCTGCTCTCTTAGAGTGATTGCTCATGGTATGTTTGATCACATGAAGATGTTGTCTTTTACTTTTCTAAGTAGACACGCTCAGAACATGAATTCCATCGAGCAGAAATGGGGACGGAAAACTATGCAACCAATTAGACAAAAATATTGAAGCAAAGCAGTTCATTAATAAGTCTCTTGAGATTTAATGCCCATATGGGCCTGTAGACTTCTTTCAGAATAAATACTTTGATGAGCTGGTCATGTCTGTTCTTTATTTTAATGTCTTCATATTTAATCGTATCATTGAAATTCAATTGCTTTCTCCTGGGTTTGCAGGAGTTCTTATCTGCTGCAAATTATGCAATCCCCTGGGAACTTTCTTTACTTATACTTTTGCATATGGATAGCTTTAGGGAAGATGTCTTTGCTTCTAAATCATTACCTTATTTTTGAGATCTATTCATTCAGCTGGGTGTATCTTTTGGTCTCACCCTCAGGAGCATTATTACTGTCTTTATCTGACTTTTGATCTTCACTTGAGCAGGAAAACCTACTCCAGAAGTGCCTTCGCTCCATGGATTTGGGGAGTAAACTACTGGTGACTGTTCAATGGGTAAAGAATTGTCTGGATGGCCAGGCCCAGAGAGTTTCTTCCCTGAGATGTCTGTTCTGCTGAAGCAGTAGATTACATAGAAATCACTCAGTAACTCATACTCTGTCTCATCAGACATAATACAGAAAGATGAAATGAATTGAACTGCAGGTTGCAAGACAGAAGTGATAAAAATAAAAAAAAATAGATAAAACCACTGTATGCAAATTAGATGTAAATTGATAGATTAGATCTTTCTCTTATCAGTCACTGTTCTGCTTTCTTGAAGTTTAGGAAAAAATACATGCCCATGTAATAAAGGTCAGCCTTTACTAATCAAATATAAACATTAATTTAAAATATGCTTATTTTCTGATTGTCTTTTTGCCATGTTCTATGCAAGAGCAAATGTTTTTGTCTGCCTTGCTTCTATCTCTTTTTTTTTCTCTTGCCTTGGAGACAAATGAGTATAGCATCCATGTTGTTACTGAGATATGAAAGTCAACACAACCTGATACACAGTGGTGATGCTAATGAAAGATCAGATGACATTTCAGGCTGACATTTCAGGCTAACATTTTAGTGATGTTTATGAAAATTTTAGCTGAAGAATATGTTGAAGCAAAGTTTTGCAAAATCGGGCTCAAGCCTGAGACTGTTTATTCTGGATTTAGCCAAGTATATCTTACCTTAGTTTCTAGAGTAAATCATCAGCGACAAGTTCCTAGACAGTGTTCCTCAGATTGTGTTTTACAGCTCTTTAGTGGTCATAAAGGAGTCACAGAAATCACACTGCCCTAGACTTACTGGGAACAGCTCTGTCCTCCGACACTGGCCTCAGTGATTTTAACCTCGCTCTGCCCCAGATGAGCAGAGCTGCTGCCAGGATAAAAAATGCAGGTATTTTCAGAGAGGGAAGAAGGAAGAGGAAAAGAAATTTATAAGAAACTGAGCCCGGCTCACACAAGTTCAAGAAATAATGTTGCAAAGAAACGAAAATTGTTTAGTTTTGCTTGCATTAGTGCAAGCATTAATTGCAAATGTCCTGGTTCCAGCAGCTATTCTAGTGCCAGAAAGCAGAATAATACTGGTACCTGGGACCAGAAATGACACACAACAATATCTTGCATCACCCTCTATCCACTCTGCCACTGCACTGAACCATCATGGGATAAACCTGTCTGCCCTACTTCAGCTACAGGAAAATACTGCTTTTGTGGTTTAACCCCCAATAAGCGCCACACAGCTGCTCTCTGATTCTCCTCCTGGTGGTATTAAGGGAGAGAATCAGAATGGTAAACGTGACAAAACTTGTGGGTTTGAATGAGAATGGTTTAACCACTGAAATAAAATTGAAATAATAAAATAATTATTATTAATAAAAATAAAAATGGTAATTAAAAGGATTTTTTTTTTAAAAGGAGAGAGGTAAAACCCAAGAAAATAAGTAATACACAGTGCAATTGCTCATCATCAGTGGATTTCTTTTCAGAATCAGAGCTCATGAAAATGCTGAGGAGAACTATAAAGAGAATATATGAATAATTTTTTATAGTCAGTTGTATTTTCCTTTTTTTCCCCCTGCATTCCAAAAGTGACTTTCCATAGGCTCCAGATAGCAGAAGCCTACAGAGAAAGCAATCCCAATGCCATCCCATCCTCTCTAATCTACTTTTATTACAGTTAAAGTATAAATCCCACAAATTAATCTTCCACAAAAGCCTCTATTGTTTTACATTTACTTCTATTTTTATTCTGAAATTGCAGAGATGTTGTTTTCTCATTTATCATCAGAAATATTGCTAAAATGTGGGAAGTGACACCATAGGGTAAACGTATGAAGGAGCAAAACCCAATATTTTGGCTGGCTCATATTAGTGACTATCACCTGATATCCTTCCTGCAATAGATCCATGGAAGAGAGGGCACAATTTAGAAAAGTGTTAAATATCCTGATCCATGCTGCCTACAAAATATTTGTTGAGAATTATGGTGAAAACAATGATAGCCATGGAGAGGGTGCCATTGGATAATTGCAATCATTTCTGCTAGCATGTTATAAATAGAGTGTTTCAACCTTCAATTTTAGAATAATTTAAATTAGCTTATGAAAATGTTTCAATTACAAACTGAGTTTAAAAAACATCTCAAAACCAATAAATGGCAACTTCAATTTGTGTTTCTGAAAAATATTTGGGGAGCGATTATTTCCAAAGGGTTGTTCCCATAGTTTTCTGGATCAGACACTGAACTGAAAAATCCATAAACAATATAGTGTTGTTTAACTATAAGCACTGTGTTGTAACAATCAGGTTTGTTACTAAGTCTATTTCTCAGGCTTTATATACCAAGTATGTATTTCAGACAATGCTTTTCACTTGAGTGTTTTTAGAAGGCTGGATACCTGATCCCTGCCCATATTGGTAAGAATTACACTACAGAAATATTTAATCTAATAGGAATAAAAATCTTGAGTACTTAACTGCTGTTCAAATGCTTTTGAAAAGATTCTCTGACACATACTCTTAAACTGTAGGAGGGAATATTTACATGCTAAAATGGCCAGAAAACAGCAAACCTCTCCCCCTTTTATATAAAATATCTCCCCCACATTTTATATAAAAGAAGAGTTAAAAAATGATACTGAGAGTTTGCACCACAGCATATTCATGTCTGTTAGTGGCTGTCAAAATGAGTCCTTCCAAATTAAATAAATAATGGGTGCAAGACCCACTCTCTGCGCTGTTGGTGTTACAGCATTGCCAGCCCCACCTCACAGTTTGTTTGTATTGTGAAACACAGAAACTTTTAGATTTGTCTTCTCTCAGACATAATTACAACGTGCATGAAGCAGAAGAAATGAATTTGTCAGGATTATTGCAATAACAAGATAAGAGATCCTCAAAAGGGACATTTCTTTCTCAGATTCATAAATATTACAGCGTGATTGAGGTTGGAAATTAGGGTCATCTTGTCCAATCCCCTATTTACAATAGGTAAAAATAACTTTTTATAGGAAAGAGATTCTTTCTGTGCTCTGATTTAAGACACCATGAAAGTTTATACATCGTCAGATTTATATTCAGGAGACAAAAAACCCTTTTAAACCTAACCACAAAATTTGGGTCTTCAGAGACTCAATTCAAAGCTCCTAATTAGCTCTTTTACCTATATATCCACTTTCTGCATATTACCATGAAATAGAAATTGGCCATGAGGGAGAAGGATGCTGATAAAGAACAGAAAATTCAAAGCTATGTGCTGAGATACCAACTGACAACCAGGCAAAAGGTGAAGACACACAATGCAGAGAGTGAAGGGCAGGGCAAAGAGCAGCCTGGGCAGGTCATGCATGAAGTGATAGAATGACGTGAGAACTCCTGGGCTGACGAAACCAAGGTGCAGAGTCGGCAGAGCAGGAGCAGTCTGTTTCTAGAAGGTGGCATTTGTGTATAAAGAGCTCCTAAACCTGTGTTGGTTTGCACATATGCACTTGGACACTGGCCCATGACTTGGGGTGTGCTCTCTCACACCTCAGGGGTTTGTTTTGCCTTTCTGTTTGACAGCCTGTATGTTTGCCTTTGAAAAAGTATTTTGGCTGCTCAATGAGAAAGAAGCAAAAGGAGCAGGTTTGAAATGGGCTATGTGCACTACCATGGCAATCTCCTTGGGAGAGAGCATGGAGGTTCACCTTGTCGTGCAGCCAAGTCACTTTTCAAACAGCTTGTCCAGACCCAGAAGCTTCCCCAGCAGCCTGTATGCTGCAGAAGGCCACAGGATTATTTGCCAGAGAGGGGGAACCTACCGAGCCAGAACTCTGTCACTTTATTAAGGAAGAGTTTGTAAGAAAGCTGTGTGAATTAATCAGGGAGTCAGACAGCAACTTGACTAAATCACTGAGGAAGAGTCTTGCAGTAGTAATGAGTAATTGTGTCCCCTGCCTAGGGGGAAAGGAACAGGTGTCAGGAGCTGTGCTGACTGTAGAAAATGACCTGGACAAATTACTTGGGGATTTTTGCAGGAAAGGGAGGGAAAAAAGTGTGTGTGACTCTATTTCCCCAGGGAACCATTGTCACATAACAGGGCTTGGGTGTTTGTTTCCTCCTAAGCTGAAAATCCAGGGATAAACCCAGGATATTTCAATTGCTTCTATCCATTACACAGGGAGCAGCAACAGGATTAGGTAAAAAGGAATAAAAATCACAGCTTTTAAAAATCACAGCTTTGATAGAGAAAACTGATTTGGAACTGTGAAAAGTTCAGGCTGTTTTCTTCTGCAAGTGACAAACCTATGGATATTGCACAAAGCCTGCCTGGAGACTCAGGCATGTAACAGGACAAATTGGAAAATGGATTTACTCAAGCTTGGGTACCTAATATTTATTAATGGAGAATCTATGAAAGAGAATCTGTGATACCATATTCTCACATTGCACATTGATAACAGCAGTTCACCCCACGCCCTAACAGTCAGGAAGGCCACAGTTAGATATTTAGAAGTGTAATATCCACAAAAGCACCCAAGAAAACCTTATAAAAGAGACATCAGCAGAAATAATTAGGACATTTCAGTCAAAATCTGCAGAGGATTTGCCTAATTACTTTCACTTTTGTAAATACAAGTATTCTAATTTTTAGGTACCTCAATACTTATATGGGTTGGGCCCAAGATAATTAGCACTGTGCTGACTACTCCAGAAGACAAAATTGGGAGTGGGGCAGGATGAGCGAAGGACTGACACCACCCAAGCCACATTCATGAGCATTAACACATTCATTTCCACATTCATGTGATGATCAAACCCTCCTCACCTTTCACAGAGGCTGCATCTGTCAGTGCTGACACGCATTGCTAGAGAGGTCACCACTTTATGGGGGTGAAAAACCCAGGGGAAAACTTGTATGACCTGTAGTAAAATGAGACATCTCACTTTGTAAAATGTGGTTATATACGAACACCGATAAAAATCAGGCACTTGCTGATCTACCACTTTTGAGTTTTTATGAGGAAGAAGCTGTTATAAGACTTCTCCCTAAAATAAACAGTATACAGATTGTGATCTCTGACACAAACATCTAAATCTGCATTTGATGAGAACAAAATACTCTGGGGAGAAAAAAAATCTGTTTCAAAAGATGCTCGAGAGTATTTGTTTCTTCATTGTTCCACAGAATCTCAGATTTATCTTCAATTATCACCCAACTACCAGCGGCTCTAAGCGTGAATCATTGTGTCTATAAAACCTAAGAAATTTGAGAATACTGCTGCATTCTCTATTCATCAGATATGGGGAGGGAGAGCTATAGCTTTAGCCTACAAGTACTTCAGGGAGAACCAAAGCTTTATTTTTGTTTTGTTATAGATGTCACCACATAAGCAACTCCAGTGGAGAAACTTCCAGTAATCCTCCTAAGAGAATTAGAAAGTTTATGAAAACTGCAATCTTATGCTTCTTTATCAGTGATATAGCTGAGTGCAGGGCTTTGAGGTTTTTTAATTCCTTGCTCATCTGATATTTCTTCCTTGTTTGTTTGATCTGCAATATGTTCCTCACACCATCTCCTGTGAAAGAGATGGTTTTAACCCTATGTGGCAAAAGTGCCACTGAGACACAGAGCGAATGGCCAGTGTTTCACAGCAACTGCCCAGAATGCCTGATCTATTGAGAGCTAAAAGGACAGTCTGTGGAAGGGAGTGGGGTTTGCCTGTTCTTTTCCTTCTAAAATTCACTCAGGGGTAGAACCAGATCCAGACAGCTCTTCCCATGACTATTTCTACAAGAAGAGAACTGCCATTAGCAAGGCTGCTTCAGTCTGCCAGGCTCTGGTTCAAGCCCCTGGTCCATAAGGTATCCAGCTGTGTTCCCAAGATAATCTGTATTTCACATGGAATGTAGCACTCTAGTTCATCAAGCTGAATTAGGTCCTGCCACATGCTCTGGTGCTTTAACTTCCTTCAGACCTTGTTCTGTGCTAGCTGACTCATTCCAGCACACAGCTGAAACTAAAGGACATAGCTTGCGTAAATTTATATTTAAAATAGCGTTGTGCTCTTGGTTTGTTTGGGGTAGCAGCTCTCCCCTTAGCACAGGAGATAACTGCTTGAGGAATGTGGCAGTCTTCAGCAGTTATTTGCCTTTCCACTCTTCCAGCAAAATTTCAAGAAAGAAACAACAATCACCCATCACCAATCACTTTTTCCCACCGAAATCTCTTTCCTCAGAATGCATCAAATGAAAAAAATCCCTCAACCCTCATTAGGGGGGATTATTGTCTGTACTTGAGGATGTAAAAAGGAAAATACAAACCCCTATTGCTAGGCTAAGAAAGTATTCCCTTCCTGAGTACATAAATGTTAATCGGATAAAATAAAAGGCAGTGCTGATGGCTGATTTAAACTCAAAAGCCCAGAGACATTTGCATTCAGTGCATTCATCCAACCAAGCTTCTCTGCTGAAGTAGGGGAGATGATGCAGTTTTCAGCAACAAACACGAAGCCTGACATAACTGGCTAAGTCAAGTACAAAAAGGCAGTCCAGCTTGCCTTCCTGATTTTTAATAGCCCTTTTATCTTACCTAATGATGCTGTTTGTTCTTCAGTATAATCTTCCTCCGAATGGTTGTGGTTTCTACAGTAGAGATGGAACAACACACAGGGAGCTCTCCCCTTAGAATCAGTCTGACCTGAGTGAGAAATCTTACTGAGTTGTAATAATACCGTAATAATCTTTATTTTACTACATTTTTTTCACATGCAAATCAAGGTTCATTTGGCAGTCCTGGCCTCAAAGAATTCATAAGATATGGAGTCTTGGGTATGGATATACAGATATATAACAAGGATATACAGAGTCTGTACCCAGTTTATTTTGTCATTACTGCTCTTCTGATTTAACCTCCATCTCCCAGAGAGTTCCATGCTTGCAGGGGTCCAGAAAGAAGGACAGACAGAAGGCTGATCTGACTTCAGACTTCTGTTTTTGGCATAGGACCTTGAGAGCTGGAGTAGTTCTTCATTACTGCTCTGTATGTAACCTCCAAGTGATAAGTGCATGAAATAAGCCAAATAAGACATAATCTGAGTAATGGAAAACCAGAGGTTTCCTTTGCAGACAACGATAAAAAAATGTTTAATTTCCACTCCAGCTGGCACGCAGACAGCCCAGGTCAGGTTTATCTGACAGTGCATCTGAGCTATTTTCTTCCACATCATTTGCCATTCTGAATTTTTTACCAAGAAAAGTGTCTTGACAAGGGAATTTGTTAAGAACATTCCTTTATCTCCTCTGGGCTATTGCCACATCTTCAACTTCATTGAAAATGATAGGCAGTATAGCAAACCAGAATAATACAATTTACCTTTATTTCCATGTACTTTGAGCCAGGGCTTCCCAGATGCTCCCAAAGGTCCCATATAGCCTGCAAAAGGTTTGCAAATAAAGTCCTTCTTTGAGATGTTGCATTTCATTTAGGCATTGCATTGAAGATGAATTTTGTTATACAGCATTTCTCACCTGATTTCTCATGTTTAAGCAAGCATTTGTGAATAAAACTGGCAAATCCCTCCTCGAGATTTCCTAAATATCAACTGATTTCTTTTTAAACTACAAATGTTTGTTTCTGTGGAAATGCAACATTTTTGGTACAGTTTGGACAAAACAGCCCCAGGTCTTTGATTTATGAAAGAATATGAAAAATACGTATTCTGGTCTCCATTTCAATAAGTGAGGGCCTCTAACTGTTAAGAAATCAGCATCGTCATGGCAGTGCTCTTTATGATTACAGAGATAAAAATCTCTGCCCAATGGCATTAGTGAGATATGAAGGCTGACAGATCCTGGGGTCAGGTTTTAAAGCTAAGAAGGACTAATTTCTGTAAATATATATGAGAAAAACTAGATAGAATTGGCATTGGGAAGGAGTCCAGTAGTGTGTATGCTGTGTGAATTAACATGGTGCTTTTCAAGACATTTTCGATTGCCCAAACTACTCACCTTTGAATCAAAATTTACAACATTATTAGTAACATATTGTAACATAGAAAACAAAATAAAATATCACACAGGCTTAAATTTGTAGTGGGGAAAAGTGCTGCAAGAAATAGACAGCAACCAGGAAAGCACATCCAAATCAGAAACTGTAGTTTTTACATCACATTATAATTTCACCTGAAATTTGTTTTAATCCTTGTGTAATCCTCAAGTGATGAAGTGCATGTTGAAAGCATAAATCTAGAAGGATTATCACTGCACAAATATTTTTGGTAGTGGATCCATCTTGGAGGAAGTGAGCCGTGGCAGGGCCAATAAATTTTCAAATTGTGTAAGTCTGGTGGACAACTTTAAAATGCAAAGCCACCATCAAACCTGGTCACAAACTGCACCTTCCATCACAAGTATTCCTCTCAAAGAAACTCATGCCTTGGTCAAATGAAATGCTAACACTTGTGCCCATGCTGTGTGGAGGTGTGACATTACCCTGGGAGTTGTCAGGGGGACTCCAGATGCTTTTCTATCATCTGTGGATAATACTGAGCTTGAACAACCTGGGTGTAATCACTGGGAGCTTCTTCTCTGAGAGATTAAATATGCAATATTTTATAACCCAGTTAAAATGTGTCCCATGCAAAATTCAGGATTGGGTTTCAATATGTAATTTTCTTTTAATTTTTAAACAAGTTCTAGCAATGATTTTTATTTTATTATCTGAATCTATGGAATGGTGAACAAATCAAAATACTAAAATCTACACATAATTTGGTATTGAATGATTAATCTAGTCCGGTAAAATGAAATTTTAACCAATCATAAATTTTGACATAATCAGAAACTATATCCCTCATTATTTCATTAGATTGCTGAGTTGTCAAATAACTGAAATCCATTATCCTTACACAAACTTCTAGTTTCCGAGACAATTTAGTCTCTAAGCTCTGAAGGGCTGCCAGTTAAATCAGTATGGTTTGCTTTTAAGCATAAGGCAGAGAAAACTAAAATCCAAAATGAAGGACAAAAAGAGAATTATGGAACAGTAACAACATGAAATTACATCAAAGTATTGTTTTGATATAAACATAAATTCTGGACAGAAAAAATATCTATTAAAAAAGGAATGTTTGGAAGAACTCTTGAATATTATTAGAAAATTCCACAGATTAAGAGACTTGCATCTGATGCCTTTTATCATTCCTGAAAGGACTCCATCAAATGAATCTCTAGATACTTTATTTCACTTTTTGCAAATCTACTCACAACAAGGTTTAGAAAGAATGCAAAAAGAAGCCTACATGAAAAGAAAATTGGAATAATAACTGATTTGGGAGGAAGGGAGATGGACAACCCTCATTTGCTCTTAAAGGAAATCTATTCCATTGATGTAGCTTTTAGAGCCAGGCAAAATAGTGAAAATACATGGATTATAGATCTGCTCATGGAGAGTTCATTTCGAGCTGGATTGACTTTCAATTTGTGGAATAGGCTGAGAATAAAACCAAAAAGCTAAACAACCCCCCTCCCAAAAAATCTTAAACTAAACAACACAGGAAAAAGTGGTGTCTTTGCAACAGAGGTCAAGGTTCCTCTTTCCCTTTTCTCATTCCAATACAAGGGGAACTACCATTTGCTTACTGTTACTCTTTTTCTGCATTTTCCCAGCTTTTCCATATTTTGAATTTGTATTCCCTCTACAAGATTCATTTCTATCCCTCTTTCCTGCATCTAACCTCTTTTATTTCTTTGAATCTGGGATGCTTTGCAGGATGGTTGATTATTAGACAGTATTACAAGAATTGTGAAATAATTTTTGTGTGTGCCTGTGTAAACTCTGACTATGGAAAAGTCTCAGAAAACTGCATCTTACTGTGGTTCTTCCCTCAAAGGGTAAATACAGACCATCCTGTGGTTCAAGAGAGCTTAAGAAGGCAAAAGTGTGCCTAAAAGAAATTAGAGCTGTAGTTAATTTGGAAGTTTTGGTCATGAAAATCTGTCTCTTCAATACCAGTTCTCCTTGATGTCACTGTTTCTCAGTCTAGATTGTTTTTGCTGTTGTTGCTTTTTAATACTTTCTTTTCCTCCAAAGTCTGTGTGGCAATACCTTAGGACATGATGAAGGTATCCTAAGGTATACATACATACATATATACATATATATATATATATGTATATATACGGTATATAAGGTGTGTATATGTATATATATACATGGATAGATATAGATAGATAGATAGATAGATAGATAGATAGATAGATAGATAGATAGATAGATAGATATCCATTACAATTCTCCTAATGGATAAACATTCTATAACTATCAATGTAGATGCTTTAGAGAAGAGTGTCAAAATGCTGCTGGCTACTGTCCAGTTTCCTTTAGACCAAAGTCTTCCCCAGAAAACTGATGGACAGAAGATTCTTGTTTGCTCAGAGATGTCCAGCTGTATATCAGGTTCTGGCACATGAATGACAACACTCGGGAAAAAATTAAAGCTATTTTTCCAGATATTCTGCAGTTGCTAAACTGCACAGATGGGGTGCAAGAGGGGAAAAAATTACCTCTTTCGTTTAAAAAGCTTTCTTCCTTGTCATTGGACTAGGAAAGGAGAAATAATCATGATACTAATCATACCTCCAGTGGAGGAAGCATTTGCTTATGAGCAGTAATCATCAATCACCCTTTTTTACTCTCTTCCAACAATTCTTCCTCTGATATTTCCAGCATCAGAAACACTGATTTTTCACAACTCTTTTTCCTGGGAAAAATATTTCAATCACTCAGCAAAATGGTGGTTTCTCCATGGATTACACTGATGTGAGTTATGGGATGGTTGGCTCAGAAGATATCAGGCTCTTTTTTCACTCCTTAAAATAGATGCAAAAGGCAAAACAGCTGGAAAACAAGCATTAGAGATATGATGAAAGCAGGAGTGAGAAGGCAAACACATCTTTCCCCATACTAGATGTTGTTTAGATGGAGAGTGCCTGTTGAGGTTGAACAAATAACAGCCATTCCTGGCTTTCATTTTCTGAAGCTGGAAGAAGTCGATAGCTAAAAAGTAACAACATGATATGAATTATTTTGCTAGTTTCAGTAGTAACTTCATTTTTTTCAGCCCTAAAAATATTTATATAATATGCTGAAAGGGCTAATGAGACAGTGGTACTTCAACGTTTCTCTTGCTGTCACAGAATGGTTTATTGATTCTATTTAACTTCTAATTGGCTCACATTACTAAATTACCATCATTCAGGCTAGAAATTAGTTTAAATGATCAATCAACACAAAATATGGTCAAGATTATTAGTGACAGACTGGATAAGCAGATAAATAGATCAATAGCAAGAAATAAAGATAGATCAATGAGAGGTTTAGACTAAACGGACAAAGTAGGTCGACCTTTTTTCTCTTTCTTAATTACATACCCACTGGCTTTTTCTGTGGAGACTTGAAACATGGAAGTCTTTTTCTTCATCGCATAATTAGAATTCTAAGATCTGACTGATCATGTCAAATTTTGAAGCAGAACAAATAGTGAAAACTAGGCACACTAAGATGTTGAACCATCAAATTACATTAGTAAAGCCATGGCTTAATAGAATCCTCCACACTAATTCCACCAAGTTAAGATATGGAGAACACTGAAATACTTGGAAAATAAAAAAGCTCCACATTAATTAAACAAACTTATGATAAACCTGTCTAGACTGGTGCATAACCTTAGTTTGAAAGGTTAGATTAGGACAATTACAAACTGACTGCATTCTTTTTTTCTAATATATCCCAATCATTAATTATTGAAAGCAGTGCACACTCCTAATTTAACTAGTATCCTCAAATCATGGATTTCTTTACTTGACTTTGTTCTGTCACACCACTGACTCAGGAACATGGTATGATATGTAGTGAGCTTTTCATTTTTACGAAGTGTGTCTGATCTTTTCTCAGCCACATCCAGAACAACTTATATTTTGTCCTCATTAGCCAAGAATAGGCTGGATCCTTCTTAATGATCACTAGAGAACACTCAGATTTCTGCACAAACTAGGACAAGCTCTTTCACTTTTTCATCCCTTGGCTTTCACATTTGAAAATGAAGATGTTGATTTTTTTGCCCTCTTTTCTTTAAATGGATTGAGATGTGTAAAATGCTGTTTAGCGTTATAAAGAACAATAATTTTTTCCATTTTCCTATCAAAATCCCAGCTCAGGATTGGATGCTAAAACCCTGCTAATAATGTTAAAAGGTATATATACCAGTTGTCTGTTGTAGGAAGGGTCTGATTGTACTGCTAACTACTCAGATTAAAATCTGTGTCTTGAATTGTGACTTTATGATTTCTTGCAGGGTTTCCCCAAGCTCCCTCCAGGGGATAGCTGGGTACAGGGACACCTCCATATCTCTTTATGTGCCTCCAGGGACTCCCCCAGGTACAGCCTAAAGCATGGCAAAAACCTTCCAGATTCCATCTTCTCCTTCCTTACCGATCCTGGCAGAATTTGAGGCATTGGAAGAAGATGAGCAGCAGAAAATGCTGTGTTCGTTGGTGATCTCAGCCTTCAGGTGCCAGGTGGGTAAAGAAGTGCAGGCTTTGGCTGTGACAAGCTGTGGGTCAACACAGCCAGGTGAGAGGAGCAGAATGCCAGCAAAGAGCCTCAGCGGCCCTGAGATGTGTCCCCAATATCAGCACAGGCTGGGGGTGAACAGGTTGCGAACAGCTCTGCCGAGAAGGACTCACTACAGGAAATGGGGTAATAGCTTTAAGTGAAAAGGGGGTGATTTAGGTTATTGAAGAGAGAAGTTATTGCAGTCTCTCCTGAAAAGTTTGCCACTATCATTTCATGTTTTCAGAAAGTTCAAAATAGTGCGGAAAAATGCACGTGGAAAAAAGTGAGTAAGAATTTCAAATAATTCTTGCAGACAGTTAGTAAAAACACAAGCTTCCAAATATTTCTGCAGTACATTTTCAACTCCCATTTGTTCACCTCTCCGACCAAAGCAGTTTCTCTTGTTTCTCCTAAACTTCAGTGTCTGCTGCAGTTACTTTGCTTACTTTTCCTCAGTGCATACTTTCTTTGCATCTTAAAGCCTGCAGAATTCTTCTACCTACAAACCAAAATCAATCACCTCTGCCTCGGAGCCGATAAGGGCAGCAATGGCCCTTCAGCAGCCTTCTGTTGATTTGTTTTACTGGGCTGGGTGCCTGCTGGGTGATTCTGGATCCAGCAGAGCAGCTGAGGTGTTTCTCCAGAGAGATTCCCCCTCAGCCTTCCGGAATTCCCCCTGGAAAGGCTCTGTTTGTTCTCTCCTCACCACTCTCACTTTCCTGCACCTCAGCTGCCATCGTAAAGCTCTCCCCTTGCTGCTGCTGCATAACTCACATCTGCATGAACCCCAACGAGCATGTCGGGGGAAAATATACCCTCCTGTGGATGGGGAAGCTCAGAGAGCATCTAAAATATGTGTTATCCTTTCCTGGAGTGTGCTATTAAAAATAAAATAAAGCGTCTCAAATGCGCGAGATCAATTCAAGATACACTGACTTCTGAACTAAAGCAAGTTCATTCTTTTTCCTTCTTGTTGTTTCCTTCATGTTTTTCAAGTCTTTCTAAAAACAAGCAAACAATAAATAACTGCAAGGCACTCTGGAGAGTATTTCAACCCTGCCGTGCCAAAATAAAATTTGAAATACTGCATACAATGACATTGAAACTTTGCTCAAATTGTCATAAATCACGTTTGTCACATCCATTTACATTAGCTGCTGAATCCTGAACTGACTTGACAATACACCTAGGCAAATTACAAACCAAATAAGGACAAAATAAATTAAAAAAAATAGTTTTCTTTAGTAAATTGCTATTACACACTGCAGAGTTTACCAAAAAAGTGATAAAGAAATGACAAAGGAAATGTAGAAAAACCTACATTTTTTCATTTTTTCTTAGTTTTGAGAAAAGCTATCAGTAGGGGAAAATAAAAGAAGACAAAAAAAAATTAATTAAAAATAAAATTATTGGGCTGAGAAAATTAAAACAGGGCAGATGAGCTCATCCTGTTTTAAAGAGAGAGTTATTCTCTTCCTGGAAAGAATTTCCAGGAGCAGACTTACAGCTGGACAAGTCTTCCTCACAGACATTTAGCCAGTGATTTGAGGTTTGGCAGAAAAATAAACCCTAATTTACCACACTCAGATATTCAGCAGTTTGTCCCAGGGTGCCCAGGGAGTATGAACCCAGATCTTCCCCTCTCCATGCATCTCTCGTGTTTTACTGTGTCTGCCCAATCCTGGCCAATGCTGTTATCGTCAGAAACAACACAATAGAAATGCAAGTTCACAGTGTCCAGTTGTATCAGTTCATCTCAAAAAAAAGAAAAAAAAATAGGAAAAAAAGGAAGAAGATTTAAACAGAAATATGAAAAATATGTCCTGGTAAAGCACTGACAGTTGGTCTATTGAAGTTCAGAAAGGACAAAAAGTGAGAATTGGAAGAAAAAAGGGAATTCCATCCATCACATAAGGCAAATGACCTACTGCAGTAAAGTTATATCTGTCATATTTTAGGTGGCTTCTTGCATGTAAATGTAGGATTTGTGCACATGATGATCTTCATCACAGTTCAGAGGACACTGACAGATTACAGAACTGACAAGGTCTTTCCAGGAGTTAGACATGTTTAAAATATTTTTCCTCTACCTGGGAATAAATCAGAGGAAAGTTTTCAGTGGAAGGCAGGTGTGCCCTTCCTGAGTCCCTTTTGTGCTGCTCTCTGCATAGCAGTGATTTGTAGTCCTCTCACCAGCTTGATGGAAACACGAGACAATTCCAGATAAAGGCTGAAACAAATGTTTGCTCTGTGGATATTTCCAGTAGCAGGCAATGTTCTCCCATGTAGCTTAGAGGGTCTAATATCTTAAAGAAGAAAGATCTTAAAGTAGAATAACACAGAAGTCACCCTACTTAATGGCATATTACGCTTTCAAGATTTTTTGGAGGTTTTTATTTATTTAATTGGCAATATTATCTTCTTTGCACACATTCCCTCTAGAAATATTTAGTGACTATAAATGTTCCCTAATTACAAAAAAGTAACAGGAGAAATTAGCCCCATGTCTGCACCCAGCATTAAGAATGGAAATAATTTTTATGGAATGATTAGTATCCAGAGATGTATGATGGACAAATAAAACTTTTACCAGCCTGAAAACAGATAATTTAAAAAGATGGAACAGCTGCACAATGTATGACTGCAATTTAAAAAGAGGTAGCAATGATTGTCAGAGAGGAGGGAGGGCAGGAAAAAAAAGAAAAATAACTGTTCTGAAGATTATTAAGAGCAATAATTTTTTCTGGCAGGTGATACTGTAGTACATGTGACATGTGATAGTACAGAGGTTAATGGTTGGACTAGATGATTTCAGAGATCTCGCCCAGCTAAACAATTTTAGCTTTCCATGACAGCTGGATATTGAAAAATGTTGAAAAATCAGTGAGAAACTGAATGAAACAAAGGAGTTAATGGATATGCAAATCAACACACAATCAAGCAGATTTGCTGTCATTTTCCAGGCAGAGTCCTAAATACATAGTAACATTTTACACCAAGAACCTTTACAAGTATTAAAGAAAATCCCATTTTGGCAACAGATAGAGAGAAGAACTGAGATATGTGGCTATTGATCCAAAAAACCCCATTCTGCCTGTGGTCACACTGGGAGCCAGGGAAAAAAGCAGAACCAATATACAGAACTGGGAATTTCTTCTCTAACCACCAGAACCTTCCTACTAGGGAGCACAGAGTGACTTGAAATGTTCCCAAACCCAGGGACTTCTACCAGCTGCAGAGCAAAACTTTCCAATAATGTCCACAGTTCTTTCAGCTCTGCTTTCCTTCCTCATAATCTTAGCTGAAGATTTTCTCAACCCAATTCTTCATTTTTAAGTGTTCTCTGTTCCTAATCATCTTCTGCCTTTCTTTAGCTTGGGTTATTCCTATTCATGCAGCTGTTCTGACTAGAAGATTGTCTTGCTACGTTTTTATTTTTTATTTCTTTTCCCTCATGTTTTTGTTGTATCATCTTATTTATCAGCAATTGATGGAAAGGCAAAAAGATTTTGATATATGAAGAAATTTGGAAAGAAAATGCAATGTTCCAATTCTACTCCATGGAATGAAGTGGAAACGGATGGAAATGAAAGGATCAAGCAGTGTAAAGAAGATCTCATGTATAATTTCCATCAATTCTGCCACATGCTTTACATTGTTCTCAGTTGTTCAAATATATGGTTGCATGCCAGCTGTAGAATTCATTACAGAATAGAAAAGAAAAACGTGCACAGGTCCTTATTACCCAGGTATAGAGCTTATAATGGCCTTCCTAAAAAAACCAACCAAAAAACCCCAAAAACAAACAATCAAAACAAACAAACAAACAGCAACAACAAAAAAAAACCCAACAGCTGAATTTTAACTGTAAAACAAAATGTCAGAAAAGACAGCTACCACTCACACTGGAAATTTGTAAAGGAATGTATAGGGAAGTCCATCAACTTATTTACACATTGAAAAATTCTTTTCACTTACACAGTGGAAAAGCCCTAAGTCGACAGATTGGGTTCCTTTTCACTTTCAAGACCCTGAGCTAATCCTCTCATGAGAAGTAAAAGAGGAATTAGCATCAAAGCAACTTTCTGCAGTAAGTAGGGTGAGATTTTTTTCTTGACAGATTTTGAATTATTATAATATTCCAGAATGCAGAGCACTGTAGTAAGACAGAGATTTTTCTACCTTGGCAAATTACAGCTGAACCAGATTTGTAGACCTACAAATTTATTTATTATTATGTTTACTTTATTATACTGCATTTTGTACTGATAGGGCAAAGAACACTGAGGACATTTTGTATAGAGTAAAATGTATGGAGGACATGCACACTATTAGCAATTCTGTAATAACAGAAAAATCACAAAAAAATAGGTCTTCCTCTCTGCACTTATTCTCTAGAGATTCTTTATAAATACAAAATCTCAGATAACTGCAAGGACTGGAGTGAGGATAAATCAAAGGTGCGCTATTGAACTTGATTTAGAAGATTACATGCAGAAGAAATGACCATGTAAGCTGATAAGGAATATTGTAAGGGCAGAACATGGCAAAAGAATTAGAAAATTTAGATTATACCTACAGAGAGAAAGATCTACCACTTCCCTATAGACAGCAAAACTGCCCCAAAAGAAGTTGCAATAGACAGAACATGGCAGGATTTACATTTTTCCTAAAAAGAAACTATTGAGGATTTTTAGCTCTCCCGCATAGTCAATTGTTAAATACTGTGACAAGTTTGGGTTTTTTATTTTTCTTTTAAGTTACTTTTAATATATCTTTATTGTTAACTTCTTCATTGTTAACATTTTTCAATTTTTTCAATTGTATTAATTAAGCTTGTCAGCTTCAACTGGCATGATTTTTCTTCCAAAGGGAACATTTCATCGTATTTCCTTTCAATATTTCCCTTCTGCCTTACAGAAGGGATTAGAAAGGATTTCCAAAGTACCTGGAAAACATCCAGGTACTGTGTGACCTCCCTCCGTTGGTGCTCATGACAGAGAGAGAAGTTAGAGCAAAACTGAATGGCCTGACCAAAGAAATCCCACTTTGGATTGAAAGAAATCCAAAAGGAACCTCAGCCAAATTCTGAATTTGAAGTGCAGTGCAATTAATGACATCTGGGTCTGTCCCTGAGGAGCAAAAAGAGGAGAAAAATGTTTCTGCTGCACACTCAAGGCGTGCAGAGATTGCACTGTGAACGTCCAGGCAGGACAAGAACCCAGCTGGAGCCCTGCTTAGTTGTCAGCTGGTACCAACAATTTTCACCTGCTCAGGATTAACAGATCCAGTGGTTCAGCTAAAGTTACTTTCTGTGAAATGGTATGACAGGATTTTTTCTCTTTATTTGTATTTTTAATTTTACTTTCTTTCCTGACCTGGTTTTTTTTTTTCGCATCTTTCACAACCTGCAGTGATGCTAATTAATTTTGTCATCAGCTCATATTCGTGACACATCTGCACAGACAACTTATCCCAAAGTTAATTTTTTAGCATAATACTCATACGTTCATAATTCAAAATTCCACATAGTTTTAAGGCAGGTATAAGCAGTAAGAAGATTAGTGCTCAGTATTCAGATATAGGAAAAAGTACATCACTCTGTATGAACAGCCTCATCTGTAATTGTTTACAAAACAAGTGTTAAGATTTTGTTTGTGCTTTTGAGGTTTTACATATAACTCTCTATGTCCATGAAAAATATATTGACTCCACTAAGCTTTAGTGGTATAGAAAGCCAGAGCAGGGCATTTTATGATCACAAATGTCACTGGTAGTCCCTCTGAGCCCAGTGACATCTATCAGTAATTCCAAATGGCACAAACTGTAGTAATCTGGAGCCTGTTGGAGAGGATAAAAAGATACATATTTCTAAAACTTGCTCTTCTGCAGCGAGAAAATGACAGAAGTTTACCTTGATCCCATTCAGAAGGAATTCCCTCCCCAGCTGGCAGTGCAGTCAGCAGGTTCACACATGCAATCTTTACAGGGAGGATATGAACCTCACCTGCTGGTGTGGATTAAATCACTCAGGGGCCACAGCTGCCGTGAGAGACCCAAGACCAGCCCCTGGGACGTAGGAATTCCTTGGGTCAGTCCCAAGACACCACCCGGAAGCTGCACAGCATTTGGCTCTGAAGTCATGGTAAGGAAAAGAAGAAAAAGGGGCCTGGCTGAGCTTTTGATTTAGTGCAGAGTGTTAGCTTTTGGGTAAAAATATTGTCATGGCTCTACTTTTGTACAGAGCTATATTCATTCAGGCATAGATACTCTTAGAGTGAATTACCACTTTAAAAATAAACCACTGCACACAGTGATAAGAGACAGATTATGAGATATAAGTGGCTTAATTTTGGTCTTGTCTGGTTCCAGAATTATGAACAAGTATCCTGTTTAGCTGTAAATGTAACCTTTTCCCCCAAAATGGAACTGAGTTTTATATCTGCCCAACACAACTTGAGCCTTGGTGCCCCAAATAATTTATCTTTGTACTGGCTTCAAACTCTCCAGAGATTTCAGCAAGAAAAGATAAAACACTAAAAAAGAAATCCAGAAAGAAATTTGAGATAGCATCAAATATGGCAGCAGCATTTATATTTGAAACTGATCTGATAATAGGAAAAAAGGAAAACACCTGTAGCAGCTGATTTAGAACTCTGAGGAGTTAGGAAAATTAGAACAGAAAGAAGATGGAACTATCAATGCTGAACTCAAAGCTCAGAGAAAATATCTAATCTGCAGCACAGCCTGCTTAGTGCCCCATAACCCAGGACAGGATTCTTCAGCAATAAGCACAGGCAGAAGTCAGGTAGGAATTGGGAACATCAGTGAGAACATCACAAAAGAAGCTCCAGCTGAGTTCACGACTGTGGATCAAGCAAAAGGGTCAGCAAAGGTGGCCTATCCCTTGAGTTCCTGGGAAAAAATTACTTTCTACAATAGCTATTGGAGAAATTGTATACAAAATTACAAAATTCTTTAGCCACATATTTAAAATCATCTTTCATGGTTGGATCTTTCTGACAATTTAAAATATATTTTGTTTTCATATAAGACTTCATTTCATGACAAGAAAATCCTCCCCTATGCCTTTCAGTTCTCCCAAAATTATGGAAACAAATATAAATTAAAAGAGGGGATTTTAATTCTGCAAGACTTTTGATTCTCTCCACACACAACAACAAGTTTTACTTCATATTCAGTGCTCCTGAAATGATTAAAAAAAACCCAACAAAACAAAAGATTCAGTCTGGCATATCTTCTGGAGTCTTCCTTTGTAACAGTATTCATTATTGCTCAAGTCAGTGTAAGGAACAGATAATACATGTTTCATTCTTTTGACAACTATTAATTTCTTTGAAAGCATGGATGTGTAGGACTGTGTAGACACATGATTTAAGCAAGCAGTGTTTAAATCAAATTCCCTTTTAAAAAGGTTGATTGATAGGCAGTATGCCATGTGACTGTTTTGCAAATTATAACTTGTATCCGGCTAGAAGAAAAAAGGAGAAATAGTTTGTTTTCTTTGAGGTTGGTTGAATTTTAAACTGAATTTACTATGGCTGAAGTGGAGTGCATCCCTCATGAGACATTAGAAACTCTACCCAGAGAGAAATACCACCTGAGTAGTATTTAGATAACTAGAAGGGATATAGTTTTGCTCTTTTGCAATAACAAAGTAGAAGCCAGCACACACTGAAATTCTTTGATTAATATACAACATTTAAAATGCTTCTAGATCACAAATATTTTCAAGTGCACGATAAATAAGTCAATAAATAAACAAACAAAACAGTGAGGCATTGGAAGATGTTTATCTGTTTCTCCTGATTAAATAACACTATTGAAGGCTTGAGTTCAAGATGCATTTGAGTGAAGATGCGTGAAAGTGAGGCATATAAATCAATCTAAAAATATTTTTTTTAAAAAGAGGTGGAAATAATAGCAATGAGATTTTTATCCTTTTCAAGTGCTAGGTCAGTTACAAGTTAGCTTGTTTGCTGGGAAAAAAAAAGGCATTTTTCTGTTGGTGAAGACCGAGTTCTCAAAATGGCAAGTAAATGGGTTTTAAAAGTGTTTTACTTTATTTGTCAAGGGTATAAATATTCTGGCTGGGAATTATGAAACCATGAATTCAGAGTTTTCCACAAGAAATAAATACACAGGCAATTTATCAGTTCCCACAGGAAATTAGTCATAATATTACTTGTAATTTTTCTTCTGTACCGTTAAGAATCATGTATGTTAAAACATATACTTCATAATTCATGAGATTTGGACATTAAAGAAGTTCTGAAATTGGACACACAATTTTAGAAGCTCATAAATATACATTACTAAAACACCATAAATAGCAACATGTCTATCCAGCTAAGAAATGTGCTACTTTTGTGTTTTTATAATTATGCATTGAAATAAGATCAGCCAGCTACTGGTGGCTGATGGAAACTGGGATACAGAGACACACACACCCCTGCGTATCAGAGATAATGTGCAGTGTTAACTATTCCTCTGATTCATTGCCTCTTAAAATCAGAAGAAAAATCTAGATTTTATATAAAGCTTCAAACTGGGTCTTCTGTGATTATTGGGTTTTTTTTTTTAGGGGGGGAAGGAAAAAGCACAAAAGGGAAAGAGCAGGGTATTATTCTTTTGAATCTCTTCCTGATGAGACACAATGCTAGAGCATGTAGCAAAAACAGATTATTTTTGCTTCTTGTAAAAAAGCGTTGAAGCTAGAACTAGGACCATGTAAAGATTTTGAAAGAATACTGCAACAAAGAATGGTCTGAGGTGTCTGACACTAAGGTTGTTCATCCAGCTTCCTGGAAGGCTTCAATTCCAGGCTTTCCTCTAAATTAGGCAAAGTAGAAATCTCTGCTGCACTCCCCATGGCAGGTGGGAGCCCTGAGCCCATGGTGCCTGGGGGAAGGATGGGCTCTGCTGGCTTTGTCACTGTTCCTCATCACGGAACTTTTAATAAAACTAATACCAAGCCACAAGAGCTTTTTGGTCTAAATGGATCTTTGCTTTTAGATGAAAAGCCACTCAGGTAAAAAAACAAACCAAAAAAACAACCCCCCCAAAAAACCCCTGACCATGAGATGCTGTCTACTGCTCAGGCTTTACAATGCCTGACTTCTATGGGGAGTGGAAAAACGAACACCTGGAGCATCTTACTGCTTCCATATTTCACAGGGAAAGAGAAGTTTATTCCCTCCAGCAGCAGGATCCTCTGCTCCATTTAGGCTGGAGATAAGGTGGGGGGGGGGAAAAGGCAAATGGAGCAGAGAGACAAGAAATGAACTCCTATTATTCTGGTTCTGTCACAGATACAGGAAACTTGTGAGGGACCAGCTCATCAGAAAGATTTCCACCCACACTGCTGCACCCAGGTCAGCCCAGGGAGAGCACAGCAGAGTCTGGGTTGGAAAACAGCCCAGGGATAGCACTGGGAAGGGAGGGAGGCACTGCAAAGGAGCTGCATAGTGTGGGGGCAGCTGGGCAGCTCCTTGAGCTGCTCCCTGCAGACAGAGGCTCTAATGTCAGTCAGTCCTGGGCCATGTCAGTCAGCCTGGCCACTGCTGGACATGGCCATCATGTTGGGGCCACTCTGGGTGATGTCTCCTCCAGCAGTGCCTCACAAACCCTTGGCAATGACAACCTCTGTGAGCCCTGTGGGGTTCTTGTGCCTCCCTGGTGCAAAGCAGCTTCGGGGTGCTTTTCCTGAATGGCTAAACCCACAGGGATATCATATTTACCATCCTGGGAAGTGCCTCATGCTTTCCTGAGGCTCTGAGATTAAGTGTCTTGATAGCTAAACAGGATCTGCAGGCTGAGAGCCACTTCTGAAGGAGTGCCAGACAGTGAGGATCATACAGTTGAATTTCTGAGGCTTAGCTGGAGAAAAAGAAAGGATAACACAAGTGGAAGTAGTAGCAGGAGCTGTGTTACCACATGGCATTTGGAAGTGCATCTTCAAATCAGCAGTCTGACTAATGCATGAGTCATTATTCATATTTAAAATAATTGCTAAAAAAAACCCCGAAACAAAACAAGTCATGTGAAATTTAAGTAATACATGTACACAAGTTTTCTGTACAAACTAAAAATCACCTATTCTTCAGCCTTATAAATTATTGACTTTTGATCAAAAAGCAGACAATAAATTACCAATCTGTGTAGTTCAACCATCATTTTATAGCCTGTGCCCAAATTTAGATCTTGTGTATAGATTCACTCTTCTACTACTGCATCCTAATATCAGAACCAATCCCTCAGAAAAGACAGCTCACAGACTCCTGCAAACAGCCAGCTGATTTAAACCTTAGCAGTTCCTATCTCAAAGCTTAATTGATTACAGTGAAGATTAAAGCAGACATATTCCAACTCCAAGATTTATTGGCTACTGTACCAGCAATAGGTTTCTATCCCACTAGGGTCAATATAGACTTTCTGTACTTGCAAACAGGAAATACAATATAATTGCACTTCAGAGTTAGATGGATATCAGCAAAGAAAGGACTATAAATGTGCATAGCTAGCAGAAGATGTTATAGGTTCAAAAATTGAACGATGAATTGAAAGCATTACAGAAAAATTATTTGAGATCCATACATTCCTTTGGATTTAGAGCAAGCACACCAATGGGTGAGAAATAACATCAGAGAATTAAAATTACTTTGTTGTTCAGTAACTGCTTAAAATAGCATCCATTTAAATATTAAAGAATATAATAATTTGTCACATTATAAATAAGTATGATGGCTTTTAGAAACCAGAGAAATATTTAGAAGCTTCATGCTACCTGAACCTTGCTGCAATGATTTGACAACCAAAGAGTAACCTTACCAGCTGAGAAAAATCTTCCTGGAAAAACCTACCTGAAAGCAGTTTTTCAGAAGCAGATTACTAAATTATTTTTTACCGGTCTGTCGTGGGTTCACAGCACCTTCATCTGCTTCCCAGGTCTTTGCAGAAAGTGACTGCAGAAAATGTCTGTGCAAAGTTCAGGAATTATTGGCTGTGTTTTGAATACATCAATGGGCACATGTAAAGAGCAGTCAGCAGGGTCAGCTTGGTTATTTACCAGAGTAGGAACAGTAGAGGAGAAAAAATCCTTAAGTGCCCATCTGACTGAAAACACATCATTAGGACAAGATGGATGAAATCTGAAGATGTAGGATTGTCTGAAATCACAAAAAAAAGGGGGAAAAAAAGGGGAAATTGGGGCTGAAGTAGAAAAAAAATCAGTAGAGCACAGTCTTTTAAAGCAGAGGCAGGGTGAATGATTGATACAATCTCAGAGAAATTACTCCAGAAGATGAAAATGGTTTCAGAAAAGAGCAGACATGGCTACAGACAGAGGTGGATGTCCCTAACCCAGAACAGTCAGACACAGGAC
Organism: Grantiella picta; assembly: GCA_013397955.1. NCBI lineage: Eukaryota > Metazoa > Chordata > Aves > Passeriformes > Meliphagidae > Grantiella > Grantiella picta. Next base: position 1,929,471 of record VZRM01005066.1, read on the forward strand.
AGGAATATGCTGTCCAAAGTACATTTTAATGATGAGGAAACACGTTCTGAAAATTGTATGCAAGTCTGTTTATAGTGTTTCATCTGTCTTCCTATTTCTCTTGAGCTAATTAATGCAAACAACAGTCAGTTTTCTACCTCTTTATTTTATTTTCTTTTTTCTTTTTTTTTTCCATTTTTTCCTGACATCTGTGTTTTTCAATTACTGGATGGACTGGAAGAGACAAATTGCTAGCACCCATGGGAGTATGGAGTCTGTGGAACTGAAAGTCCTCTGGGGAAGCTGTACCAGGTCAGAATAGTGTACCAAAAGTGTGAAGGAGAAGCCTTGAGAAATGGAACTGCCTCACACAGGAAAAAACCTGAAATGAAAAGGGTGAGTAGTCAGGAGTCTAAAACCTGCCCATTCCTAAGGGTTCAGCTTCCATTCAACATTTCAGTGCAATATTAGGGATGAGGACACAATCAAGTCAATCCAAGCACGACCACACCAAAGCCTTGTGTTTCTGGTGGGAAGTGAGCAGAGTGGCCTCGATTTCCAGCAGGTCAGCACCTTGCTCTGGAGAGCTCTGCAAACTCAGGTGTCTCTGGAGGAGGAACAGGAAAACTTATTGTTCCATTGGAAATGTAGAGGTTCCCTGGGATCAGGTGTTTGCTGTCCTGCTCAGCACAGTGACAAACCCTTCAGCTATCACAGAAAGTGATGAAATTAGGGGCTACTATTGCACAGACTTTTTTTTTTTTAACTTTATGAGACATTTAAATTCTGAGGTGTGATATTTAGTGATAAATTCTTAAACTTCATACATCCTTTTTATCTGGATTTTTTGTTTGTTTGCTTGGGTTTGGTTTACTTTTATTTTGTGAGACCTACTTTGAGGATGGTAAACTTTCTTTTACTGTTTTCTCAGTAAAGATTTTCCTTTCATTGCCATTGCATACATGTAGTACAAAAACAAAGGCTTTTGACTCTGACTACAGCATTTACAGCGCCAGAATCCCCATAAAACAAATCTAGTCCCTGTCCAAAAGCATTATAAAGTTCAGTGAATGATAACAACCTAAATATAAACAAGGCTTCCATAATAATTGCTAATGTTTTCTAAATTAGATTTACTCAAGCATATACTTCCTTGTGGGTAGTTTTGAATTAAACCTCTCTCCTAGGAGTGTGTCCACCAGGAAACTGAAGGGCTCAGAAGAGGTGAATGATTCAGATGCATCATCAGGAACAACAAGATCCCAATGCATTTAGTCATATTTCACTGCCTCCTACATAAGTAATTTAATTTATTTGCTCTGCTCTCAATCCACTTCTCCATTATTACCAAAAGAACTGAGGCTTGAAAATCATCTAAATATCCATGGATCCAGAAATACATTATGACAGGTGACTGTGCAAAGAGATGTGGTGGGATGAGATTTATTCCAGCCTGCTGTGACCCCACACCCTTTTTTAGCAGCTATCCTGTCTCCCTCTTTAGTCACTCAGTTTCTCCTTGGAGAGCAAGAAATGCCCTCTGGCATCGATTGTATATTGGGTTTGGATACATTAAGTCCCTCTAATTCCCCTTGGCTAAAAGTGCTGAATATAAGTCACACTAGGCACAGAGCCTTTGGTAAAATTCAGTATGCCAGAGTTCAGGTCCAAAGCCTCTAAATTATCAGATTCATTCTTAGGGACCAGAAATAGTGTGACGCAGGTAAACAAGCCTCTGTGTATTCCTGGAATTGAAGGCAATCAAATTTCATTTTCTTTTAGACAGTTTATTTGCTATTAGTGTCACAAATTGAGTTCATTATCAAATATTCCTGTGGGACAGCCAGGACTGGGCCTTTGTGTATGCAGCACATGCTGCACAGCACAGCAAATTAACCTGGGAACTCTCTATTCTCCATTGCTCCAGGCTATGCTGCAGCTGGAAATCTTTGGGGGGATTTGAGGGTCCTGAATGAAAGATTATTTCTCAGTTTAGAATAGGTGTTGCTGACTATCTGAATGTGTTATTGCCAAAAGAATAATGATTTCCCCTGCCTTTTTGGATTTTTTTTTAATGACTACAGTAAATTACTTTGATATACACCTTAATTGCAAAAAGCATTACCAAATTGTGTGGTGGCATAGAAAACACAGCTATTAAAATCACAAGTGACTCTAAGCACAGAAAGGTCCCAAGCATGTTGGAGGACAGGTCTACAATTCAAAATGATTTTGACAAACTGAGAAAATACTCCAGACAAAAAAATCAGATGCCATTCAATAAAGACAGCTGTAAAGTTTAACACTTGGGCAGGAAGTGTTAAACTACTGGATAGGATAAAGTGCTAAAATACTGGATAGGGAACAATTTACTAGGCAACGGTGATGCTAAAAGGAAACCAGGAACTGGAATAGCTCACCAAGTCATTGAAAAAAAATGAAAAGGTTAAAGGAGGATTAATAACTGGAAATATTGGATACAGGACAGTGGCCTCTTCCATTCCCAGAGCAGAGCATCAGTTGTGGTTCTTACTGAGCACTGCACTTCAAGAAAGATGAGAATGATGGTCCCCAGTGTAATTCTCTGATTTCTCAGCAGACATATTCTCTTTTTGGAAGTCCAGAATGTGCCCATTTTTCTACAAAATACCATTATTACCTGTATTTGAGAATATAAGAACATTTACCTTCTGAGTTATTGTTTCACCTTTAATACAGAGGTGACCAAAAAAGAAATCTTTCATGTCAGCCTGGAATGTGACCTGTTTTTAATAACACATAAAAAACCTGGTATTGCTGTATCCTATCCATGCATTAAAAAAATAATGAAAAATGCATGTCAAAATTCTGAAATATTTTATGAAATGTTTTACTCTATTTTGCTGACCTGAAATGAAATGTTTAATTTCAGCTGGCCATTAGCTGAGTTGGCCAATCTCAGTCCCTTTGCTGCCCAGTGGGAACAACATAACCATGTCCCTCTCTGGCCAGGTTTCAGTTCCCCTTCCTTATTGTTGGCTCAAACACACAGAACTTAGGTTGGTCAGAAATAAAATGCATTCCTGACAGGGAATTTCACTGACACAGACATTTCCTTTTCAGAAAGGCTGGAGTTAAAAGAAAACCCATCTAGTAGTGAGAATGGATTTGAAATGTAACCAGAGATTCTCCGATTTTTACATTTGAGAGGAAAAATATTATTCTTCCATCATGACTAATGTTACTTATCTCCCAGAGCTGGAGGTCTATCTTTAAATCCTCATGCATGCAGAGCATCCCACAGGAAGCTCAGATAACCCAACACTGCTAAACATCCCTTTTTGGAGAAAAATCCTGTGGCACATCCTCTCTCCACTCTCCTGCTGAATCATTAAAACACACAAGGTCACAGTTTGACTGTGACTCCCAGTATAAAACACAGCTTCCAGAGATTTCCAACCTTTTTCCAGTGAGATTTAGATTTTTGCAGCTTGAAAGCGAACGAGAGCTCCACCGCTGACTTTCAAAAGTACATTTGCAGATCGGCTCATTGTAATTTGCACTGAATTATTAATACCGAGCTGAGTGATTAATTCAGAGTGTGTGTGCTGCTTCTACTGTGCTCCACAGAGCAGAGGAAATCGGAGCAGATTGAGAGGGGCAGAATTTGAGCAGTTTCTTTGCTGACCCCTGCAGGTTCCAGCTCATCCTGTCGGGTTTTACCTTGGACTACATCGATTTTGTACACTGCCTGCACAACACAGCTCAGGAGGAAGTTAAATATGGCCTAAATCTACATTCTAATGCAATTATAATGCACCACATTATTTCTAGTAATAATATCCCCCACAGAAAGAAGTGATGCATATTATCAAGCATGAATATATTTAATGATTTAAAAGAGAAATGAGTTCATTAAAATACCCATTCACCTCAAAAACAGTATGAAGTCAGAGGAACAGGTGAGGAAATAATTTTGCCAGGTTTTTCAAACACTAAAAAAAAAAAAAAAGAAATTAAATCATTTGACAGGAATGATTATATTCACGTCTCACTTTTCAAATATTAAAAAGTATTAGACTGACCAATCTATCCTTTTGAGGTGTATCTGTATCATACATATACACCACCACTGAGGTTTATGTTTTCCAAAATTTCTAATGCTTCTGCTCCTTTCCTGGCATCTGGCTCCTTCTCAATTTGCTGCCTTCTCCATCCCCTCTGGGCTTCTTTCCCCAGGGCTCTCCAGCCCTGGGACACTGCTGCTGCTTCCCCTCTCCCCTCCTGAGCCAACTCATTCTCTTCCACACATCTGTGCCCCCATTTCTTAATTCCAGACCTCTGCTTTTGCCTCCATGATCAGCTATCTTTTCTGAACTCCTGCTGTTCCACATTTCCCCGTCTCCACCTCACTTTTCCTCCTCCCTCTCGGTGATTTTGCCTCTGCCTCATCTCCTCACCTCGCTGAGCTCCCAGTTCAGTCCCAGTGCACTCTGAGCATTCCCAGTCCCTGGCACTCTTCCCTGAGCAGCAGCTCCCATCTGCTGGGGGTTTTCTAATGATGCCACCACGAGGGCATCCTCCTCTGCTGCATCCATCCTGTGCCAGCTGCTCTCTCCCTGAGTAGAGGAATCAAAGTGGGAAGAAAAAAAAAATGGAACTTTTGACAATTTTCTGAGCTGTAAAAGATCAAGAGTTTCTATTCATGAGAACACCAGACTGTATTTAGAGCGACAGGTAAAAACAAACAGCCAACAAAGTACCCCTAATGCACTCGGCTCGTTTGGGAAATCATACAGAGATCTACCAGAGAAAAGAACCAGTGTGAACTCCTAATGATATTTAAATATTCCCCCTGGGAAAATAAATAAAACAATGCTTTTTTTTTGCTATGGTAAACATGAAATCTCACAGTATGAAAACCCCCACCTTGATTGTTTTTAAGCTTTTCTGTGTTTCTTGAAGCTGTTTACATCATAAAAACTTTCTGAAGCAGGTGAATAATAAGTAACCTTAGTTCCTTACTTGAGTGATCAAAGAACATTGCATGCAGACCCCAAATAAGCTGGATTTGAAGAGCTTTAGTTCTATATAGTTAAAAAAACCAGGTTTTGAAGACAGGTGTTTGTTACTTAAACAGACAATGTCTCACCAGCTAATTGAAACTGCAGCTGCTGTTTCTTGGATACTTTCTCTTCCAAACTAAAAATATCATGAGTGTTTAGTATGACTATTGATACCTTTCAGCCAAATTTTAATTGTCACACGAACATTAACTAAGTATGATGGAGAGGAGAGGAGGAATCCATGTAAACGATCTAAAATACAGTATGCATTGAAGAACAAAATAAATCAATTTGTCCTACTGAAACAGGTGATGAATACAAATAGTAGACAAAAATATTCTAATGTTAATCAGGTATGGGATTAGAATCAGATTTTGCTGCAGTTACCAAAGAAGATAAAGCCTTTAAGGTAGTAAATTATCACTATACATAAGAAAAATTAGGTTTCCATTCTTCCTCCAGGTGAGATTCTCAGGCAGAGGAGGACCAGTCAGCTTTCAGACTTCAGCAGGTATTTTCTGTCTAGTTATTCTATTTCTATACTTAGACATAATAGTGAAATAAATAGAACTTTCCAGGCCTGAAAAAGAAAATTCCAGTGACAATATTCGTATCCATCTTCCCATGAAGAAAAGCTGAGAATTCTCAACTTCTGCAAGGCAGTCTGTGCCTATGTATAAGATTTCTAGGTATATGCAGACCAAAAGAAAGGAGAGCAAATTAATGGCTAACTAGAAGACTAAAAGGGCTATCGTTAGTCCTGAATTAAAGCTATGAAAAGGAAAATTAATTCTGAATATTGAAAAATATTTTTTAATTATGTGTTCTGTTAAACAACAAGGGCACGTGCACTCATGAAAGCAGCATTATAAGATGACATTTTATAATTGAGTGGGAAAACTAATTTTAAGCATCCTTCAGGGCATAATTTTTCATTGGATAAAATACAGGAATGATATTTTACTTTCAATTGTTTCTATAATTCTAAGATGAACTGAAAAATTACTAGTCTTCAACCACTGCTTTTTCTATTATTACTTTTTCAATGAAGTTATTCTTTGTTAAATCTCCCCCTTGATCAGGTATTTCTGATAAAACAGGACCTGCTCTGGGTTTTCAAATGTGCAGCAGCCAGCAGGAAGACCTGCAGACAGCTGAAAGTGCTTTTTGGAACCATTAGGTACCTAAGAGCAACGTTAAGTGCCTAAAGTCACAAAAACACAGGTCAAATTTTCTACTCCAATTTTCCTAGCGGCATTTACAGAACTGTAAAATTCCCTTCTATATAAACGCCTTTTCCTAAAAAAGCATTGCCCTTTCCAGATTTATTATCTGCAGGGCATGAAAATAAAAATGAAATAAAGCTACCTTAGAGTAAGGCAGCAAACAGCACAGACTTGAGGTGATTCCCTCTTGCCCAAGGTCCTCCTCCATCATTCCTGTAGTGGATCCTAACCTTGGTTCTGGCAGTGAAATGAAAAAGTCCTGTTAAAGGACCATGACTTGGCCTACAAACATGAATCAACACAGAGATGTTTTCAGAACTTCAGTTTCATACGTTCTCTGGGAGCTTTCCCGTTGTATTTTCACTTTGCATGTGTTATTCTCCTCACTCTAATTGTTCAGCTTCATTTGCCCTCTCTGAGAACCCCACTCATTGCAATCATTCATCGCCATATTGTTCTTTTTTCTTATGTTGAAGAGGAAGACCTCAGTCAAGCAGACTCATAAAAACAGACAAAAGAAAGAAGTAAAATTGCAATAGGCAATAAGATAATGTTAAGAAAAAAACCCCACAATTCTGTGCGAAAAAGCTATATATTCTTTATCCATGTAAACAGCTGCAGTATCCTTAGGATATAGTGCCTATTCACTCACAGAGATGCAACATCTTCAGTTTCTCTATCGAAACAGAGCTTTTTATCAAACTACCCAATCAAAATAGTCTGAAAAGAAAGGGGAAAACGCCTTATATAGTTCACTGTTTTGCCCAGAGGGCAGGAAAAGAACCACCTTTTTTTTTTTTCCTGTATGTAGCTAAGTTAAATAAATGAGAAAGGATAAATAGATTACCTGTCTATATTTGTATCAAAATTGCTATAGTTTCTAATTTCAGATTCATTATTTTTCATTATTTTGGCTATTTTGATTGAGTTATGCCCTGACATTGTTAATTCAAATGCTATGAAACATTTACTGGTGTTTGGTGTTTTTTGAAAAATACCTGTAAAATCTTCCTTGATGTTGATAGGAGCAGACAAAAGCCAATAATGAGAGTTTCAGGAAAAAAAACTGTCTCAAGAGCTATTCATTACTGCACAGAACCAGTACAATCCAATGTTATGTTCTTTCAATTCAGAATAAATTATGCAGAATAACAGAGGAAATTTTGAGCATTTCATTGCAATTTTTCAGGGTTGTGAAATATTAAAAAATTAAAACCCATTAAATAACAATGTCTCAGGGATGTAAACTTTCATTCCACAAAAATTAAGAAGCAAATTACTTTATGAGAAAAAATATGCAAGTACTCAAGTAGGTGTACCCAAAATAAGAGTATGTATGCATACCTGACTGAAAAAATCCTCTAAGAAATTCCTCTTATAAACCCACCTAGAACATGCTATTGTGAACAATTTATAGTTTAGGCTCAGAAATTCAGTGGTTCAATCTTACTATGCCAATCAAATTTCTTGCAAAAATGTATAAGGTTCAGAAACTGGTGAAATTAGCACATCGTTTGGTTTGATTATGTTGTTCTCATGGAGGTATAGTAAAATAATTGAATGAAAAATGTGCCAACTGCACCACTAAAAATAAAATTATGGATTAGTTTAAGAAGAATAAGCTCTTTCAATGCTTGTGGCCAACATGCCAGAGGCAGTGAGACATCAAGTGAGATGCAGATTTCTCCAGGCTTTCCCAATAACTCAGGCCATGGAATGAGTTAAATCAGAAAGGCTGCTGGGATGATGGAAGAGGTGCTATAAGCATTCCTTCACCGACTAAAGCAGCTTTTCTGGCTTTGAAATGAGCTGATCCAATATACAGAAGATTTTCCTATTCCAATTCAACCAGAATTTTAAAGCCACCCTCAAGCATTCTGAATCAAAGGTAACATAAAAACTGCTTTTAGCAAAACTGAGGAGAAGAGCATCAAAACTTCAAACCTCTGCCAAACAAAGCAAATGAACAAACAGAAATCCCAGAGCAGAATTACACTCAATGAAATCCTGCATTAATGTTTAATCTGTTGAGCCATAGGGTACCTTGTAGGCAAGTTGGTTAATTTTTTTCTGCACTGCAATTTCCCCACATATAAAATAGGACAGCAGGGTTTTCTCAGTTGCAGCGGCTGTGAGAATTGAAGCCCTGCACACATCCCTGCTTTGCAGGCACTCACAGCCACTTGCACAGTGCTGGGGAAGGTATCGTTCATCATAAAGAACATCCATCGGAAAGAAGAGATCAAGCATCTTCCTGAATTGTTCTGACAAAGGTAATTAATGCTAAAATCCAAGAAAGGACATCCTCCAGCTTTGAGCATCTTGCTGACCTGCCTGAATCGAAGGCCTCATCCTTCTCTGTTCCCTCTACAGCTTTTTGGTAGGAGTGATGCTCCAGATTGGATTCCTGATCCTTCCTGGTACAAATCACCCTCTGCAGCTGCCTCCTCTCCACACACAGCCTGAGGAGAGCACGTCAGGTGGAAACAACAGTTAAAAATCCTTCTCAAAAAGAATTCAGGTGATAAATCCAAAAATTACGGTAGATGTCCCAGTGTAATTGGGAACCATCCAAATTTCGATCTCCAAAACTCAGGCTTCATTTTTAACAGCACAAATGTAAGCTCTTGCACTAGCAGTGTCTCACCCAGATCTGTGTGTGACAGTCTGTGACTGAAAATTCAATATAAGTGTAATATAATATAACCCCAGTTTTACCCATGCTGCAGGTGTATCTCTCAGAGCACTGATGTTCACACTGATCCATGGTGCATTCCTAAACAAGCATGCTTTTACTCTATTTCTTAATTTTATGTAAAATTTGTTTTGAGGACTTGGAGCTGTTGTGCTGGGACACATGCAGCAGAGGATGGAATTTTCACTGTTAACAAGGACACAGTTTAATGACCCTGAGCATGGGCTCTAAGAGACACTGTTATGCCAAGTTAATGGTGTTTTCCTGCAAAAACCAATTACTTCAGGCTACAAGGATAACCTATTTCTTAGGAATAAATCAGGGTCATGGAAAGATTTCTATCTTTTATAATTGTCTTTAGGAAACAAGTGAGGGGAAATACAAAAATATTGCTGATAATACAAGGCACCAGGGGAAAAAAACAACCAAACCACAGACGAAGCTTCTGTAAGAGGCATTTGTTGCTAGGAGGAGGATGACTTCACTATTAAAAAATCTTCTTCTGAAGACAGAAAAGGAGGAAATAAAAATATTTCTTTTACAAAACAACTAAAAATATCTTCTAAATGTTCTTTCCACTTTCAAGCATTAGTAGGAAGGTTAAGGGCTTTTTTTTTTATTAGTTGACTATTTTCCTCTCAAAACTTTTTCTAAGAACCTTAAAAAAAAATTATGTATTCTCTTCTTTGCTGAAAGAACAGTGGCACTGAGAAAATCACATATATTTTCTAAGCAGTAGAGGCCAGTTACATCCAGTGACCCATTGATTTTTCAGCTACAAGGTAATTATAAAGCCTCTGGGTTCTTAGCAACACATGGAAGAAGAAAAAAAGATTTTAAATCATATTCTTCTCCAGTGAGATGTTCTACTTGGAAATAGATTTTTATTTAAAGGAATACTATGTGGGGAAAAAAAACCAAACCTCACTTCAATCAGTTCTCTACTATTGTTGAGGCAGCTTCAATGATACCCCAGGGCAGCTGATTGACTCTCCCAGGTTCTACAGCTCTCTGAAACAGCTCTAGAAAAGAGGAGCAACTTCTTGGAGAAATACAGTTATGAAGCTGCAAAGTGCCACAGGTTGGAGTTTACTTTGCTGCGCTGTGAATTGTATCAGGGATGTCTTAGGAGAATGGTCCCTAAAGAAAATAACAGGAAAGCTTCATTGGCTCCCCTCAGACCTGCCCATTGAAATTCAGCATGGTCATGCATCATGCAGAAGCTGCATATTTTAAAAAAAAAAAAATTAAAAATCCATATTTTTCACAAAACAGAACTCGCATCTAAATGGCAGAATCATTTTACAGAGGGACAAAAGCAACTTTATGTCCTAATATTCACTTTTTCCCTGGGCTGCATATCCAATTATTGCTTAATCAAGGAATACATTTCCCCTTCCTCTAAAGCATTGGTTCACTTCCTAGATTAGACATCTCTGTGTTCTGGCACTTAGCCCAAAGACATTAGTGAGGCATCTCTGTGTACTTCAGAAACCTCACAAGCAGCCTGCTGGATGTTTCAGGTATGATGGTTTAATTACAAGTAAGAGTAACAGGGTTTCCTGGGGATGATTGTTTTTTCTTTTTCCTGATTGGAGAAAACTTGGCAAGGAAACAGATATCAGAGGAATACTATTTGCTTCAATTAAAAAGAAAAGAAAAAAGGCAAAATTGCCTGCATAGAACATGCACTTTAGACCAACATATAAATATTAAATGCATAGATGTACCATTAAACGAGAAGCAGTGCTTAATTGGCATTGCCATTAATCCTGTGCCTGCAGATTTGAAACCCTCTTTCACAGATGAAAATGCAATGCCTCCAGGATGAAAACCAGTATTTGAGAGCCAGCTAGAAGGTGATGGCATTTAGGAGCAACAGGACTCTGCATCCAGCTGTACCCAGAGCAGAGGGAACAGGGATTTCTGACCACAGTTATGTCCCAGACACCATTCATTACTGCCCCATGCCCTGCTAGCACCAACTGTTGTGCACCTACAGGTGAAGAAAGCACAGCCCTTACATTTTCTCATTTTCAGCTGTTTTGCCACAAGGAGAAAAGAAAACAAAGGACAGTGAAAGCTGAATCTTTCCTCTAGCCCAAGAGGTTAACTTATTAGTTATTCTTTTTTAGCCAGCAGCCTGTGTTCTGTGTTAGGAAGACAGATCTAATAAATCTGGGTTCTGGATATGCAGGGGAAGTTATTTTTCAGTTTGGGAAAGTGGTACTGAAGCCTCTCCCCTTACAATTTTTTCAAAAGTAATTTCCAGTAATACATTAAACTGAAATTCAATTACAAAGCTAATATATCTCAGCTAATGTGAATATTGGCTGGGCTAGCAAGAAGAAAGAAAGGGAAGATGGAGTTACTGGACACCAAAAAGGTCTGTTGTGTAAAAATTATTTCTAGGTTTATTCCCTTACACTTGAAAGTCTAGGTGGCACTTCAGTGGACCAAGAAGCACTGGAAATTATTTCTAAATTCTTCAGCATCTTTGAGTGGATTTTTTATGGTATTTAATGAGACATATAAATAAGAATTAAATGCCTCTCTATAACCTCATTAATATGTGATATAATATCTTTGCTTTTGTTGCACAGATAAGAAAAGTTCTTTCACGTGTGATCTTCAGTTTTTAAAAGCAGAGAAGACTCAGTGTACATGAAGCACAGCATGTTTGAAGAAACACACATATTGTTGTAATTTAGAAAAAAGGCAGTTTACCCAGAGGCTTTTGAAAAAAAAGCATGTTTCTGAAAAAAATAAAACCCAATATATTGCTTTGAGAAAATGATAGACTGAAAATATGAACATTTACCAGAAGTGGGAAAAGTAAAAAGGATTTCTAGGTCCTCACAGACGCTATAGTTTGCTTTTTTACATCCTATTCTCCTTGTGAGTGAGGAACTTCAGCAAAACAATTCCTCCAGAAAGCACCACAGTTCTGACTGCTTCCAAAGACACCAACGCACAGTATGAGACCACAAAAAAAAAGAACAGGTATTTTCTAACAAGTTCCCAAGTTTTAATCCCTCAAATTACCACACCACATGTAAAACACATGAAACTTTCAACTCTCCTCTCTTGTCCTAGACTCACACTCCATACAAATCAAAATAAGCAATGGCAAGAAAAATAAATTGTCACACTCTATACAGCAAGAGCTTTGGAGTTCACAGCTTTTCATGGCTTTTCCTTTTTATCTGTCCCTGGTTTGTCTAGGAATGTAATAGGTACACTTCATGACAACTGACTCATAAAAATTAGATATTTGGACAGCAATTAGTGTCCAAGATTACGATAACACTTAACAGCTTCCTTAAAAATGTTGTTTTGGGTTTTATCCTCTTCTGAAACAATTCATCTATCATGATTCTGAGGCTTCTGATTTATACATTTTCTGAAGATCTGTTTTCTGTAATGCCCAGCAGTTCAGTCAACACCCTCTTGTTCAGTATGAAGGATGCTTGAATGTACAGCAAAGAGATTCCATGGAATGCATACCACAATAAAGACAAATACATTTACCTGTCATCTGGCATATACAGCTGAGGTTCAGCGAAATTCACTTTGTGCAAATTTAACTTGTGTTAAGCCAACAAAAATGAATTATTATCAAAGAACAACTGACAGATGACTAAAAGGTGAAAATAAGCATGAGGTTAATTAAATCTTTTACTGGTAATAGGATGGATAATATGCTTTTCTTTTGGCCATGCTGTTCATGTTACCAGAATAGGAGAAGCATTCGACATATTCCATTTCCCAAGGAAGAAAGGAGGCCATAAATTTTAAGAGAGGTAGGAGCAGTTCTTAGAAACAGTTGGCAGATCAGTACCAGCATCTAAGTACCATGAGTTGGGAGAAAATCATAATGGTTTCCTCACACAAAATTCCATTTCTGAAGGAAAAGAATTCTCTGAGAAGATGCTGTGTCCCCTAGAAATTAATAAAAGTGTAGTATTTTACTGGGAATCTGCTTGACTAGGGTGTTTTGATGACCTTACTGCCTCAAAATACCTCACTTTATTCAAATTAAACAAGTATCAAAGGCACTTTGATATGTTAGCTCTCTAGATATGTACAGTCATTCCTCATCCCTCAGAGCATCCTTCTAGTACCTAAAGGGGCTAAAAGAGAGCTGGTGAGGGACATTTCACATGGGCACAGGGTGATAGGACAAGGGGAAATGGCTTTCAACTGAAAGGAGGGAGGTTTAGATCAGATATATGGAAGAAATTCTTTCCTGTGAGGTTGGGGAGGCACTGGCAGAGGTTACCCAGAGAAGCTGTGTCTGCTCCATCCCTGGAAGTGTTCAAAGTGAGGTTGTACAGGGCTTGGAGCAACCTGGGATAGAGGAAGGTGTCCCTGCTCTCAGCAGGGGAGTGGATCTAGACGACCCCTGAGGTCCTTACCAACCCAAGCCATTCTGTGATTCTATGAAATTAAGTCTAAGCAACTTCTGAAAAAGCACACAGGAACTTTTGAAAATACTGCCCTTTATGTCTTTAGTGAAAATCACTTTTTTCCTGTCAAACCTAAAATCCAGATGAAAATGGAAAGAACCCTGTGGTAGCTAACACAGCCAGCACCACAGTGACTTGGACTGAAATTGCTGTTTTAATCTTTCCAGAGTAGCGCTCCTGAACTGTCTCTTTCTGTTGTTCTTCCCACTTTGAATTTAATAGCAGTTCCCCCTGAATGACAACCAAATGCTGTGTCCTATAGAGCTGCTGTATCCACTCATGCAATTGCTAAGTCACCTACCACTGAGACATCCAATTACTCCACCTCCTCTTTCATGTTCCTTAGTCACTCCAATTTGCAGCTGCACTTCTGCTGAGGTTCTCTCTTGTTTCTTCCCCACTTTCCTTCTCCTTTCCCTGATGGTTATATTTATCTCTGACCTTCACGCTATTTGCTAGATTTACTTTTTATTGTTGAATTTTACTCCTCAGTTTCTTTTTTTGTAAGATGGTGCTTGATGGAGCAATGCTGGGGAGCTGCAGCTTTCCTTTCTGCCTCTCAAGCAGTTCTGCTCTTGCTTCTGTACTGGGAGGGAAGCCTGACTCTCCTTTCTGGTTTAATATCCAAATTTATACCGCAATCACAGTAAATATATTAATTTTCTGTTTACCATACTGTATTTTCATGTGAAAAGAAGAATCCAGTAAGACAAAGGACCATTTCCAAAGACCCATTTCTGAACCTTAATGGAAATTTTCCTGAAACTTTTCTTACCCTCTGTCTTTCAATCTGTCAATTTAAGCAATATGCCTCAGATGATGTGTGTCAGGGATCTCGTGCCTTTCCATCCCTGGCACAGAACTAAATCAGTCAGTAAAGACTATAAAAAGTTCTGGGGTTTAATTATGAGCTAAACTCAAATATCACTGAACTTGCTAAAACTCCAGGGGAAGCCACATAATACAAGCTGTCAAAACCTCAGTCTGATAAAAAAAAAAAATTACACCCAAAGTTAATTGGTGAAAAGGCAACTTCTCATGTATCCTGATTCCTTTTCTAATTGTTCAATTTTATAATCCTAGGGTGAATTTGTCTGATTTTTAAATGGTTAAGATTGCTAGCATGAAATACAACTAGCTACAGATGCTCTGGGAAAGCAAAAGCAAGCTTTAGCTGCTCCCAGACAATTTTTTCCCAACAATTATATGCTCAAAACGATGTAATTTCAGTCAAGACAGAATCTACTGATTGTGCTTCTAGTGTCTTTTGTTAAAAAATAACAGCAGCCTTTCTCTACTCTATCCCTCCTCCCTGATTTTCTTGCATGAATCAGATTTTTGGCAAATGGGCAGCACTCTCCTTTTATCTGAAATTTCTCCCCACATGCTGAACAAGATTTAACCTTTTGTACCCATTTATTACATCACCAGGCCCACATCCACTGCTGTGCATTGGGAAAACAAGCAGCAAAGCACTGAAAAGAATGGTAATGATAGCCCTGGCTCTCACCCCAAGCCTTTCTCCAAACGGGTGAGTGTGCACACTCCCAGTCAGAAGAGGGGAGAGAAACACAGAGCTTGGCAAACTGTGGCTTAGCAGAGGTGACCTGTGGAGTTCACCTTCCTGGGAATGTTCTCTTGAGGGAGTTGCCTTGCTTGGTCTGGGATGCTCTTGGTGGGGATTTATGAATTGCTGAGACTGAGTCTCACACAGGAGCACAACAGCTTCTTTTTGTGAGCATGGCATGACCCATGTCCCCATGTCCCCATTTCCCAAGTGATTCATGATCCACTGAAGCTGCTGCTCTGTTATAATCAAAATACACAAACTCCTTTGCATGAGATCAAATCAAGGAGTGAGCTGCCACACTGTGAATCAGAGCATAAATCAGCCAGAAATTCACTCAAAGAAATCCTAAGGTTGGCAACCACTCTTGACTCGTGAAACCCCAGCAGGCAACTCTGAGAAATTTGGCAGTAAAAAGTCTCAGCACGTTTCAGCTCTTTGCATGGCAGCCAAGGATGTGGGTATCACATGCACTCACTATAATTTGAACTGTACTGAGTCACCAGATTTGTGAATTTGTGTCTTTAATAAATTAGAAATATATAATACACTGTCTGTCCCACCAAAAAAATCATTTTTGTAAAAGATTCTGGAAATTTACTGCCTTCAGATAAAAAGGTGACTTAAAGGTTTGGTACAAAGTCTACTCTCCCTGCCTGTGACTCCAATCTTGCAAAAGTGATCACATCTGAATTCCTTGGACTATTATGGTGAGTAACTGCTTAGAAAATAAGGGTTAAGTTGTTCCTATAAAATGCTTTTCATACTTTTTAGTCCAAACCAGTATGCGATAAAGGTGATTAGCCATCTAGCAAAGAATGGAGAATTCAAATATTCAACAAGCAAATCTCTTTGGGAAAGAGGTAACTGTCTTAAACAGAATACTTGATCATTTAAAAAATCAAATCTAAGTCATATTAGTTTTGTAAACTGCAAATTGAAGATGGTGAACTCTTGTGAATACATTGATTTCACGAAAGAGCTGTCAAAAAGTTAAAACTTCATTATGGAAAGCTTTGATTTCTCTAACATATATACATCTACCTTGAATACCACTATGTGTAAAGAATGTTTAAAAAACCGAAGGATTTTAGCCCCAGCCTTTCACTTTAACCTTAAGTGTTAGCTGGAGTACGGGAATAGGAAGCTTTCCAAAGCTTTAATTGACTACCCTTTCCCTGTTACTGCTCACTGACAGTTACATTTTTCTATATTCTGATGGGAGGCAAATTAATAACCCATGAGCAAAAAAGACAGCCATGAATAACCTAAACCACCATTGTCTGTCATTGTACTTCCAGTAAGAGAGGAAGAAAATAGACATTAGGGAAAATTCCAATAACAGATTTTGATAAAATCTGAAATTGGATCTAACAGTTCAGAAAAATTAAACAAAAAACACAAAGCAAAACAAACTAAAACCAGGTTGCTCTGGCTAGGAAAAACAGTGAAATTTTCACATAGGTATGTGTATATACAAGCACATGTATAAATAAATTCTTAAATTAATTGAGGCCTTCTGTTGCTAGATAACTGCTGCTTCTACACACAGAAAACAACTGGCAATACTTCAATATAATTAGGGACAGAATTTAATCATTTCCTTATGATTGTATTAATTATACATTTTAAACAAGAAACAGAATTAATGTTCTTATTTTAAAATTATGCCTAAAAAGTTGTGTAAAACATGACTTTTCAAAGATGAGATAAAGGCACATTTGGCTCTCTGGGCTGCAAGTGCTCCTGGCCAGGTCATGTGGAGCTTCTCATCAACACACCTCCACCAGGTGCTACCAGCCTGGCAGAATGGCTGCCACTTGCAAAGTCCTTATTGCCATCAGCCTCTCTGCAAGCCTGGATTTTTGACTTCTCAGGCTCTACATTTTATGAAAATTTGGTATGACCTTCTGGTCCAGAGAAGTCAACAGGAGGAACGGTATTGATCACAAGGCCAGGATTTTACTTCCTAATAGGATGAGAATTTAAGATGCATTTTGCAGGGATTAATGACTCTCTCATCCAAATCAATACTTGAGGATCATTCCAGCAGTCTGTGAGGTTGCCACAAGTTATTTATCTTTTGCTTATCTTTGCTCAATATGTTAATAGCTTCCTGGATTTCTGATAATACATCTTGGAAACTCTTATCTTCTTTCTTCTCTTATCAGTGGCATACTAGGCTACCTTATCAGTGTCCACTAAATAATTTTTTTAGAAGCTGTGAGATGGGAGCAAAGGGAGAAAATGTCAAAAATTGATGAAGTGTTTTTCCGGTGTAGAGCTTTAGCTCAGTTCTTGTCAAAAGTAGGATTCCCGTGTCTTAACTGGGATTATTCCTACATGTTTTTCAGAAAGAGGAGTGAAGGAAAAAATGTTGGTTTAATTAGCTCAGTACAGTTAAAAACTAAGGAAAAACCCCAATGATTCTCAGCAATGTGCCCAACAGAGGAATTTACAACAAGCAGTGACATCCATGCAGAGTTCAATTGCAGCCAGTAATTTCCCATCCCCACTGACACTGCAGGCTGTGAAACTCCCAGCAGCATTTAGACCTGGAGCTCATTTAGTCAGGTATGACATTTTTATAAATGTTATAGGACAACTGCATGGGCTACAGAAAAGTTAATTTCATCCTGCTAAAAAAAAAAACCAAAAAAACCCAACAAAAACCCTTTCTGTCCTTATAGCAGCTGACGCCAGCAGGGCTTAATGAACCTGTTAATTTTCTAATATGCACAAATGAAAATGGTGATTAGTTGCAGGCCATCTGGGTCACTAAAAGGTTGACTTATATCCTATTTAGAATGAGAGCTCAGAAAACAGAGGGCTTACACTTATTGCTAGTCCTCAGGACCAGAAGTTGAGTCTGACCTTGGGATGTGGGGACTTTTTTGGTTGTGTTTTGTTCTTTAAATAAAGTACTCGAGGCTCTTCATGGTCATTGAGAATCCCATGGAGAAGTCCAGTTCCAGTGAAAAGAGTAATCTTGTAAATTGAACAGCAAGGAAAACAGAAGAGCATTTACTCCTTCGCTAAATTTCCTGTTTCACTCTCTTTCCTATTGAAAGGGAAGTATCTCAGCTGATTTCCAGATAGTGGACACATTCCTTCACTTCCTTTGTTCAATAAACAGAATGTTAAGTTAATTGTTTTCATATTTTCCTGTCACTGAACTCAGATTAATAAAAGACTCTGCAACTTTACACAGCTAAAACACCCTTCTTCCAGTTAGGAGATTGTAATTGGTACTTTGATTTTGCAGTCGGGTGAAAATCTTTATTCTCTATCTTGCGCAGACTTTTAAATTGTTTGTTTGGATAGTCCAATAATCACAAACTGTTTATTTTACCTTATTATATTGGAAGCTTATGGCATTAAACCAAAGTTATCTAAAAGATCAATGAATTACTAAACTTTTAAAGGGAGATGAAATGGAAAAACAATGCCATTCATCTTAATCTACAGAATGATGCAAGTAAATGAGACTTCATCTGGTTATTTTGGAGACAAAAAGAAATAATGAAACTAATTTTAATTAACAGTAGCCTTTCTTTTTCAAGAATGGGGGAAAAATAGGGACAATTTTCTGGAGAACTGAAAATATTAAGACCAAATGACACAACTGCAAAGGTGTTTGCATCACATATTTTGAAATTCCATTGGATTGAAGGTAAATTCTGCTTTTCGTTATTTTTTACAGACAGGTCTGGAGAAATCTGTAGTAGCTTCTTGAGAAAAGTGGCAAATAGGGGAAGAGAAAGCCCTAAGTACATGACATTTTTCAAGTTTCCCATGCTGAAGTGAATTAACAAACATGTTTTCCCTAGTGTTCCACATGCTAATAAAATGCAGGAACCTCTTTCTCTCTCAATGAAATTAAAGCCATCTATAACTATCATTCTTCATCTGTAGAGTCAGAATAGGAGCTCTGTTAATTCAAAATAGAGAATAAACTTCATGGAGAACAACGAGATATTAAGTCGAAATATTTTGCATTTTTCAAGATGCAAGCTCTTGTTTTTACTTCTTACCAATATGTTTTGCTCCTACATTATGTTTGTTCATTAATGCAGTTATCAAAAATTGTGCAGGAAATGCACAAGGCAAGGATGTGATCCAGTGATTTGGTATGGAAAACAGAAGGCAGACAGGTTTTAACTCTGATATAACTGCAACAGTAAAACAATAAACAAACCTACCTGACTAAATTACCTACCTCATTTGACGTATCCAAAAACAATTCTGCTGAGGTATTTTCAGACCAGTTCTGCAAAGCACTTGATGGTTTGCCAGCCTGGAAGGACATAAAGAGCCAACGAGTTCTATTTCGATGTTTCAGGGCAGACGCAAGCTTAGGTCCTGTCCTGAGTGAGAACATTACATCCTTGTCTATGCTTATCCTCAACCTTTACTGGACTTATTTCATTCCTCTGAAACTAGGCCACCTATTTATTTGCCTAAGATTTTGGCTAGGAACAGAAATATTGTCCCACTAGACTGAGGCAAGGCTTGCCTGCTTCATCACCTCCTTCAGCACCAACACGAGAGAAAATAAAGGAAGCAACCAGACCTGGAATGATCATCGTCCTCCATTTATCCTTTCCAAAAGTCTGTAAAGTTTGAAGGCTCTACATTTAACAATATTTCTATGTATTTCTTAGTGCTAGGTTTAGTCTGAGTACTCCTATTTTTCATTACATTTTTGCTTCCAATTTTTTTTCCCTCAACAGCTTCCAGCATTCAACACTAATTGCACAGTGTGGTTAAAGAGAAATGTGTTTTCCAGTTTTAAGCTCAACTCCTTTTTTCCCCAATATGAACTTTCATTGTCTCTTGTCCTCTTGACCATCCAAGGCAAACAAGTTTGAAAACAGAGGCACAGACCTCTAATAAACATTTATGATACTTAATCAGAATGACTCACCTAGTTCACAAAGATAATTTTGAAAATTAATGATCCGTATAGGTATTCACAGACATGATATTGTGAAAAGCTCAGTTTCACTTCACTGAAACCATCAAACTGAAATGTGTGTTTCTATGAAACACTTTGAAGTTTAAAGTCTAACACAGAGCTATAAACCAGCAACATCTAAACCTTTTTTCTTTAAAGGAAAGAAAGAATTCCATATATATGAAATTGATTCCTTTTATTAAAAAAAAATCAGAATGAAAACAAGTTAATGCCTACCTTCTAGATGAGGCCACTATGCTATTATCAGAAGAGATGAGGTCTGGGACCTAAACAAAATATTCATTTCACTTAAAAAACAAAACAAAACAAGAAGCACAGATGTAGACACACTCTTACTAAAATTGCTAAAACTAAAGATTATTAATGATATTCCAGCTCTCTCCAAAAAAATTGAGGCCCAACTGTGGAATAATCACATAAAAAGAAAACAGCCTTCCATCTGTCTCTGTGGTTGAGTAGAAAGATGAAAAAAATGGATCAATTAAGAGGAATAAAGAAAAACATCTACCAGCATTATTGAGGCACTGGTACTACTATCAAGATGATAATCCAATATTACCTTCTGACTGTCTTCAAAGAGGATGCTCTTGTCCACAGATATTTTAAAATAACTAAGTGCACTATCAAACCACAAAACCATTTAAAGAGGAATGCTGAATAAGCCATTTGGGATTCTATGGCAGTTGCAGAGCATTTTAAATTACAGTCATAACATTTTTCCTCAGGAAAGTTATGCAATGTACCTTAATAGAGTGAACATTTGCATACCTAGTAAAGTCTGATGAACACCACTGAAACATTTTTTTACATACTACCACCTCTTGCCTTTAAAAGGAGCTACAACTCTGCATGCAGCTTCATCTACTGATGAACATGTATTCCTAAGGAAATTCTTATTAAATGTGCATCATAACAATTGGTGAGGCAGGATGTGACATGTCACAAGTTTTGAAAGCTATTTCCAAGGATATGAAACTTCCCCCTGTATGAGAATGTATTAAAGTATTAACATCAAGAAGAAACTCTCATGAGATCCCTTGCCAAATATTTCCACAGTAAAAAAAGACACAATGTCACTGAGAGCAAGTCTCCAAAGGTACCTCAGTGTGGTAGAAACTGTTACTCTGTGAATTCTGAGATAACAAGAACGAAACAGAAAATTAAAGAGGAAAGAAAGTAAAAAAACCATCAGATAGGAAAAAAACCAAAACCAGCTCCCACAACCAAGGCCCCCACCCTGTATCACAGTTTCTGAGCTCCTGGGTGCTCACTAGTGCAGGACACAGAGAGCTCCTTCAGGGCAAGATGTTCATGTTGATCTCAGCTCTTCAACAGTTACGTTCACTGCTGCTCAGCCAAACTTTACAGCCAAGACAAAATATCACAGTAGCTGTGTTTGAAGCTATTAAAATGTGTTATATACCTTTACTTTCTACTTTGTAAGATTTTGTTGAGAAAGAATTGGGCTATGTCTGTTAGAAATATAGATATTTTTCTTATTAAACTAATCATGTATCACAGAATTCTAGAATCATTCAAGCTCAAATGTATCTCTGGAGATCACCCAGCCAACCCCTCCTGCTTTATGCCAAATTCAGATGATATAGTTTAGAGCTTTCTTCCATGTGTGTTAAGGAATACTCTGCAATATTTTAATCCTGAATGAGACAGGGAAAAACATTTCTGTGTATGTTTCAGACAGAGTCAGCTAGGGACACTGTTAGAGCCTATGGAGTTATCTAAAATTTAGCAAACTCATAAATGTATAATTTTAATCTCTTCCTCAGCATTGTTCTCCTGAAGCAAATCTCAGAGCAGAAACCTTAAGAAATGATGTTCTCACATTTCTGACTAAACTGTAGGACAAAAATATCTCCCTTGGACTTTTGTACAAAACTCAGTTGGAGGTTACACTGCCAGTAACTTCTGCAATTAATTGCAATCCTTATGGAATCCATGTCAGTGCTTTGCCTTGGAGTGATATGCACAGACAAACAAACTAAAGACTGGTTTGTAAAAAGAAATACTGAGATCAACAATGAGGAAATAAGAAATGTTTGTTTCTCAAGCACTTTTGCAGGAAACCAAACTATCTCAAGCTATTTTCACCCTCTCTTTGCCCAGAGTAGCTCTTTGCTACTCTCACACTGCTCTGTTCCAAACAGCTCAATGTCTGATGAAAGGACTAATGCACATACTTTCAAAAGCTCTTCATCATATCTGTGCATATTTATTTGTCTGCCACCATCCTAATGAAGTGTCATGGAAAACTCCAGTAATAAGCAATAATCTCAGACAAGAAAGTAAAGTGCTCATGTTATAGCTTTCAGGTGACGCTTTCCATACTGCTTATTAATCTGTCAAAAGCCTAAAGTTGTTTAGTGAATTAAAATAATTTCTCATTCATGACAGTAATTATGTCAAAAGAAATATTTATATTTGAAGTCTTGATTGATTTTTTTGCTAAGAGCACCACCTATTAATATATTTATTCTGAAAAATTACACCACCGTCACCACCAGCAATGAAAATGACCTTGTGGGGAAAAAAGTGAAACCCAAGTACCTTCTCTCCTCTATATATAACATACATTATCACAACAGAAGTTAAATATAATTTTCTTAATGGAAAAAGGATGTCCTTAATTGCTTTATATAAAAATCAATTTAAATAGCAGAAGATGGAAAATGTCAAACCCTTAAAAACTTACTAATTACATTACCAAATATGATTTACCATTTACAGGTCTGTTATTGACAGATTTAGAAGGTAGAGATAATTTTGTGTGTCCAGGAGGAACACTAGTAATACGTGTCACAAAACAGATAAATGGTATATAATAACATTATCTTTTAAGAGATACCAAAGTACAATGTCTGAACTAAGGCATTTGTCAATGCTCCATAAAACTTTTCCCACTTAAAAGATACTTTGGAAGTAGATGAAGCACCAGATTCGTGCAGTGAGCTACTCAGATTTCGAAGACCAGATCAGAGTATAAAATTATCTGGTTTTGCTATGCAGCTTTGTGGGTTGTAATATATACACACATATATGGAAAAAAACCACACATCTCTATTAATGCTGGCAGATTGATAGATGATGTGGAACTTTGAAATCCTACCACAAAAATACTGAGCAGCTCTGGTCACTTTATTATAGCTTTATTTCACTATCATTTAATAGTCTCCAGATTTAAATAAATGAATGTTTTACATTTAACTGTAAATACCATTGGTAAGTTATATGACCTCAGTGACTTCTGTGAAAGTTCTATTTCAAAAGGAAATATATATAATTCTGCCGGTTTTTATTAAAATGCCTTCTTGTTTTCCTGTAGCTTTTCTAACAGCCTCTGCAATAAAGTCATTCTCCCTAAAACATAGGAACATGAAACCACTTTACAACATAGCCATTGGCAACATTAAACTCACAGACCAAATGTTCTGCTGTGATCAGCAAAGGTAAAGAAATGAAACATGGGATAAAGCTTGAATTCAGACAAATTTCGATCGAACTATCTGTGAGGTTAAATTCAGACCATCTTGAGTTCCTGATAAGAGCTGAAATAGGTCTTTAAAGCTGGCCTTTTACTATGTAAAAGTATCTACATGGCATTACAAACTCAAATAATGAGTATTTTGGAACAGCCGTGGCCAAAATAGAGCTTAACACTGAAGAATTATTCTTTATTTTATGGTTCTTCTCTGGCTGCTGAGAGTTTCTTCCATAATTAACCCCCCAAAACCACCCCACACATCCTCCCCATTCATCCCCTGTGCTTGAAAAACTCAGGCTATGAGCTGAAGAAATGCAATGCAGAGCACAGGTATTGAGCCTGTTTCCCACCCAAGAGCAATTCTACAAGGAAATTCAAAGAAATTAAGAGTGCACGACATCTGAGAGAATAAAGGTGTGTTTTACACAGCCCAGTAGGAATCCTCCTCTGCCCTTGATCAGAGCTATGAGAGAGCTCATTCATCTCAACTGGTTGTTGAAATAACAATTGACTCTCAAACTTCCTATTAAAACATTGATCCTAAGAGGTTTGGAATTTTTTTTATACCCACCCTTTTTCCTTGCACTCCGAGTGGATTTTGCCTCTTCTGATGAATGCTAAGGACCTGCACTTACCATCACAGGTGACTGCAGAGCTCTTCCTCCCTAAACTTGGTTCATGTCTGCCCGCTTTTGTTCTCAATTCTCACAGGTCTGAAGCTAAAGCAAGACCAGTGTTACCACTGCCCTCCTTTTAAATCTTTTTCAGGACCAGGGAGCAAATACTATTGCTCAAAGATGGAAGAAGAAGAGCAACATCAAGTTTCAGCTAGAAAATCCCGGTGATTGTGAACTTTTCTCTTGCCTAAGCCCTGCTGACTAAAACAGTTTCCTCTGACTTATAGTGGGGGAGACAAGGTTTACGATATATTTCATGAGAATGACTAAGCAAGGAGCCTGAAATCAGTTGTAAATCTTTTCTGGAACAAGAGTTAGAGCAGGCCCAGGGTACTAAGGCTAAAACATTATTCTTCTAACGTGATTGGTTTTGTGCTTTAAAAGCTTTGGGTGAGGGCTGTTGTACTCTTCCTTTACTAGATGCTCCTCTACAACGCAGACACATCATTACATTTTTTGTTCCCTACAGCCATTTTATACAGTGATTCAGCTCCAGCCCAAAAATACTTCCCTTCCTCCCGACTGATTTTTTTCTTTACAGCTGTTGATCCCTAAGCCTGTCCACCCAGTGATCCCCTGAAGGCTGCAAGGCACTTCGTAACACTGTCACTCATCCTGGCACACCCTATTAGAAAAACTCCTTTCCCTTCTGCACTAACAGGTTTCCACTTAGCTTCCTGCCACAATGGTTTTTCCTCAAGTCATTCTTGTTAAATTAGGTTCCACAGCTGATGAATGTAATATCTATCTCCTTACCTTAATCAAAGCACACTCTCATGTTTTTACCCTCACATAACATCTCTGGTAAAATATTTTCTTTCATGTGGTTTGGAGCCAAATATGTCAGAAAAAGGTACCAGAACCTTACAGCACAGAAAAACTTTGGAAACTCATCCATTCTAAGAAAGTTGTTCCCTTCCACATATGGACTGATTGAACACAGAAGCATGAGGCTTTAGTGTGAACATTGGTTATTATTTTTACCTAATTTATTTTAAACACTGATGAATTCCTGTCAGATGAGATCCAGTTTCGCCCTGATTCAGCTCCTATCTGTGAATTTCTAGAGGAACAAGAAGATATCCACTGAACATGGAGCTGACAAGAAACGTACCTTCTTAAAATAATGTATTTGCCTGTATCTCCATTTTATCATCATTTGCAGCCTTCCTTATTAGTCATTATTTTGGTTGAAACATAGACAAGAAATGTCCCCTTTGAAATTAATAAGGTTGAATGAAAAAGCAGCAGTAGGGTAGCAAATCATGGCCCTTTACTCCTATACTTACATGAAAAATGTCACACTGTGCCTTGAAATGTCAGACTTATTGCTTAAGATAAAACTCTTCCAAGAGGAATGCTCTAAGAACTACATCTGTTTTCCAGGCTATTCTTTTTCTGGCTTGTAAGAAATGAAAATGAAATTTCACGTGAGCATATAAAATAAGCTTCTAAACCCTTCTATATAAAAATTAATGTTTGCTTGAATTGTAAAATGGCAAATTTAAGTTATCAAAAAATTGGACTGTGTGAAGCTCACACAAACTTTAGTTCTATTGCCATTATTGCCAGACAATAGTATTTGAACATAAATAAAATTATAGACAAAAACATACAGCAAAATTAAAAAAAAAATTTACCAAACCAAAGAAAATTAAAAGCTGATAAATTACATAACATGAAAAGAGCAGAGGTGACACTTATGAAGAAAACCTATCAGCTTGGAGAGTGAGAACCAACACTTTACTGATGTTTTTCAAGCACATCACACTGAAGAATTTCACATGTCAAGAAAGACCAGAAGCAGTTAAAATCAAAGCAATTACTACTAAGCAATATTTTTAATTACTTTGATCGAAAAAGATGAGTGATTAGATTGCAAAATGACCTTTTAACATCTTAAAATGACTGCTTCTGTGTTCCCCTTTTAAATACTTTTTCATTTAAGGAGGAATAGCCTTGAAAAATGTTCAAGTAGAGACTTACAGACATAAAAAATTTACTGGCACTTCTAACACAAGTACTAAAGTGCTTGGATGAAGTCAGCTTTGAGTAACAGGAAGATATTCCTTTACGGACTCTTACACTGTTAAACTTTCAAAATATTTTGGATACAGCCTTGGCTGCAGCAACCATGAAACTGGGACTGGCACTGTTTAAGCATCTGTGTTGGTGCCACGGGCAGTGGGACCTTGGGCACCCTCAGCAGCTTTGCCAACACCACCAAGTTGTGTGGTGCACTCACGCCCTGGAGATGCCACCCACAGGGAGCTGGACAGGTCTGGGAGGTGGAATCTCCTCGTCATCAAGCATTGCCTTTCAGTACCCTGCTTATTTCTTTGCTGTTTTGCTATAGTAAGTTCAGTTGAAGCTGGAGGCACATTAAATCCATCTCCTCAGCAAGCTCCTCTGCAGCAGAAGTTTTTGCAGGCTCTGCTGATATGGACAGCAGCATTTTTAGTTAATCTCACACTAGCTTTACCAATTTTCTGTGGAGAAATCCAAAGCACAGAGAACTGAAACCATATTGTTTGTGAAAGCCTCCATATGCTGAGAGTAACTTATTTCTTAGACCAAGTGGCAAAACAGTTGGACCATTTTTCTTAGAGATGTGACAGCCAAATGCTGAGGCTGAACAAAGACAGCAATTAAAAAAATGACATAGTGAGTGGGGATGGATATGGTCTGCCATTATAAACTAGATTCACACTGAGACTGGCAGGTGACAGACAGTCTTTAAATTATTTTGGAAAAGTGCGTGCCAATTAATGCTCTTTTCATATTAGTGTTGCAATTGCAGCTGCAGCATTGTAGCTAAGTGTTTAAATTAAAATGTACTTATTTCTTTTTATTACAACTAGGACATGCCTTCACTATTTGGACATGTGTAAAATCAGGAAAAAGTCTTCTTTTTCTTATTCCTCCTTCTCCTCCTGCACCATTCCACCCCATGGTTTCAAACTCTGGCTTTGTAATCGAGAATCACAATCTCCATTGACATTAGAAGGCAGAATCTGTCAGTATCTCCCACGATGATTATAATGTGTGATTGCAGTCATTGTTCTGACTTCTTGTATAATGAGACAAAGGTGCAGAGGGTTAGTGGCTCTGAAGAAAAAGGGCTGTCTTCAGCTCTCACTCAATGCTTCCTTTACAAGCTAATTGCAATTTTCTTCTTGGTCAAAATTAAAATTTATATAAAGCTATTAGACATTAAAATAATTAAGAAATTAAAAAGCTTTTATCCTGAAATAGTAAAATTCAAGAAGTCAAGATAGATTCTCAAAACTGAAAGCCACACCTTATGGGATTACTGACCAATGATATGTCTTGATATCTTATCTCTAATTCAAAAATTAGAAAGTAAAAGCAACACAAAAATTAACTGACCATATTTCCTACCATAGAAACAGCAGTTCTTGTCTTTAAATAGCTGTGCAAACACTAATCAATCTTCAAAACTGCTAGGGAGACAGGAAACCCCTGAGGATTCGAGTCAAAGCAATGAAATAACTGAAAAAGGTGATTACATTCCTAATGGCAACTGTAGCCAATAAAGAATTAGTTTGCTCTGAAACACAGTAAAATGAGCTGCATTACACCACTAACATACATGACAGGTCATGCAAGTCTTCCAAACTCACATCTTAAACACGTGTCAATATTTGGAAAAAATTCTACGTACCAGAATAAAAATTGATTTGTATTTTGATTTGTGGCATAATTAAACTTCTACAGTGATTATCCAACTATGATATCCAACACAAATGTTCAATTGCTTGCCTTACACTAACTACATTTCTTGGAATGCATTTTATTGCAGCTCTGCAATAATTTGGCTTTCTCAGCATTACAAAAATGCTGCTTGGTTCCTCCAGGCTGGACTGGATGAACTCAAAGGTCTTTTTCAACCTAAACCTTTTCAAGTCTATTTGTCTATGAACAGTATAGAAACAGCATGGAAATATATACACTTGAGAGCACAACTGTGCTATAAGAGGAAAATTTTAGTTCAGTTTTGTGTCTAACACATTGTCAGTTCAGGGAAACTCAAAAGATGCATGAGTAAAGAGCTCCTTAATTTCAGAGGATGTCTCAGCTGACCAACTTAAATTTTAGGGACCTCTGCAACTGGAGGTTGTCCCTGGGCTACCTTAGTTTGTAGTTTCTGAGTGATCTAGCCTCCATTCATCTGTCTCATTTCTTGCTTTGAAATTATAATTTTGGCTACTAAGGCTTCCCATGGCAATGCTTTCCATATGGAAGTTAAGTGTTACATGAGGAAGTATCTCCTGTCTGAAACTTTTAGAGGCAACCAACTAAACTACTGCGTGTGACAACTCTGTTCCCTATTCACTTTCCTGCAGAATCCATTAAAGTCTGCTGCATCTCCCTGCTTCATCTTTAATGCAGCTCTGGCTGGAAGCTCAGCCAGAGATAACACTTCACAGGAGCACAGAAGACACGATTTTAAGTCCTAGATCATTGGTAATATAATTCCAGTAATGTTTACCATTGCCTTGGGAGTCTTTTCAGCCTTTCCCGGCAGAGCAGACTGCATTAGTTGCTCAAAGAAGAGGAAGCTGATTTGCATAATGCCATGTATTAATATGAAAGGTTTTGCAGTTCATTGAAAATTTACTATTATCATAAAAGCTGTCTGGGTGTTTTGGTTTTGTGCTTTGGTGGTCAATGTTTCATCCCTGTGCATGCAACTGAGATGTACTTCTCATCCATCCCATCCTGTTTCTCCCAAACAGAACCCTAGAACATTTTTGTAGACAAGTTTATGAAATTTTCTTTTTCTAGCGCACACACAGATACACAACCCTGAAACTTTTTGACTCATGATTCATATTTATGCAGCAGAGATGAGAATGAACAAACAAACAAAAAACCTATTCTGCTTCTGTCAGCGGAAAAAAAAAGTTCTTAGTTCCTTTCTCATTTGATCTCACCCTTAGTATTTCAGACCCTTGTGAAATTCTAGTTTGAGAATGCTAATTTTGAAGTCAGACTATGCAGGAGATTGAGCGTTTCAGTTTTGGAAGAAGGGTCAGGAAAACATAACAAGATTTTTATGAAGTCATTTCTAGTTCCTAGAAAGCCACAACTCTGTGTAGAGGAAGTTGGTGCTATGGAAATAAAAAAATCCTCCCTTTCTAAATGAGAATAAAAAATTGTTGGCAAGGAGAACAGCTCAGCATTACAAATTTCAGAAAAAGGAAGGAAATTACAGTAAAATTCACTCAGACCAATCACTGTAGGATCACAGGTTAAAAAGAGTTATTCAGCGTAATTATACCAGGAAAAAGGAGTTTTTATGACTAATGTTGCCTACGAAGTTTGCAGTGCTGTGGATGTCTGGGAGAAAATGCATCATCGTCCTTTTAGTATTTTTTTCTTTTTTCCTGCTTCCACAAAAGGTGTGAAACAAATTTACTTTAAATAATTATTTTGATACGATATCATTATATAAAAAGAGGTACATTGATAACCCTTGAGGAAGCCACATGCTAAGAATTAGTTTTTCCTTTCTTAGCTTCACAGGAGCTAAGAATATGATCATAAAGTGAAACCACTTCCTGTTTACTGACTAACTGATGTTAATACTTTTCAGCATTCTTCCCAGGTCAGGTATCATAATAATTACAGAGTTGTTCAAGAAATTAATTCTTATAGCTACAAGAAAAACATTGAAAAATTGAACATACAGTGGCAACTAGAGAGATTTTACCTGCAAAGCAGTTAATTTTTTTTGTGAATATGACCAGGCTCATAAAAATGAGCTTGTCAGCAACATAACAGTGCATAAAGCATTGCTTTGAAGAGGCATTTTTACTGACAGTGTGACTAACCGGTGGCAGTGTTTTCACTTTCAGTTATCAGTGGTCTGGTAGTGAACTTCTAATCTTTTTAATTAAATATTTGGAAGTCAGTTGCATTTACTACTGACTTAATTAAATTTCACATTTTCACGTTCAGATCAAGTTTGGTTTTAAAATGATGCTCTGTTTCTAGACACAGGTGTGTGGCACCACAAGAACAGGTTGTTTAAAATGTTCTGATGCAGACAGAAAAGCTAAAAAAAATATGTAGGCCAGGTCCAGCAATATTTTGAGTCAACAGTGGGTTAAAACACTCCCAAGTGCATACACAGGAATTCAATCCATTTGATAGCTTGATATGAAAAATGTTGATAGTATGCCAGCACCTTTGGCATATGACACTAACAAAACATTTTTAGGTGAAATGCTACACTGGCATAGGTGCCCCCATAATACATTTTTTTTTTACATATAAAATAAATATAAATTCATAAATAAATAGATACCTTTTGTGTGGAAATAAAATAAATGAAATTAATGAAATCCGTTCTACAGATGAAAAAAATATCCTGACAATACAAATAATTCTTCCTTTGTTTGGTTTCTCATGTGAGATTTGATTTACTGGCTCAGTGCTTCTTCCAGTGCTCAGTCTGGTCAATGCATACCGAGAACTTTTAATAAAAATCTCTCGTCTTTAGCCCCAGATATTATCATTATATGGTTGCCATGTGTCCATATGTACTAGACAGGCAAAATCCATCCCTCAATTTATTTTCTTTTAAGCATTAGAGCACCATTAAGTCATTGAAGTGGACTTTGTTGAAGAATCTGTAAGGATAGTTAATGCAGCATTTTCCTTGGCCACGCTACAAAAACTCGTTAAATTACAATTCTGGTCCCTAATGGCTTGCTTCTTATCAGAGTCATGCCAGGAATTTGAGTGTGTTCAAAAGTCTCTTTGTATCTCTATTTACACTGCTTCTCAAGGCCCTAATTTATATATTTTGTTTTGCCTTTTTTAATAAATGTTGTGTTCAGAAATGCTGGGGTAGATGAATAACCAGATTTCACCCAGATGCTTGTTCCCAATCATGTAATTCAGGCTGCAGCATATGAGAGACACAAGCACTCAGAAGCAGAACTGACTGCAAGTGTTTTGCTAAAGCAGACCTTTAAAATCTGCTCCAGAAATCTGCAGTCCTCCCAGTAGGGTCTCCCCACCAAAACCAATATTATTCCAGTTTCATTTTCAGTCCCTCATATAATATTTTTTTTAACTTTCTGTCTTACTGCTGACCCTCAGGGATCAGTTATAGAACACAGGCGACTATTTTTATAGGAGAGATATACTGTTAGAATTTTATTAAAATATTTATAAGGACACCTTGCAATCAACTGAAACACAGCAACTCAGCCTGCAAATCTAGATTTGTGAGTACAGTTTTGCAAAGTTAGCTGTTTTTTACTGGTTAATCAGCCTTGTAACCCAACTCATAGCACTGCTCTTTATGTAGAAGCATGAACACAGATATTAACAAAGAGGCAATGCAGGAAATGAGTTTATATATATATGTATGTATATATTATGTATGTATGTATACACACACAGAGAGGCATATTTTTACAAGTGCAAATTAAAGCAAACCAATTTTTCTCTTCAGAATTGAATTCCTAATACACAGAAATTTATGACAAGGGATATGCAGTATTGAAGAAACATATTAGCTTTGATATGCTAGTTATGCAACAATTTTAGATGTTATCTGAAGGATTACTTTGCATGCAACCTCAACATGTTAATTCTGAATTTAAAAACCATTCTCAGATCTATAATCTATCTGCAAATATGCTATGCTTTTCAATTTCGAGAAGTTTCTCACTGCATGAGTTGAAGCATATTTCCTCAGTAAGGATACTAATTAATGCACACTAATTGCTGAGAGTAAGATTCCGAACTTCATATGAACAAAGCTAACTTTAAAGGAGATTGCTGGGTATCCTACAGAGCTGTGCCTTGTCTCTGGAACAGGAACTTGCACCGCTGAAAGATGTCAGGTGTTGAAATTAGGAAGTTGAAAGCAGAGTCATAAAGCTGTATGTAGTTTGCTCCAAAGAACGTGTAGATATCTTGAACATTTTTGTCCTTTTACCCACTACCACACAGGTCAACTTACTCATCCCAATTTAAATTTCAAAAAATTTTCAAACAGCAACTTCTGGTGATGAAATCACTCTCATATCCAAAGTCTCAGCATACTGCCATTTTCCACTTGATGCTGTAAGTGATCAATAGGGTTTTTATCCTTTTAGAGCCAGGATGTTGTTATCAGTTTAAGGCAACATATCCAAATCCAGTACAAAGTGACTCAAAGGAACAAAATTAAGCAAGTGAATACATGTTCACGAGATGAGGTCCTACTCATTTTTACACTAGGGGCCAAAATTCATTAGAAATTTGGTATTGATACAACTTTCTGTATATGCATATGTTTAAATCTAATTCTTTTCCCTATGTGAATAATTTTTCCACACATTTTTACCCCTGGAAATGCTGCTTATTTCTGTAAACATCTTGAACCACAGCTGCACATTGTCATTCAGGAAAAGTCTGGAGGAGAATTGTAAATGTTAATCTTATTATAAAGTCTTTCAGCCAAAAAGCATTTTTTAGTAGGCCTATAAAATTTGTGTAAAACTCAATATGCTGTTATGCTATTTCCTGTAGATTCTTCCTCGTTTCCCCTTCAGGTTTCAGAGAGCTCTCTCTGAACAGTGGTCTTAGAAATTGTCCCCAATTAAGTGACTTTGTGCACCAATGGATCCACCCACAGAGAAGCAGCTGCATGAGCAAATAGCTCCAACCTTTGTAACAAACACAGCTGAAGTACCTTCGTCTGAAGCACAGCAAGGTCTAATAAAGTTTTTGCCATTCATTGTTCCTTTCTACAAGTCCTTAACCTAATTTCTGGCCTAGCTGCACAGAATTTTCAATCTAATTTTCCTTCTCCATTGGAGTATTTACAGGAAGTGAAGGAGTAATCCAGCTGAACAGTCCTAGCTGCAGTCTAAGAGTGAAGAGCGTGTGTGCCTTGCTGAATGAAGATAGCTGAGTATTCCCACTGAGAAAGCAGCTCAGCTCCTGAAATTCCCCCTGGAGCTGGCAGCGAAAGCCAGATGGAAGAGCTAATTTGCTGTTTGCATTAGAGAGACTTGGGCTCTCCAGAACAGCCGTGCTGGGAGTGTATTCAGGCTGAGAGCCCCAGCAGCCTCAGTGCCCCTTCTCATGGAAGCTGCTCCTCACCAGTGATTCCATCTGAGTAACAGGAGCACGAAGGAAGAATGAAAGCAGCAGCAATAAAATCCTGTCCCCCTCGGAACTGACTGGTTGCATTCTCAGTGACTTACATGAGGCTATGGTTTCATTATTTTTTTCTTCTGTTTTCATGATTAGCATAACAAGACCAACATTGTAAACCTGCAATAAAAAACATAATTTGATATCACACTATTTTTCACATTTTAGGAAGACAATCTATCCTCCTGTCTCTGGCAGCTATACAAAGGAGTGATTGAACAGGCTCCAAGTAGAAGACACCTTTATCAAGGGTATTTAGGCAGGATTGTGCCAGCCTAATTTGCTGGTCGTTTATTTGACTGCTTTCATTTATGACTTGATGACCTGGCCCTTAGGAATTCGATTTTACAAGTCTTTTTCACTTTGTCCCTTTGCTTTTCTTGAAAGAGCAGCTGAAATTCTGCTCCAATAGCTTATTCTTAAAAATTGGTACTTTAAAATACCAGCAGCTTTTAAGGGGCTCGAAATAGCTCCAAGTGCACTCACTACTTTGTGTATTTTCAATCTGTAATTTGGTGAGGATATGAAAGATACTCATTGGTGCAATAATGTGGCTCTTGGAAGCATGGGCTTCTTCACTTAATGAAAAGAACCAAGTCAAGAAACCAACGCATGATTCATACTAGTAACAATCTATTGAATATAATGTTACTGAACTGCTACCAGAAAATATGGTTATATGATGGGGAAGACTAGAGGTGATATTTTATTGTATACAAGATATTTTTTACTTGTTAATGACTGTTGCTTGAAAAAAGAACACTCAGAAATCAGCCTGCAGCTGTTTTGTTACCCAATCAAGCAAACCTGCCAGTGAAACTTTTAAAAATCGAGTTAACATGTTGCAAACTTGCTCAACATGTGCCTATTTTTGCTTCCCTACAAAACAATTTCATTTAAATTCAGGCACCTTCCAGTAAGACTGGAAATTTTGTAGTCACTTATGATTACATACCACGCCTGCATATTTTTGTGGCAATCCAGAGATGCAAGCATAAACATTTTTTGACTCCTGCATAGAAAATGTGATGTTTTGTGGGAATGAAAAGTGAACAGTAAAAGATTGTACTGGCAGCCCTTGCAATGGGAATAACGGGCATGATGGCATGGCCCACCTGGTATCTGGCCCTAACAGATTGGGGAAGGACAGGGAAAGAAAGGACAGAGGCAAAGAGAGGAAACCAAGCAGAGACATCCATTACAACACCATAACCATGCAATATTAAAAGGAAAGGGAGCTAATACTTTAAAAGTGTCAGAAAGGCCTGTGCTCCAGCAGTATCTCTGCAGAGCTAGCACAATATAGCGTCACATAAGCATATATATACACCTTTCTGAATATGCTGCTTCTGCTCTAACTCAATTTTAAAAATCTTGCAAGCATGAAGATGCACATATTGTGCTAGGTTAGGGAAGAGCAGTTGACCAGTAATTTTTCCTTATTTGTTTCACAGGACTCAGCATAGGCAAGACAGAATGTGTACAGTTGCAAACCACTTAAATATTCCCCACAGATCTATTTTAAGCGCTCATATTTCAATCAATGGTTCAGAAGGAAGCTGCAGTATAAACACATTCCATTCAACCACATTTGCATATTGATGTCAGTAGTTTGAATCAAACCAATTAGACCATGTAGTTATCTATGGAAAACATATGGCAGACTGATAAAAACCCAGTTCTATGTTTAAAATCTACAGTATTTCATTAGCATAGCAAAAAAGCAGCTGAAGGAGGATGCTATTCTTCATGAACTAGACAAACTGATACAAGGACAACTTCTTGGGCTGGATCTTCAGCTGGTAAAAAATGACTCTGAATACAGTGGTGAATTGAAATGGAACTAGTCAGTCTGAAAGCCAACGTATGCTCATGTAGACACTGAATCAAGCACTGATTTCTCTTTGTTCTCAGTTTCTTATCAGTGAAATGGTGCTGTCCCATTTTCTCAACCATTCTTATTACAATTAGAGCAAAAGTTCTTCAGAAAGGGCATTCATTTCATACTTTGCCTTAAAAAACCCCAGAATTGCAAAAGGTCCATCTTTGCTGAGCCACTGCCCTAACATGAATAATGGCAATGGCACCTCAACCTTTTTATCTCTAAATTTTTCCTTTCATGATGGCCTAAAAGCTTTTCTTAGCTTATGTTTATCTTCAGCAATAAATCATGTTTTCATTGCATTGCTGCCTCGTTGGGGTGCAAATCACAGAACAAGACAAATGAAACTGTAAAACAGTGGCTGAGGAAAGAAATAAAGAAGGACAGATAAATGAATTCATGTGGGAAAGACAACACTGATTCTAAACATCTTTTACTGTTGCTGCTTCTCATATTAAAAAGAAAAAAAAAATCAACTACTTTGAACAGGCAGTGATTTAGCTATAAAAAGATCTGACCTCCAACATGACTAATCATCTCATCAGCACCATGCTCACATCTATATGTTCTCCTGGCAATAACTATATGCTAAGCATTTAAGCTCCTCTTAATAATATGTCCATGGCTCCTAGACTGCTCTTTTACTGAATGAAGCACCCACATGATTTGTAAGGTGACATCATTTACAAACAATGCCATTGCTGTCTAGAATGAATATCAATTTAGGAAAAAAAAATGAATGCACTACCATCTATTTGAAATTCAGGCTTAGCACTGTATAAAGTAACAATATATGCTAATTTCTCCCCCCTCCTACACATTCTTCAGCAAGTAAGTCACATTCTTCACCAAGTCAGTTCACTGCAAATAATTTATTCCCCAAATACTGAATCATGGAATGCCAGGAGACATGATCAGGATCAGGACAACATAGTAATTTTTATTGCTATTATTTTCATACACTCCCCGTACATATACATGTATCAAGAAAAGGAAGATCCTGGTGTCAAAATAATCCACACCTAGATGGTAGTCAGAGTTCAAGGAGAAAACAAAATGTTGTCTTTTTCTCATTGGTATTCGTATAGCAAATGCTGAGGCAAGAATACTCTGCTAAAAGTTGTCCTGTCTGTGAACCCTTAAATAGCTTCAGTCCCTCATGAAGATTTTACTGAGTTTACATGAATTACATTCAAAAGCAAGGTTAGTAATAAAAATAAGTTTTGGAAGCATTAAAACACTTCAGTTAAATTTAAACCCACCACTTGAATGCTGAAATTAATTAAAAATTACAGAAATTTCTGCTGATACCCCAGAAAGAATGTGTCCTTCTATGCATTCAAATCAAATATTTTTCCAGACCAGGGAGTTTCCTTTACACGGAATAATTTCTGTTGGAAAAGGCCCTTTAAGAACATGGAGTTCAACCATTAACCAAGTACTCTCAAGTCCCTACCACTTCATCCTTCCCATCTCTATCCCTGCATCTTCAGAAACACGTGGCTTGAGAAGTTCAAGAGTCTGTCAGAATTCCATCTCACTGAATTATCAAACTCAGTGTTCAGTAATAACACAGCTTCCCACTTCCCACTCTCCCATATCTCAAAGCAACAACTCTACAACCTTATATTAAAAAGGAAAGCTAGAATTTTATTACTTCAACTGAGGAAGCAAAGAGAAAACATAATGTTATTTAAACATATAAGCAGGCAACAATTCACATGGAATTATTTTAGCCATATACACAGAACAAGGAGAGGCATCAGGTTGGTAAAGTTTTCTGGAACAAAGTAAATATAGCAAGATCAAATACAATTATTAATCTTAAATCCTTCTTTCATAATTTGTCACTGAGAAAACAAAAAGGAAA
This sequence comes from Grantiella picta, assembly GCA_013397955.1. Classification (NCBI taxonomy): domain Eukaryota; kingdom Metazoa; phylum Chordata; class Aves; order Passeriformes; family Meliphagidae; genus Grantiella; species Grantiella picta. The sequence goes on from VZRM01005066.1 coordinate 1,966,544, forward strand.
AAGAAATCCAAGAAACTTACGATTTTTTTCACTGCACACTTTATCAAAGACACCTTCCTAAAATCTTGTAATCCTCAAAGCAATAGAACTTGTTTACTCTGAGTGTTAGTATATAAAAACTTGCAGCAAAGGTGAATTTATTTCAGACTAACATTTACAAGGCCATGTACTGTCCTTGTTCTCTGGAACATTTCTTTGATGTCAATAGAAGTTAAATTGAAGGTCACTTGTGGCTCAAATTGCTGCTGATGCTATATTGCAGGCATTTACTTCTACATTGTTGACCTTTGCTTTCAAAGTCTTATTTCTTGACTATAAAAGAAAAAAAAATCATCGTTCAAGGGTGTTTGAAATGTAATGTACAAGGTGTTAAGCCACAGAAATTATTCTTCATTAATAAAAGGGGGAAGAAGGGGGGAGAAGGAAACAAACAAAAAACCCCTGAACACCTGAAACCACTAAACAAGTCTCAAATGTGCCTAACTGCTATAAAAACAGCAATGGCTTTAATTTTGGGCTCAGACACAGATTCTAAATTCTCTAAATTTCTACAACAGGTCATAATTTTTTTCTCAATTTTGGCAATGCCATACCGAAGCAGCTACACTTCTTTACCTCGCATTTCTTGGATTCTGGTATCCAGTACAATATCGCTGTTAAGGACTCATCCCTGTGCAGCCATCCAGGAGCCTCTCTGGCACCACCTCAGACTGTCCCTGTGGTGGCTCCAACGGCCCCACAAGTCCCCAGCTGGCTCCCCACACTCACAGCCACACCAGGTTTCCTTGCCAGCTCAGCCCCACGTTTTCTGCAGCAGAGTCTCAGATGTTCAGATCCTTCATTCAATTTAATTTTGGTGCATTAACTAAATAAAAAAAAATAACAGCTCAAGGTGGTGTCTCTTAGGAGGGACTTGAAACTTCTGGGCTTTTATCCCCTCACTCTCCCAACTCCGGGAAACCCTGGGGTTTTCAGCTCCTGCCCAGTCCCTGAGTGCCTTCACCTGGCTGAGCCACAGTGCCCGTTGTTATCCTAACTGAAAATCCTGCTGGGAAAAACCAGTGTCCGTAAAGGAGAGAGAGGACTCCTGTAACTTTATTGCAATAAAGGGAGAGAGTCCCCTGGGGCACATGCAGGGGTTTTCTCTCTCGATGTTTCGGAAGGCACAGCCCCTTTTATCCCAAACTCCCAGCTGCACGCTGCCCTCTTCCTTTCCCCATGGCTGAGGTACCAGCAAGGTGCAGCCTTCCCGAGCCCCCTGCTGAATATTCCCCTTGAACCTGTCCTTTCCACCTGAGGTCAGAACCTCAGGCTTGTGAGGAGCTTTGTCTGGCTCAGGAACCAAACTGTCTGGGTTCTGTAATGAACCTGCATCTTGCACTCAGTAGAGACACAGACCCATTTCAAAGACCTTGCCACCCATCCCCTCGCCATGGAACTGTTTGTAAAGCCATCCGCTCTGAAGGCATTCCTCAAGAGCCACAGTGTGTTCTGAATGCGTGACAGAGGTGCTGTCAAGTGTAATGCTTTCAAAGAATCCAAGGCAAGCAGTAGTTGGTGCAGGTCAGATGGAGTACTCGGCTTGGTAGAAGAAACTGGGAGGACAAGATTCCCAGTGGTGCTGAATGCAGAGTTTGAGCACTGCTGTAGTAGAGGCTCTGTTTCACAGAAATACCTTTGGATATCTGTGGCAATTGCTGCCTTGAAGTGCTTCTTGCATTCTCCTTTTCTTGCAAGTTCCCTCTCCACCCTCTCTGCTGGAGCTCAGCTCTCTATAGAGCAGCTACTGAATGGCAGAATTTATAGCTGTGGACATTTGGGAAAATCAGAATTTATTTCAGATACCCCTCCTGTTCTCTGCTGCAAGTGCTGGCAGCTCATACATGTTTGGGAAGGAATATAATCGAACTCACAGAGGGCTGCCTTCAATAGAATTAGAGGAGTCAGGTGCTCCCAAGCTGGTTTCAGATCCACATATGAGGGTAAAATTGAAAAGATGAGTACAGTCCACCTTCAGTGCATCAGTACCATTTCAGCCTCAGCGGTGACAGGTCGAGCTCATTGATATTCTTCATTAAAATATCCAGGAGTAGTTAAATATGGTTTACAATTAAATTTTCAGAGTTTCGTAGCCCTTTTTCTTGTATTTTGTACATAAGTGCCTCGAGTCTTAGATTATTTTTTTTTACTTTGCCAATTAATACATTTTTGTTTTGCTTTTTTTTCCCCTTTCCTTGTCTTGTTTTTGAAAGACAAGCATATATGAAAAAATTACAAAGCTCAGTCTTACCTTCATGAAGCCAACTGATCAATAAAAATGGGAGCATGAGGTGTCTCAGGGGCGATGATCTGTAATATGTGCCTTGAGATAAGCTATGAAAGCTGAATCAGCTTCTGCCCTAATTGCTTGGAAAGTGCATCAACAAAGAGCATCAGTATCTGCTGGCTTTGGAGATCATTCTCCCGGAGAAGAGGAAGAAGTTAACTTCTACTTATATTTGCAGGCAAAACCAGTAGATAGTTCAAAATGAAAGATACCATCACTTCAGCTCTTGCTCTACATATGGATTCCAAAAGTTAGCAAAACTGCTTTTAACATTACTATTAACATCCAGCAGAGAAAAGGGTATTATGCTGCCCTGTTAACCTGATGAAATTATATCACTCAATGCACTGAAATGAAAACACACATTCAATTAGGTTCTTGTTGCATAGTATGTCCCACAGCTGTAACCATCTGCTGCATTTAAACATGTGGTGGCAGAATTCAAAAATTAAACTACCAGCTAATGGTTTTAGGACATATTATCCAAAATACCTGATATTCATCATGTGACAAAATTAAACAGAGCTAAGACAGAAGTTGTTTTTCCCCCTGCTATGGAGAAAAATTAAGTATAGCAAACATTAGAAAACTCCCTAGAAACAGCTTGTTTTTACAGCAGAAATAGGCATATGCATGAATTCCCCCCTGCCCAGGGTGAGTGAGAAAAACTGTGGGTACATGTTGAGTGTGATACAGAGACAACAGAAAACCATCAAGTACTCATATCTATATGCACTTTTTAAGCATCTGGGCCTTTAAAACTGACAGAAACACATATTTTCCCTCTTGATGTTTTATTTTGGAATTGGCAAGTGATGGCAGCAATGAAACAGCTGTGGCTCAAGCTAATGAATATTAATTTTCCAATACAATCACTTGTCCATACACACATCCAGATTTTTGGTTGCACTGCTTTATGTGCTGCTCTAAACTATGCTTGAAGAAGGCAACGTCTAAAAGAGCATACGCAGACAGAATGGGAAGTATGTCTTAAATCCCAAACTGTGCGACTCAGGACAGAAACACAGCAAGGAAATCAAAGAAAATCCCTCTTTTTGAACCCCTGTCATGCAGATACTTAACCTGCTAATTGCTCACAACACGTGGAGGTACTGATGGCACTCTGAGGACAGGAATAATGAACAGTGAACGTTCATCACTCCCCAGCTCTGCTGCTCCACAACCCTGCTTTCCTGACACAACGTAACGTAGCATAACCAAAAATGACAATTCACAACATTATTTGAGCAAAGAACAGCGGGGAAAAGCATCTCTACCCAAAAGGCACTTCTTATCTGAAGGTAGCTGAGATTACAGACAGGGAAATGTCACTTGGCATTTCGGGAGAATGCAAATGGACGTGAGCACATGTGAGAAGCACCAGCTCCAGACCGTGCACTGGACTTCAAAAGTCAGCAGTTAAATTTATCTTTCAGACCTACCTACCACCGTCTAACTACCTCAAAAGCAATGCATTTACAAGCAGAAACTGTGGATGACCAAAAGGAACCTGATTGTGAATGTTGACTTTGATTTAAAGGAAATAAGTACCTAAAAGAAGATTAGGGTCAACTGACGTGCATAAATATCACTTCTACTGAAAATAAAATACATTTAAAAGTGAATGTTCTATGCACCTAACAAACCTGTAGACATATTTTCAATTGCTTGTCTTAGTCATGCAGTTTCCTATAACCATTTTAAAATTGGCCAGATCCCTAAAAAGTGTTGTAATTTAGAAGCAATTCCTATTTATTTTAAAGTCAAAATTGTGTAATTGCCCTGTCCTTCAACACTTTAATTAGAGAATCCCAGCTGAGGAGCAAGTTTTACTTACATAAGAAATGTAATTAATTTAGCTATAAGTCAACATCAAATTTGTATGAGGTTTTTATCTTTCTGTGCTTTTATGTAGTCCTCTGTGATAGTCTGTGCTCTCTGACTGAAGAGGTTTCAGGGAAAGCTTTGTGTTTAATGCACTAGCATGAATAAAATTAGAAACATCTGGTGAAAAGACACCTGACTGAACAAGTGGAGTCTTGCCTGAGGAAACTTCTCTGTGAAGAACGGTGCTCTCCACGCTGTGTTCCCCATCACAGAGCACTGATGGAGACAAATGGCTTTGCAATACTCATGGTAACTTTTTAATAGCGAGGCTTTGCTACATCACAATTATTCTAATATGGTGGACAAGCATCAAACAACCAAATATAGCTGACATTACATGACATACGTGTTGGGTAAAGTCTCCACTTTGCTTCTTCTTGCATTTACCCCCTGAATATATGGGAAGCCAATCATCAAAGAGGCAATTTTGTATTCCATCCTATTTAAAAGAGGAGGGGAACATCTGGTTTCTCTACCAATAAATTCTTGACATATTTCTCTCTCTTTGTTTTTATTCTCCTGGATTTCTTTTTATGTTACCCATTCCCCCATTAAGTTGCATTGTTTCCCAGATATATTTAAAGACTCTCTCAACAAGTCATTGAAATCCATTAGCCTGCCGTTCTATCTCTGTTCCAGTTTATTGATGAAAATATTAACTAATACTGAAGATATTTACAGATCATTTGATACCAGTTTTCCTGAGCCTGTATGTCAGATTTTCTTAGAGCATATCAGGAACACCTCCTGGGAAAAAAAAAATTCTGCCTTGGTAACAACACCACGAATAATTGGAGGTCTTCATTCAGTAGGAATATGGCACAGCATATGTTCAGTTTGATCATCACTGCTTTGACCTTATTATGCTGTATCTCATTATTAACTTAAAACGCAGTATCCTTCAGCATATGGTGCACTGGGGCTTGCAGCAGAGAGGGAGAATTCAGGACTCTCTCCTCTTTTTACAGCAGCACATTTGTGATATCTGAAAGCACAGCAGTGAACCACTTTCTCTTTCAACAGCAATGCAACATGGCCCCGTCATCAGTGCACTACAATGGACTTGAATACAGACATTTCCTTCTGAAACCAGCTGCAACAGCCATGGGAAGGCTGGGAGTTTGTGTGCAGTGGTGCAGCCCTTTGGAATATGGGATGGACACTGGGCAATGTTACAGGGATAATACAGCTCTTTATCAAATTTTCTGTCTAGTGATGACAATAGGAATGAAGGGAAAAAAAAATCCCCTGAAACAAACAAATACCCCCCAACCACCCGTTCTACTCAGCTCTAAAAATAACACATGCAGTGAATAGAAGCATTTGTTCATTAACTTCCTTTTCATCTGGTACAATCTTCTCCCTTTGATATTGAAATGTGGATGAATTTATCATTGCTAGCATGGTTTTAAAGAACAGAAGAAATAGTAACAAATGTTCTGATGGTTATCCTGTTTTAAATACAGAGATGATCACTAAGGTGTCACTAATGCCTTTCCACCATTTTATGTTTTGACAGAAGACCCTCTAGCTGCAGAAAGGCAATTCATTTCCAAGCTCTATCAGTCCTCACTTTCTTGTCAAATTTCCACAGAGACAATACACTGTGCTGAGTTTTATGACACGACTCTCTTCCACTAGTAACTATACTGAGAGAACAAACTTATTTCACACAGGCCATCAATCAGTCTTTAGAGAGCAAAATCTCGCGGTTACTGCTTTGCCAGTCTGGCCTGTGAGCAGTGATTTAAGGAAAAAAGGTGGAATAACATTACCAGCTCCCTGGGCCAGCCAAATTTCTGTTCAAAACAAGCAGAAAATATTTCCTCTGAAAAAGCATTGATCAAGGATTCAGCAGAACTAGTTTTCTCATGTCTGTCAGTTAGCCACATAGTAATTCTTATTTATCTTACCCATTAACAAGAGCAGTCATTCACACGTTTCTATCAGCAACAGCATTACAAGATATAAGCAAACCAAGCCTGACATTTTACAGAGGATATGAGGAACAGAAAGTTGTTTACTAGACTTTGGTATTGATAAAGACGTATTCCCAATATTCTATTTTAGTCTTATGGGATGCTTAACCATCTGTCAAAGCATAAGCTGATGCAACACAAGTGATTTAAAAAAAAATAAAAAAATTGAAAATTCCAATTTGCAGGATCAGAAGCTCCAACAATGTTTTGGATCACTGCATTTCCATCCTACTATAAATCCTGTGTTTCTATAATGAAGAAGGCTATTGGCAGGACTGAACAATAAACAAATCCATGCAAACAGATGTGGTGCAGCTGAAGGTCCCAAGGAAGCAGACTTTCATAGGGCATGGTTCTCAGGGACTTTCCTGTGACTGGAGAAAGGCATATAACCCATTTTTAAGAAAAAGGAGGAAGTTATGGGAAACATCAGTCTGTGTGAAAATCATGCAGTAAGTCTTCCTCAAAGCCATTCTAATCACAAGAAGAGAAACAAGAAAAGTGGCAGTGAAAAGCCAAAGTCCAGCTGGTGGCCAGTTGCTAGTGGGATCTCTCAAAAATGGCCACTTCAATACCAGACCCAATATTGCTCAAGATTTTTATTAACAACCTGGATGGCAAGCAAGAAACACCCAGTTTGTAGATAGTACAGAAATGGGGGTAGTGGCTGATGTATTGATGGTCATTACCTCCTGTTTGGCACTTGTGAGACCTCACCTGGAATGTTTTGTCCAGTTGAGCTTGCCAGACAATGCCGCAAAAGAATGAGTGCAGCACAGCCAAGATGATCAGGATGCTGAAGAACAGAATATGGGTTTATTTAAGCTTAAGGATATATGAACATGGAAGCACTTGCACCTGGCAACACTTGTCCCAGTGCTTCAGCTTTCAAAGAATGTTTTCATTATTAAACCTGTAGGGTCCTGTCTGGCTGTGAGCTATTTTGGTATCCACAGCAGCATTGTGCCCATCAAGAGAAATGTCACAGCAAGGAGGAAGAGCAGCAATTACAGACTGAGGGCAAGTACTCACAACAGTAAGAAATGGTCATCCTCATACTAGAGCAGCAATTACAGACTGAGGGCAAGTACTCACAACAGTAAGAAATGGTCATCCTCATACTAACCACAACAAGAATACACTTATTGCAACTAATAATAGAGGCATATCCTCTGGAATGTAAATATGCTGTATCTTAATCTGTCATAAATTAATAAAATGCTATTCAGCAAATCAAGCATGTTGGTCTCTTCACAGTTTCCAATAAAAGTGGACTTTATCAGGAATAGACATTATTGCTTTCTAAATCGACTTGTGCATAACATAGTTCAGCAGATACAGGATGATGATTATTGTAGGCTGGCCAGCCCCTCACTGCCCCACAAACAGCACAGGGACCCCAGCCCTGTCCAGCTGCCTTCATTCCCTGCTGTCTATCACCACTTCAAGTTTCTTTCACATTATGAAGATTCATTATTTCTTTCTAAGGGCACTGCAGAAAAAACCACAAAGGGCAGGACTATCAATGCATAGTTACAATTGTGTGTAACTAGAAGGACCACAATCCTGTAATATGGAAGATATTTGCCTACTTCCTCTTACTGGGCACAGAAGCCTAACAAGATAACAAAGACGATTGTACTAAATTAGCTCTTAAGATAGTCTATATTTGAGATTTCTTCTTAAAAATGTATCTTAAAAAAAAAACCTTGGAAACTGTCTAAGGTCTAATTTTAAATTTTATACGATCACAGACTACCTCAAAATGTCTTATTACTTAAATTGGGCCACTGCCATAGTGAGCTTTTCTGGGGATAAAATAGAGAAAAGATATTTCCTTCATTTAGCAGAAATTTTTACTCACTCAAAATAGGTCTTTGCTTGAGTAATCTTAGAAAATAAATATTCATGAAACAAAACACATTAATTCTGGATAAAAACTGAAATCATCCATATCTAATATGCACAGCTGATTTTGGATGCTGCAAATCAATTTTCATTAAAAAAAGGAGGGGACAAAAAGACATTTTGGTATCATATGATTTTCATCTACATACATCAGTTTCCAATTTGAGAAGCTGGACAGAAAGCGGAATAACAGTCATTTTTTAACCTGCTATCTGTGGCTCAAATTGTGTCATGATCTGCTCAATGGACACCACACAGTCACATTAATTGTAAATTGTGGTATTTTGGCTATTTTTCCATTTCTCTTCCCTTTTTCAATTTAAATGAGCACCTTGAACAAATGCACAGCTTTTATTTTCTGTAGGAAGAGTAGTTCAGTGCAATGACACACAGAAACTTGAGGAAAAGGACAAGTCTATTCCAATACTTTTGTCCCACCTCCTTCAGAAAAGAATAGTTTGCACCTCCTATCCAGCCTGCCAGAAAATCAAAATGGAAATGATTCTTATTGACATGGCTTCCTCTGGGTTTGAAAAACCCTTTTTTCTATAAGTGTATTTTTAATTTATACTTTAACTTTTGCTAATATAGGAAAATATGAGGCTGATTTCTAATTTCAAGGACTTTATCTGCATTGTCTTGGCTGATCAATATGCCCTTAGAAACCCGGATATCTGACCATTCTTCTGCTAAGTGCCTTATTTCATAATCCTTAGCTGAACATTGCCTGGGAACTATAACACTAACAAAGCAGCTCATGCAATTTTACGCCAACATCATTTCCTAATCATTCTTCCCATCACTGTGAAGCCCCAAGACCAAGCCCAGACTGTTAAATTTGCAAAACTTCAACAAGAGCACGTGCTACGACAGGGCAGAGAGGCAGAGAGTGAACAGAATGCCCCCAGCTCTCTACCAGGTGCTCCACAAATACCAGACCTGGGTCTCAAGGGAAGTGAGAACAGAACCCTTTTTCCTCTTCAGAGAGAGCACCACCAAGGGAAGCAGGGCCAGAACCCTTTTTCCTTTTCAGAGAGAGCATCCTCAGCAGGGAGGGCTCCCTGCTCCCCTGCACTGCGGTGATCCAGGCACAGCAGAGCTGCATCAAGAAGAGCAGCAGTGGAGATGACATCCATTACTTCTTCCCATAACAACAGAACATTTTGCTCTCCACCCCGAGGGTCATAATTCGCGGTTATTGCCACAGTGAGATTTCTGCTGCAAGTGTTTGGAAATACGGCTTGCATATAATGGGTTCTGATACCTCAGTGAGGCTCCTCCGGGACTCCCAATAGTACAGCATGCCCTCCAGCAATTCCCAACAGCTTCACAGAGTGACAGATCCCACAGTATGCAGGGTTTTATTCTCACCTCTGCGTGCCTGAAATCAGTGAATTGATGCAGGGGGACCTGGCAGCTCCAGCTAAAGGAACATAGAATAATTGAGATTGGAAAAGACCTCCCAGATCATCAACCTTCAGCCGAGTGCCACCATTCCACTAAACCACATTGGGAAGTGCCATTTCTGCTTGTTTTTTTGAACACTTCCAGGGTCATTGACTTCACTTCCCTGGGCAGCCCATTGCAATGCTTAACCACTCTCAGTGAAGAAATTGTCCCTAATCTCTAAGCTGAACCTCCCCTGGTACAACTGGAGGCCATTTCCTCTTGTCCTGTCCCTGGTTGCCTGAGAGAAAAGACTGACCCCCACCTTGCCACAACCTTTCAGGAAGTTGTAGAGAGGCAGAAGGTGTCCCCTGATCCTTCTTTTATCAGTACTAAACAGCACCAGTACCCTCAGCCCTGTGCTGCAAGTGAGGGCAGCTTTACTGTGGCTTGGGGATGGCTGTCAAACAGAGCTGTGCTCTTGCCACGGTGCAGTCCCTCCCTGGTCACTGCTGCCCTCAGTACATCTGCACAAGAGCAAGACTGACACATCTCCTGACTGACAGTGTGCCTTCAGACTCCTGGATATTGCCAGTTAGGTGGTTTTTGAACACAGTGGTAAATGCCATCATTACCTCCTGAATTCAAGGGAACTGAAGGGGAAATCCTCTCCTCCATCTTCTAGGGATCATATCAGCACTACAGGAGACAGAAGAGAGAGAGAAATGAGAAGAGAATATCCCCATGAATTTGATTTCTATTCTATCTCCAAGATAACAGACAGTGCTGTATGAGTTGCAGGGGAGCACAGCAGGAAAGAAAGCAAGCATACCCTGAAATTCAATTGAAAGACACTGGCACAAAAAATATTGTATGTTATTGACATTGGAGTTCTTTCCTGATTTCATTTTCCTGTTACTTTGGTAAGCTGTTCTTGCATACTGGAAAGTGAACATAGTGTGAACATTTGCTTTCTTGCCCTTCCAGTGTGGGAAGGTTCCTCGCATTTCTTCCTTTGTGGAGCACATTTTAAAGCAGGAGTGCTACAGCATGGCAAGCCTCTTCCCAAGCACAGCTCTCCTTTGTTAGATTCCATGCTGGGTGTTTTTTCCAAGGGTAGTGACTGGAATGTAACCTACAACTTCTGCTAATGGCTGGAAACCTACTGTGCCTCTGAATTAGATTCTTATGACAGACGAGATGTGCCTGCCAGGAGAGAAGCTGTTGAAATAATACACATTTTTTTTTTAATTTACAGAGGTGGCATACACAGCTCTTCGGATATATTCTGGGAATTTGTTTTGAGAAGGAGCTGAGAGAGGCAGAGAGGGGATGAAAGCACGGGGAAAGGGGTTCTCATGACTCTTTCAATACCTACATTCACTGTCACACCTTAGCAGGATCTACAGCAAGATCTGCCTTTACAACAAGGCATCTGCTAAAAGGCAGATGCCTCTGGCTCTTGGACACCTCTATCTCTTTTGGTGGGCTCAGAATACTGAAGGTCTCTGTTCAGTCTTCAAGGTTACTTCCCATTTTCAAACCTATTCAGTCAGTAAAGTAGAAAAAATTAAAGCAATATAATCCAACCATTGCTGGGCTTTCTAAGAGTCCCCCATTCTGCTGTGGTTCATAGCGGAGGAAGAAGATGGTTTTGCTTTGAAAATTTTTATACTCCCGTTTATATTTTTATGCTTCAAGATTATATACTATGGAATTTTCACCAAAAACCCTCCTTGCCATAAACTCTCCCAAAAAACTTGAACTGTAACCAAAATACAGCCCCATTGCATGCACATGTACAGTGCATTTTTGAGCAAGGCAGTAGATTTTGCTGACTGGAATTTAAAACAACAACAAACACACACCAAAACAAACCACAAAAACAACCTCCCTCACTGCCCCTCCGCAAAAAAACAAGTTCCTAAAGCTTGGTACCTATATGCCCATCTATTTCAGTCATAAGTAAAATCTAAGTGAGAGACAGACAAAAGCCCAACAAAAAAAAATTCTCCAGATCATCCAAAAAGTTTAACATAAGAGATCACTAGATGCCCTACACTTGGATATTACAGATTCAAGACTGATTTTCTAAGAATTTTCCATCTTTAATTTAGAGAAACACTCAGAGTCATGCACTACTTCAAGTCTTCTTGTTTTTTCAGCCTTATCCCCCCAGGCTCAATCCTCTCTGGCAGAGACTTGCTTGTGCCAAGGTGTAGCAATCAGATGTTCTACAAATACAAAGAGATGAATCCTGTGCTCATTTTCATTCCCAGCTCCCCAATTTGTACCAGCAGAAGTGTGTCTGCAATTTCTACTAGTTCCATTAATTTGGATTTCTATAATAAGCAGAAGATAAGACATATAAATTAAGTATTTGAAACTATGGGTTCCAGAGTTTGATTTTTTTCAGCTGAAGTAAGCATTTCCATGCACAGCTGTTTGGCCTCCAAACATCTTAATTAAAACCTTTTGGGATGATAATAACATTTGCCATTCAATCAAACACTGGAGAATTTTACAGCTGATACCAAATGTTATATGATAAACTTGGAGCTGAGTTTCAAAGCATCAGTGGCAGTAATGACAATTAGAGACAGAGTTGATCTAAAACTCTCAAGTAATAACTTTCTCTTGCAGTCATTACTGAGAAGGAAATATTTTTATAAACCAGTGTGGGACTTTTTCTAATGCCAGTATAAAGGCTAATTCCTGTGCAGTCTAGCTGAAATTTAGTGAGACTTGGGCATTAAACTCTGCTTGAGCAATTCTATGCACCTGCTATGGAAAACATTTTTTAAAATTACATTCTGAAATCAATCACATCCCACTACCTTCAAAACAAACCCAAACCAACCAACCAACCAAAAAACCCTACAAAATCTCCCTACCACACCCCCACCAAGAAACAAACAACCCCAAACCCTCCAAAAAACACTGCCAAATCCTCCCAAAAAAGCAGAAGAAAACCATCAATGAGAGGCTAGTTTAACACAAAGACCTCAAGCTGTCTACCATACCCAGAATAATTGCACAATTTAAGGATGGAATTCTCCATTAATGTGCCTACTTTACAATACACCCTGAAAAAACGAAACAATCTTTTAACTATTATACAATTGGCATAACACCTATCAAAGCTTTTCAAAAACTTGAACACCATAAAGCTTGAGGGTTGAACCAGTGAAATTAAAAATCTGTTTTCGAAATGTTCTTTGGGAGCCTCCAGGCTCTGGAATATTTTTTTTTCAAGTGCTGCACCCTCCTGCTGCCCTGGAGCAGGGCAGCACCTCGCAGAGAACACTGGATGGGGAAGCAAAGGACCATTTAGTAGGGCAGACCCACTGTAAGACAGACCTTGGAGGAAAATAACCTTCTGCTGTGGTCAGAAAGGTGATTGAATTTCCTGTATGTTGCCTTTCTCTATACCAAGGCAAAGCTAAAAGGAACATTACAGAAGCTTATGGATTCTTTCAAATACCTCTGTGCCAGGCTGGTGCTGCAGAAGTCTCCTAACACCTTGGCTAGGGTCTCCATTGTGACCCCACCAGTGGCAGGTTTACTTCTTTGTTGTTGGGTTTTTTGCTTTTTATTATTCTTTCCATATTTAAATATATATTCTGTATTATGCTTAGCTCTTTCATACTCCCTTTTATTTCTGGTGGTAGGTACTTAGTCATCTAACACAAAAGAGAAATTAGCTTTCAATGTGAAGAAGAAAGACTATTTTATTTTTGGTTGGTTGGCTTTTTTTTTTTTTTTTGTTAATGATTGCAGATGATTTAAAACCTAGATTAAATTGCTATCTTGTGCAACAGAAAAACAGTTAATGTAAAACTACATCCGTTAATTATTTCTGTGAATAAATGAATGACTCAATACTTCAAAGTTCTACAAGTAACTTTTCCTGCAGCCCAGCTCTTACTAGCAAAAAATAAGGAGAAATAAACTGTGGCTGCTTTGGAAAATGAGATCACTGGGAAATTCATTAGATGGACAGAGATCCTCAGGCCCTGGATTCTGCAATTAGATGCAGGATGTTGTAGGACTGTGTCTCTGGAGAGTGTTGTTACTTTGAAATAGAATTTCAATTGACTGTCCCAGGATACCAGAGCAGCATGGAGGGTCTGCCTCCATCAGAAGAACTGACGAACAAGACATGCTTGAATCACTATAATTTGCAAATCTTTGTATCCAGTTTACATCAAGTTAACAAGCTGTCTTTGAATTTCTGCCATAAAAAAACGTTGGGAAATTTTTAATGACTAGGAAACATGAAGATGCACCTTGATTCTCTGCTCTGCAGTAAGAAGATTTTTATTCACCTTTTGCATATTAATTTTTTTTACCTCTGTAAATTATATTGTCCTTTCCTAGAAGAAAAACAAAAAGAAACCACAAGCAACCCTTTATACTTCTTCTGCCCTCCATATAATATATACTCTGAATATTATCACCTTTGAGAGCCCAGGGAAGGGTCTGCTCCTTCCCAAAGTGAAGCTGCTCAGCCTTGCACCCTGCCAAGGGCCATGAGTCCAAGATCACAAGAGAATTTCCACATGCTGTAGGTACTGAAATCTGTCAGGAATCAAAGAGTATAGCAGGGTGGAAGGGACCTGTAAGGATATCAACTCCAAGTCTGTGGTCCCTGCAGGACTACCTAAAGCTAAATTACTAAATCCTGTTCCAGTGACCAACACTCCCTGGGTGAAGAACCTTTTCCTCCTACACAATCTGAACTTCTCCTGACACAACCTCATCCCATTTCCTTGTTCCCTATCACAACAGGAATAGGACAAAGCCCAGGGAGTGGAAATAACTAACAGCAATCTTTTGAATTTTTTTTAAAGATGTCCCCATTGCCGATGGTGTTGCCACAGAACTTATTTCAATGCTAAGGAGAGCCTCTGAGTTTCTCAAGGGTGAAAATCTCTCTTCCCCCTTTTAGTTTCACACATTGGAAAGATAAAGGGTGATGCTACTTGCACATTTTAAGGATGCAAGAGTGAGGCAAGGAGTGCTAAGTGTTTATTGGCTTTGAAATAAGCAATAGCTTGACCTGCATAAGATATCATTGCCAGGGAAAAAAAAAAAAATTGGGCTTTTTATACTGTCTTTTAGGCAAATTCAGAGAGAGCCAGGGTCATGTGGAGAGCAAAAGCTTTGGTGTCTGTCAGCAGCCCTGGTGCAGCAGAGTGCCCAGGCTGAGTGGGATTTTCTTCAAGGGAGGTGCTGTAGCAGGCACAGCACAGTGTTAATTTGTTCTGAAAATGAGATTTATAGAGAGCCTGGATAGAGGACTGCTCTTAACAAGGCCATCCTAACATAGACAGAAAACCTGCAGAGGAAGGGGAAAAAAATCTCTATAATAATTTTATTATCTTAACCAGAGGACTGCCCCTTTTTTCCTTCTACAATCCCTACTCCCTGTCCCATACATCTTCTACTTTCTGCAAGCGAGATGTTTTTTTTAATTATGAAAAAAAAACACCCTAAAACCCAAGGCCACACAACAATACATAAACTAGGCAAAAAAAAATACTAAGAGAGGAAAAATCTTGCAGGTATTTCGTTTGGTGGGGTTTGGTTTTGGTTTTTGTTTTCTTTGGGTTTTGGGGTTTTTTTTGTTTTGGTTTGGGTTTTTTGTTTTGTTTTGTTTTTTTAAAGTAAAAAGATTAGCTACCTGAAAAATGCAATTAATCTTTCCCTAATTGTTTTGTTTTGACATTCATAGCAGCTCTTTTTTAACTGAAACCCAGCATGTATATGTCCTCTATGGAACAACAGGTGGCTTTGCAGGCATTTTCTTCTTAGAAAAATGATGCTGTGTAGGAAGCTAACATAAAAAGGCAAGAATTTTGCACACTTCCATTTCCCAGAGAACTGGAAGGAGACCACAAACACATTCATTGCCGGCTAGGAGAATAAAGTATTATTTTTAATTTAAAAGGGAATTGTTCTGGACTTTGACAAATCAGCTTCTTAAGGTGTTTTAAATTAAAATGAAGAAAAGAGAGCATTCAAACAGCATTTCATTGAGAAAGAGATTGATGTTGAATTTGAAGTGATTAAATTCAGATTACTATAGATCCACATGCTAATTGTGAAGGTCATATTAATTATAAAATCCCAAAACATAATCAGGCTTCTTTATTTCAAAGTCTTGTCCCCTAAATTGTCTGATTCAGGTTTTATAAATAAGTTCACTTTGCTCATTCTAGTAAATGAAAAGAGCTTTGTGTGCTGCACTGGAAGAAACTATTGGGAGTGGGAATATCACAGAAACCACCTTTGAGGGAAATAAGGAAAAGGCGAGCAAAGGAGATCTTGGTCCTTCAGTGTCTCGTGCCTCAAGCAGGAAGGGTGTCCTGCTGCCAGGACTCTCCCAGGCAAAACACAAAACTACTTAAGGAAGGCTCCCCTTGAAATCTGGCCTAGGGAACCTTACTGCTACTTCAGAATTAAAGGTTCATGTGACTAAAAGTTATGTTGGAGAGAGAGTACATGTAAAATAAATGCTATTAAATACATGCATAGAATTAAGACGTGCTGAATTATAACAAAACAATTAAATTCTCTACTTTGGCTCACAGGCTTTGAAAGGTTGCTTTATGCTACTTAATACAGAGACTTTCTAGGAGTCTTATTCATTTGAGACAAACAAGAAACTCCCCTAAATAACAAGAAATGGTTAAAATAGATTTTGTCCTTCAAAAGATAACTAGGAGAAGCTGGGCAGCATATTAGGTCACTACAGTATAAGAGAGGAATATATAGCACTTTCAGTGCTCATGGGAATAACCAGGGCTGGAGACCTTGCAGCAGAATATTTCTACCTAATTTAGATTCCAGAGCAGAGAGTTAAAGCCACTTATCAGCCATCAGGAAAGCTTCTGTCTCTTCAGAAGAAAGCAGCCCTCTGCCCCACTGTTCTCCAATTACAGGTCACACACAGTCTCTGGTCTTTTCCAGCAAGATTATGATTTACATAACCACAAGGTGTTATACTTTCCCTGCTTTCCTCCATCCATCATAGACATTAATTTTAATTGCCTATTTGAGAATTAATTTTTTGAGCCCCTGCTTAGTTATGTTCAATGATAAATAAATACAAAACCCAGCAATTTTCCTCTGTGACACTACATTTCAGAAGCTGTTAATGAAAGGACTAAGGCAGACCTTGTGCAGTTCAGTCTCCACTTGGAATTGAAAAAATTTTCTTCTATATTTTTCCTTGATTTCTGTCACTGGACTTATTCACAAAACTGTAGGGTGTTTTTCATTTCTACCCCCCTCTAAACTCTTCATCAAATACCAAGTCTTTTAAAACTTTCTTTCCACAAGAGAGGCATTACAAAAGTCTGGGGGTGCTTTGAAACTTCTGTCACTGGGCATTACTGTGGTTCCAGTTTTCTTTTACCTTCCAGAAACTGGTGTGTTCCCTCTTCCAGTCAGGGATACCCATCGTGCATTGGCTTTGCCCTGCAAACCCAAACGCCTAATGGGAAAATCAGTCTATTCAAGTAATCCAGAGCTGCAAAGGAAGAAAGAAATATTTCACAACTTACTCACACAATTCCTAAATTCTGAAATGGAGTACTTCACAAGTGAGGTTCAGGGTGTCAGCAGGTCTATTTTACAGAGGAAGCAAGATTATTAAGAAAATCTCACCTTGTTTAACAAGTAATTTTATTTGAAGGTATTCCTAGTATCATTACAAAATTCCTCTTTCAAGTATCAGCACAATCTCCTGCTGCCAATAGGGGACACAATTCAATAAAATGACTGGCCTTATTCCCAAACCAGCCACAACAACCTAAAGATTTAATCAAGGGTGGGAGGAACAAACCCAAACATTCATATGATATTTTAAAGAGGAACTAGAATAGCAAAACAAAGGATTTAAACAAGAAATAAACTGGAATATTGAATATACACAATATTCCAGTGTACTGAACAAGTGAGCACACTAAAGGTGCTGGTTTTGCTGCATTAAAGCAGGACACCATATCTAACCGTGGTAACTTTGTACTGCCTTGTGAACAAACTGGTGATAGTGAGATTTGTCCTTCTAATTTTATTTAGCCACCAAAACAATGTGATTCTTTCAGTTTATGAATATTTTTTAAAATACCTGCAGGAGCAAGACAGAGAGAAATATATATTAGTAGCAGAGCTTCACTGCAAAATACAGCTTTACACTTGATATTTGGACTCCCTTATGCCCCCTGTTATGAAACATGCACACCATCCTATCCCTCTAATCACACAACAGGGTGGTAAAAATCCAAAGCAACAGGAACATGCTGAAAGATCATTATTTCTCCAGATAAGAATACTGTGAATATATATAGCCTCCTTCACTCAGCCTACAGTAAAATCCTTTTATGGACCACAAACTTGACTTGTACTAATGTGTGCTTTGAACTGGGGCAGAAAGTGCAATCAGTAAATAACAGCTTCCTGTAAATTCCAGGAATCCAGTACTAGTCAGGAAAATGTTGAATAGATTTGGCTTAGCATTCCTACACCTGACATCACAAATAGAGTCAAATGCAGGGAAAACATTTCATTAGCTGCAGTTCAGCTTCAGAGGGTGCCATGCCCAGCTGAGCAGTTTGCCCACCTCCTCCCCTCCAAGGCCACAGCTCTCCTTTGGAGCTCTTCTGAGGGGAAATCATTTTCCAGACTAAGCCTACAAATTGCTTCCAAGCTGTCTATCCTCCCTCTGGAGTCGTTAATTGCTAATTAATATTTGGTCCATTTATCTTCTTGTCTGCTCTTCCCCCAAACACTCTATTTCTTCTAAAAGGCTGTGCCCTAGCACAGGATGGTCAACTCTGTCCCTCAGCCATGCTCCTCTTCAGGAGATACAGGTCTCAATGTCAGTGGACGTCCTTCAAGAATAAACATTGTAGAAACTGCAGGAATTTTGGATCCACACACAGAAAATATGCAGTTCAGTGTAAGGAACAGCCAAGCCTCTTTCCAGCATTGCTGCTGCAAATTTCAGTGTCATCAGCTTGCAGATGGAACCCACAGAGACATCTTTTAAATAGTTTAATATAGAAAAGAGGTGAATTACTATCAGTATTCCTTTACAAGCGTAAAAAAAAAAAAATTCTAAATCAAACTGTTGACAGGATTTTTTTCTCTGATGTCACAGCAGGGTTATCACAGAGTAGCTGAAATGCTGATACTGAAAAAAGCCTCTGAAATATGAATAGGGGAAATCCTCCCTGCCCTGAGGAAATGTCATGGGTTAACCCCTGTAGGCAGCTCAGCTCCTCACACCCTGCAGTGGATGGGGAAGAGAAGCAGAAGGGTAAAGTGAGAAAAATTGTGGGTTGAGATAAAGGCAGTTTAACAGGTAAAGTAAAAGCCACGTGCACAAGGAAAGGAAAACAAAGAATTCATTCCCCACTTCCCATGAGAGGAGAGGTTCAGCCATTCCCAGGACAGCAGAGCTTCATCTGCATGATGGTGACTTGGGAAATGGCAAATGCCATCACTCCAAATGTCCCCCCTTCAGCCCCTATTGCCCAGCTTTTGTTATTGCAAAGCATGATACCATGTGGTCTGGGATATCCCTTGGGTCACTTGGGCTCAGCTGTCCTGGCTGTGTCCCCTCTCAGCTCCCTGTGCACCCCCAGCCTCTCTCCCATGTGTGGGGTGAGGAGCAGGAAGGGCCTTGGCTCTGGGTAAGAACTGCTCAGATATAACTGAAACACCTCTTTATTATTAAAGGGATTTTCAGCACAAATCCAAACCATACCCCCATACAGCATTTCTAGCCTGAACTCCTACAGCAGCAGCTGTTAAAGGAAATGAGAAGTACTGTTGCCTATTACCAGACAGACACCCTTTATATCATCCTTACTTTGTCGCTTCTCCTCCTTTCTGTACCCTGCCTCTTCCTCAATTGTGCAGGTCCAAGAAGAAAATGGTGTTCCTTAAAGGCAGAACAGAAAGCTTTTGTCTGGTCTATTATGCTGTACTGTACTTTAATTCAGGCTTTTGAGACAGTGCATGACTGAGAAAGCAGTGTGGGAAAGGCATTGGAGCCAATGGCACTGGAGTTATACCGACAGAGTTGCCAGCAAGATATCTGTGAATTAATGGCATCACTCTGGGTGCCCTTAGAAGTGAACTAATATTTATTTGAGTGGAGCAAATGAGATACAGCTGTACACAATGATGACACACTAGGAAAGCAAATTATTGGGCAATCCAGTTATTAAACTCACGAATCATGTTCAATTGAAACACTTCCATAATGAGTTTGGAAAGTGCTCCCTAGTCTATTATATTGCTAGACCTGTTCAACCTACTCAAATTATTTCTAGAAAGATTTCATATTTTGAATAAATATTTTCCCAAAGACTTCTAGATCATATAGCTAAAATTCTTTCATAGTTTGAACTCTGAAACTCAGCACAGGCTTTTCTCTTCAAATAGCTATTGGAGACCTAGACAAGGCTCAATAACAGCAGCAGATGTCAGCTTGCAGCTATTAGCAACCAGGGCAGATTTAAGACGAACATATGTTTGCATATTAAAGATGTTACAGCACACTTTTTATTGGCAGTAAGATTCTGCTTTCGCAAATACCACTGACGGTAGAAACATCTACTGACCCAGTAAGAATCCTACAAACAATATTCCATATGCCAGTAGAGTGACATCCAAATTGAGAGGAAATTTACATGTTGCCATTAAGGCAAAATTGGCTAAAACCAAAGGTTAATAAAATACCACTATCACTTGATTTTGCAGCTTCTCCTCAGAGTTAACAAGGTTTTTCTTCAGAAGAAATAGGGAGAGAAACATATATGTTCCTCTCTCTGTCTTTCACTGTACATTTTAGTTTGGAAAGCCTGAACACTTAATTTGATGAGGTTTAATTAGACACTGTTAGAGAGAACTTGAAGCATTAGTAATAAAGTTTGTGTCCTTTCTAACTTCCTGTCCTATTTTTAAAGTAGAATAATGGGGGGAAAATATCAGTTGGAGATCTGTTTCATTTAGCTTAGCCTGTGCTGAACATTTAGGAGTAATCTAAATATCTCCTGCATAAGACTTCATTATTTGTGTGACAGCCACAGGCAGGGCCTGAAGCAAGATCAAGCAATGACCTGTACCATCATAAAGTGACAGAAAAGTGTCTTGGGCCAGTGAGTTTATTGGCTATATCTGTACTATAATCTGGCACATCTCTGGATATTTTAAAAAAGGAAACAGTCCAACTGGTCACAATGGAACTTCTCTGTCGTACCAAGTCATACCAGGAGCCTGGTCTCACCCCAAACAAGTTTGTGCTCTGCAATGCAGGTGAGGCTGAAGGTGCTGTGCTCCATCTCCCCCCAGCCCCAGGAGGGTGTGAGACATCCCCATGGCAGTCACTGCAAAATGGTTGAGCACAGATGGGTGAAGTGATGCTTCCTCACTGCCAGGCAATGGCCCAGTTTGTGCAGCTGCCAGCCTGTGCCTGCTCTGTGGACACAGCAGACAAATGATGCATGAGGACAGCAGACACACGCATTGTGCCACACAGGGGCAAGAACAATTTGGGTCCAGTATAAGCATCATGGAGTTCGACAGAAGCAGGCTTCTCTGGAAGATCCATCAAATTAAGTATGGGCTGAGGTTTGAAAATGGCATCTTTTCCTGGAAGGAGAAGAAAATACAAACAACATTTCTCAATAACAGTCAAAGTTCCCAGAATGTTATTTTCTGATGATCTGATTACATATCAGATAAAAGTGGTAATGTAGGAAATATCATCAATGATGTCCTATGGCTATATCAAAACTGAACCTATCAAATGACTATTACACTCCATTATTTCAATTTGGGAATGATTGTCCCACAGGACCCAAGATAGAAGAGGAAATGTATACAATGCAGTCAGGACTCAGCAGATTCAAGCAGCATCCATTGTCCATGTTAGTGCCCAAAAATTACACAGATAAAACAAAGTGTTCTTTGACATATTTACCTTTTCTTTTTAGCTCTGAAAAGTTGAATAGTAAATAGCAATATCTACATCACAAAACAAAACCCAAAGATTATTACTTTATATTAGGACTATTTAATTTGTGAATCTCTTCTGTAGATAAAAGAAGATGCTATGGTTCACTACGTCCAGTGATAAATGCAAAGATTTTAAGAGGGGTTATAAGTCAGCCTTATTTTTATTTGCAGTCCTTTAAGTCTTAAAAAAAAAAAAAGCTTTTCATTTCAATGGTACCAGGACTTTATAAGGCTATATGCTGCACTTTTTGCTAGAAATTGTTCTCCTTCAGTGCTTACAAAAGTCTGACATGGTCAAGGAAATACTCAGACTGATTAAAAGCAAGCTGCTGAAAATGAACTACTCACTGATGTCTCCTGCAAATCTAAATTTGACTTAGATTTGTATGCCAAAATAGAAATTTCTGGAAGAACCCCTATGAAACATTTTCATTGCTATTCACTTGACACTTTAGATAGTTATATTTAATACTTTTGTAGAAAAATACAGACTGAACAAAGTTATTATCCAATGACTGCACAGAGTAGAAGCATTCAGCTATTATGACACTTTGTTCAGTCTGCAGATTGATTTAAAAAATTATAATTAAAAAAGTAGCATGAAAAAATCCCCAAAAAAGGTAATCTGAGAGAGGTAATTTTTTTTTTCCAATTCTGGTCAAGATTGAAAAGTACATCCATTTTTGGTATTTTATTAAAGACAGTATTCTACTGCAGGGAAATAGGGATTCCAAAGAGGACTGCTGCACCCTGGGGATCTGACACTGTTTCATGACTGGGAGACTTCTCAGTGAAATTGCACTTAACCCACCTCATTGTACTAACCTGTACTGTACCCTCTTAGAGGTACAAGTTGACCTTGATTATTCTTGCTCAAAACATCCCTCAACATTCTACTGACAACCCCAGAAACAGGGCAATTGTTGGATTAATATTTTCAAACTGAACTTGGAAGTGCAGCAAACCTCATTTCGCACACAGCAAAGTATGATCACAGAATAAATACATTTGATGTGATAGAAAATTATCCCAGACTCCAACAGGACAGGGGTAACAGGTCACCAGAGTCTGCAAATAAAGGAACATCTTTTTTTAATTCCAAGGAAGAGATATTTTTGTAAAGTTACCTCTAAATGTACTTGAGGTAATATTTTGGTCCTCGTTAAAGGCAGGCACAGATTTCTGTCAGCTTGGATAGAAAGGGAACTTCAGCCACAGTAAAATCCATTACAGTTCCCTCAGAACAGATGCTTTAGTAGAAGTAATTTTTAAAACTATATCATGAAGTCTACTCTCAATTACACATATCATCTTCCTGACATTATTGCTCCAAGCAGAGCTCTTCAAATGTAAATGGAGAACATTTTAAAAATGTGATTCTTTGTAAAGGAATGGTAAAGTATTAGAGCAAATTTGAGAGTTATAAAAGTTATTCAAACCCCCGTATATTTTGCAGAACATTTTCACTCATAATTCAGCATTCAAGTCTCGTTTTCAATATTGATGAATGAGACTGGTGAAAAATTTTCTGAATTTGTCATAACTGCTGGTGTCTGAGGTAGCTCAGTGTTGTGATACTTCCATTTGCTGAGCACAGCATGGAACAGCTAATGAAGGCACAGACACAATTTGCCTTGTGTGCTCAACAGCTCCACTGCACATATATGCTGATTTTAAAATAGGATATGATCCCCCACTGAATTCTTAGGGAGCTCTGCATTGTCCTGATTTTTGCTGGCACAGTGCATCTGTTCTTGGGCTCTGGCTCCTTAGCAAGGGTTCTCAAAGGCCATGGTTCACTTTCTAACATGAAATCGTCTTACACATCAGGACTGAGAGTTTGCCAGCTGACAGAGGGATTAAAGAAAAATCTGCACGGGGTGATGCTCGGATTTCAAAAGGTGGATGATAGGGAGTTAAAGAATCTGTATCATCCCAAGCAGGATTGCTGTAATTAGGAATATATACAAGTCTCCAAATGGTGACTAGGACTGTCTTGTCACCCAGGTGTTGACCAAGGATCACAGGAATAGACCATATTTCTTTTAAAAGAATGAAGGTTAATGAAATGCATACAATTATGATGAAATCTGAACTTCATTAAGCTGCTGCAGTATGAAGTTGATTTGCCCTACTGCGTAGATAAAACCCTAAAACCAATGAATATGATCACAATGCTGTTGAGAAGAGTACATTGGGGTAGTTTTGGGCTTGTTTGTTTGGTTGGTTTTTTTTAATATTCCATTTCCCAAAAGTATTGGACAATGTTACTCCACTCAAAACAGCAGAAGACCTATCGAGTGCACAGCCCATTTTGTCAGGAAAATTTGAGAAGAAAATTACTTAGTATCACTCTCTCCAAATCCATCGAGCATCAAGACCTTCTAAAAAATTCTATGAGTAATTTAATAATTGTATGGCATTTTTCAGCAGCTTAGTTACCTAGGTGAAAATATCCAAAACATGTAATCAAAGGCAAGTTATAAAATGTGCTCCCATGTGCCTTTTGAGCATAAGGCAGTTAGAATAAATGACAGGAAAATGTTTGCCTCATTTATCACTGAGAGCATTCTGCTGCTACAAAAAACGTGAAACCATTTAGAAGATTACGTGAGACAAAATCCTGTAAAACTTGGCGCAATAAAAAAAATTAATTGAAAAGTCATACATGAGAATGCTTTACCTTGAAAAAGCAGTCTCCTGAGACCTTATTAAGGCTGGAAAAGCCAGATATCTGCATGAAGTCAGCAAGCACATCCTGTTATATTTTATCACAATCACACTGGTAAGAGTTACTGCTGAAATTCTATACAACAGTAAAATCAAGAAATATGGGTCTTTAAGGGTCCAAGGGGTAAACAGAAATATAATTAGTTTGGAAGACAGTATTTTGCTCTTTTGCTTGATGGAAAGTGTCTCACAGCAAAAGTGTTCCTAGGAGTTCTCTCTCATTTATGTTCCTAAATAATGAAAGAAATTAGGTTTTTAATTTTTAAAATATTTCAGTCCACTTGGAAATTTATTGTCTTTCCAGCTGGTATCTTTAACATCTGCACATTCATCGTAAATGAAACAATATACTAAAACTTGTAATTAAAGAATTTTGACAACATACTTGTTTCAACAGTGGAAGCGTAGCTGGCAGCACGTCTTTGACGCATTACATTTTTGCAGCAATTTAAGATTTATTTTCCTTTTTCCTTGATATTCACCTGGGATTTTGTAATCAAAAGTCTAAGGGTGTTGATTTTCTCAAAGGAAGCTGTGGAAGCACATGGTGTTTAGGACAGGAGTGGATGGAGCTCAGTGAATGCGGAAGCGTATTCATGATACAATTTGTGTACTCCAGAGACAGGCCTGCTTCTTTCTCCTAAAGAATTCAGTGCATTGCCTGGCTTGAGAAATGGCAGCCAACAAGCCTGAACTTCAAAGAACTTTCATTTTTGCTCTATATCAGGCCCTCAGACCTTTTGGCTATGTCGAGTCTCAGACGTATTGTATCACAGGTCAAGAGCAGTCTCTATGAACAGGATTAGGTTCTGAAGTCACTCCATCCCTCAACATTTCTTTTTCCCCCACAGAAAAGTATTTAGGCACTGGATATCACAAAAAAAAGCCCAAAAAACCCCCAAAAACCCAGCCTCCTTGTGGCAGCCCACTGGGCTGAGGCTGATATTAAAATCTCAGCTACCAGATTGGGCTGCGCTCTCCCCTCCCCTGCGTTACTTATATGGTTTTATTCTAGAAAGTTCGCCTTTGTTTGAGCTATTAAGTATTGCTAATTGGTTATTGAGTTTAGTTGTTCCTCCCCTTAAATAATATGATTTGTACCCCTAATTGTCAATCCCCTTGAATTGTACCCCCATTGGTTCCGTACCCCAAACTCCTCCCCAAACCTTTCCCCCTTTTAACCCACTGCACAGCAGTGCTCGAGGCTCTTGCCTCTCCCCTGCTCTTGCCTCTCCCCGGCTCTTGCCCCTCGACCGCTCTTGCCTCTCCCTTCCACGACCGCTCCTGACCCCTCGTCACCCTGCCCCCCGGATTCCTAACAATAAATCCTTTAACCTGAGGCAAGAGTCTACAACTCTTCCTTTGCAATCGGACTGTGCTGACAGTGCCTGCGTGAGCTTCGGTAGGGACTGTGGTGGAGGAGATCCCACCGTACAAGAACTCCCAGACCGTGACTGGTGCCGGTGGGCTCCGCGGGAGCCACCCCACCCGCACGCCATACCTCCTGAAAGCAATTATCCCACTTCTCTCAGATAGCTGTGCACACCCCAGCACAAGCAGCTGTCACAGTTTCTTTTGTAAGTGTAACTGCATCTCTAGTTGTTTAAATATTTTTGGAAATCTGCCCTAAATTACCATTCCCCTTTTGTTTTCCAAAGTTATTTCTTCTCAGCTTTTCTATCTCTCGCATCAAATTAAAGTTTCTCAGGACAAAAATAATAATAAAAAAAATACCATAAGGCCTCCTGAAGGACTTATTTTGGGTACCAAATAAAAAGAGAATAACAAATCAACAAGTCACTCCCTTCCAGCACACACCTGAGTTTATTAAAAATAACAGTTGGACCCTAAAACGGCACATGTCTCATGTTTTGCAGCTCACTCTGCATACCTGTCTTCAGAACTGCCTTATTTCAGAGGAGACACTGATGTTCATCTTTCATGTGGTTATTGTTGGGTCAGTTGTCCCATCTGCGAGTCAGTAGAACAAACTACCCAGTGCAAAGAGAGACAAACAGCTTTTGGGGCTGTTAGAACAGTTGTTCACCTCTACCATGAGTTACCAACTTACCTGAAGCAATGTTAACAAAAAAAAAAAAAANAAAAAAAAAACCTGAACTGCCAGAACTATTTTTCTCACAAATGTTCAACCATGCTTGATGTTTTTCTATGCAAAACCGAAACCTACACAGGAGTGGGAACTCCTGCCAGAAAATGCTGCACTGAGTCTATTGAAATGAGACATCAGGGGGCTTTTATTAGCAAAATTAGTCTTATCTCAAAGATTCACCTTCAGAATAGAGAGGAATATTTTTAGTTCTAATTCGCAGTCAGTGGCTGTCACTCTCTAACTTTTATTGTGTTGAGAAGACATTCAGTTTATTCTTCCACTCTTTTGTCTCGCTCCTTGCAAAACACTGACAAGCTGTGTGGGAAGCAGCAGAGAGAAAAAGGAGGGGGAAAAAGCCTGCTACAAAAACCCACCACAAAAAGCCAAACTCACAAAAACCTCACAAGGTAGACAACATTTTGGCCCAGACTGAAAGCCTTGTGGGCAAAAGAGCAGGTCTGGCTTGCTGAAACTCCCTGTGAGATCTTAGTCAAACAAACAAAGCAGTTAAGTACAGTTTCATACCAAGATTTAATTCAAGCAGAGTCCCTTCAATTTTTTCACTGGAAGCGAAATATTTCTGCTTGCAAAAAGCATCCTAGTAAAAGCTCTAGTTCATGAACTAAGGTGGTGTCCCAGGTACAGTGGCTCTGCAATAGCCACGACTCATCTTGGCCCCAAATTCATACCTAATAGGTGGAACAGAATTTGGTTTCTATTATCCTACCAGAGCCTCAGGGAATGGAAAAGGTTCTTTCCAAGTGTATTACTGCTAGTTTCAGAGAAGCCATAAAAGAAAGGATAAATCTGACTTATCACCATCAGTTATGATGGGGATAGTGTCATTCTCATCTGCAGCTCTTGAGGCACAGCCTATCACATGCTCTCCATCTCCTGAAGAAACAGGACATGATTCTCTTGATGAAGCCCTGTTTCATTTCTCTCCACCACCAATGTCCTGAGATGGAAGTGATCAGTCAGAGTAACAGACCATAACCAGAGAGTAAGGAGTTCTAAACACAGAAAACAGATTGACAAGCTAATAAATAAAATATATCTATATCCTAAACCTCTAGCAACCAGAAGGATATAAAAACCCTTCTTACTTTGTTTTTCCTTGCCCTAATTTTTTTAGAATCTCTCTGTAACAGGAAAAAAATTCTGCATCACCATAACCACAGCAGCAAATCTTTGTGGGAAAACAAAGACAAGGAGATCCCAGACTTTTGCAAGCTTCTTGCTAGTTTACCAGCACTGTCATTGCTGCAGTTTTGAATTCCCACAAGTGCAGTGATGCATATGAGGATTTATATCTGTTTACTGTTCCCTGTAAAGCAGATG
The DNA here is from genome assembly GCA_013397955.1 of Grantiella picta. Taxonomy (NCBI): domain Eukaryota; kingdom Metazoa; phylum Chordata; class Aves; order Passeriformes; family Meliphagidae; genus Grantiella; species Grantiella picta. The sequence continues at coordinate 1,994,247 of VZRM01005066.1, forward strand.
CAGTGTCTGATTCCTCAGTGCCGATGTACCTGGCACTGTCTGTTCCGTGCCTCAACTGCTTCTTCAACACTGCAAGCTGCAGTGTGAGCATGACAGGCTCCTTATTGATCACATAAAGAGCAGCCAAAAAATAGAAAACAAAAGCAAGCATAATGATGTGGAAAATCTTAAAATTCGTTCTCAGTAAAAAAAATTTCCTTTTGGGAAATATGCAGCAATATTTAAAAGCTCAGTAAGATCACCTGCACACATATTAACACACATTTCAAAAAGTTACTGTTAAACCCACAGCATTTACCAGCAGCTACCACACTGTGGCATCCTATGATAACACAGTATTTGCCAGTGTATTCAAAAGAAATTAACATCCAGAAGAACAGAAACAGTCCTGATAATCTACTGCAAGATACGTGGATAAATTCTGACCTTTAAGTAGCAGCAAACCTAAGATGGTAGATTTTTCCTCTCTCAGAAGGCTGGTTAAATTGTCTTTTAGTTAAAAACACTCAACCTATGACCTTTGCAGTTCTCTATAAAACATTTTAAAGTTCTCAAAAAATAAAAAAAAATAGTCCAGGATATTGACAATGCAAAAATTTCTAGTTAAAAGGAAATGGAAAACTACTATCCATGTAAAGTTCATTTGGCTGTCCTGAGTTATTCCAATCTTTTAGTGGTATATTATTCATGCTACTGTCTACAGTTTTACTCTAAAATAATAAGCAGTATTTAGTCTTATATTTGTAAAAAGAGAGCTTACTTTATAATCAAAGCAGAAATATGACTGCACCTTCTGCATACAGAAGTCACTAACATTAGGATAGACACTTTATGGTGGATGTTGGCTGGTGCTAGAATAAATTGAAAATCTTCTCAAATTATGCAGCAGAGCTCTATTAATACATAAAGATTTTATCATGATTAGTGGTAGTTTAATGCATACTCAAAGAATGAAAAATAATTTGTCTCACATAATGGGTTACCACCTTGTCACTTCAGGAGACTCAGTTTTGCTGTGACCTTTCAATAAACTCAAGTGAGTCACAGGTTCATTAGCCACGTTCCTTGTACAACCTAGAAAAATACAATGGAACTCCAATTTTCAAGTCCATCACTGGCCTGTTACAAAACCTTTTCGAATTTCTGGGTTAAATACAGTCATGGAATGAATATATATTGCAACAGGGGACTGATCAGCAAGAACCACCCAGCTCAGTCTTATGGCTTTTCAATCAGGTACCAGAACATCAGTTGTTCCAGATCATTCATTTTGTAACACATTATTCTTCACAGGAGACATAGATATGTACACTTCCATCTTTAGTGGAATGGTCTTGCTTTACTGAGTCACTGTAAGAGTGCTCTTCCTGTGATGCTTTCAGGGGAGTTGGACTGTATAGAATCTCCTTACACCTCATCACAGCAGGTCTAAAGAAGCCACAACCTCAGTCTTTTGTTACAGGTATGGGTTTGAAGGCTGGGTAATTTGTTCAGGTGGGGGGTATTGTTATCTCAAGTGCTGTAGATGGTTATCACAGACCTACGAATTTGTTATCCCAGCTGGAAGAAAATTACTTTTTGTAAAATGGTTCGTCTCAGCTATCATACCCAATGCAGCGTGGATTAAGACAAGGAGGGCTGAGGAGACTGTGGGAGGAGCACAGCGAGATCTGCCACCAAGAGTTTGGAAATGTGACGTGCCACATCGTGTGTGTGCTGCAAAGTGGCACCGTGGCAAGTTGGTTAGCCTGAAAAATAGAAGCCTCTTTCCCTGAGGTCTGCTTGACATCACATCATGAATAGCTGTTAAATTGCTTTTAGGTTTATTCAGTGCACTCAGCAGGTATAGAACAGAAAGGATAAAAGATTATGTGCCAAATTAGGCACAATGATCCTTCTCCCGATGTGTGAATGACTCTGAAACTTGCTCTCTGCTGAAACACAAAGTCACTGAAAACTACCCCAGCCAGCTCTGAACATCAGCTTGGGTTCAGAACAGTGAATCTGTAATGAGGAGATGCTCGGGCCAGACTAATAAAACACACACAATTAGTGCCACTGATGCACCTTCCATGCAGTTGTACTGATTTACACCTCAGCGTCCAGGGGATGACAATTCCCTCAGGGATCTGATTTCAGCACATCGCTTTGATAATCGAGAGGCAAAAAACATACCCCAAGCACTCCACCTGAGGGTGCCCCCAAAACAATGAGCTTTGCATGTATGAGAAAAGCCTTTTTCAACGGCACAGAGAAATGTCCAAAAACCTCACTGAGCACTGGGAAAAATTAACTCGAGTGTCTGCCCACACCATAGGCTGCTAGGTGCATTTTGGTTTTGCTGTGCCAGATGGAGTAACCAAAGCCACAGAGATGGAGCAGCCTGGGAGCAGATCTTACCATGACCAGCAGGACAACTGCTTCAGTGGCTTGATCTACTTGGATTAGTGAAGCTTCACTTCAAAATCCCTCTCTGTTCTCCAGACAGTCAATCATGTATCCTTAGGCAGGATAAATCCATCAGAACTTTTTGTCCATATGTAGAGAAAGCGGCTCCTGGCAAGATTTTCCCCCTTGATTACTGTATTCAAAATATCCCAGTCAATGAAGGCTGGGTTTTTCAAAGACACTCAAATACCTATAAAACCTAGGAAAGATTTTAAAGAAAAGTTCTCACAGTCAGATGTCTTCCCAAACTTGGACAGTTTTTTCTGTGAATTCTATGATTTTCCTCCTCCTATTTCTTTCCTTATGTTTCAGAAGTTTGTTACACTCAAGAGTATCCTCTAAATCCATCCCAGAGTCTTTAAATTCAAAACGGGGAAAAAATAGTCACCGGGAATCTTTACCTTAGAAAAAACACTCTGAAAGATCTAAAACACACCAGAAAAAAAGAAAAAATTGAGAGAACACTCTTACAGTCATCAGTTCAAATGACCAAATTCTCCTACTCATGCTCAGTGAAAACTGCCTTCAAATGATCTCACTGATTTAAAAAAATAAATCTAAAATATCATCAAGGATAAATAGATTCACATGGTTTGTTTTTTGAATAGTAAACAACTTGATTTATCAGTCCAAAGGTCAGGGCATACATAAAATATTGTGTATAGTCAGAAAAACAGGAACTTTACTTCTTTGCACTCCCCCTTTATCTACCACATGTTTTAAAAAACCCACAATAGCATAACCACAGAAAATATGGCAACACCAGCTCTTTCAATGTTGATAAATTCAGGAAAAAACAGAAAAAATAAAAAATAAAGAAAAAACAAAAGGAAAAAAACCCAACTCAGGTTCAAGATATGATTTCTTTATCAGAAAGAGGGATCTGAAAACAATCAAAGATACATTAAGAAGGGTGACATATTTGGTAAATTGGAGGCAAAACAATTCCTGTAAATCATGTTATATTAAATTTAAAGCTATCCAGGATATAGACAACAGACTACTCTTGCTGGGTTCTTTAGACTGACATCAATTAAGAGCGTATATTTGTTTTTTCTTCTTGCTCCTAGAATATGTCATGTCTTTCTGATAAGTTGTTTTTTCCATTTGGGGAGAGAGAAATAATCAATGATCCTATCAAGAAGAAACATTTTACCTTGGTCAGAACTGCTCTTCTAAGAGAGTAGATCTTTATGCAGTTCCAAAAATTCTGTTTTGCCAACTTCACCTCGCAGCAAGCAAATAAAATTTAGCAAACCACTGAAAATTTTAAGCTAAGACATTACTTTAAGAAACTTTGTGGAGAAGAAAGGGCATTTGTGTCATGGAACAAAGTAACAGTGTTTATTGTCAGGGAAATTTAAGTATCCATAAAAACCAAGACTTCCTTGTGGCTGAGGTGAAATAACAGGTTCTGAAGTCAAAGTAGTGGATTTCTTCTTTGGGTCAAAGTAGACTATTCCACTGGCAGCATGGAGGAAACACAGATGATGTTTTGTTTCATTTGGAGGAGCTAAAGGTTAGTACAGCACAGAAACACTGCCTAAATCTTCATTTTGTTTTGGTTTAATCTCCTTCACTAAGTCAGTAATTATTTTTGGCAGAATCTGATCACTTAATAGACAAAATAAAATGTTGGTGTTTGATAACATTCTTAGCACAGTCCAAGTGCCACAACAGCAATAGTGTCTGTTTGGAGATCACTGCTCAGGCACATTTGTTCAGGGGAAATGAGGAAAAGAGTAGCCAGTGACCCTTGTACTGCCTTCCTAAATCATTCAAGAACAGGCATGATTTTACCTGAACAAGACAGAACTGTGTACCTTTCCCTCTGTCAGTCCTAGGCAGTAGAAAGTAGTCAGCAACATAAGCAGAGCCCAGGAAATTCCCTAAAAAATCCCAACCTGACTGCAAACTGGAAAGAAAGGCAGGAATACCACTGGGTTTCCCAGGGTGTTTAGCATTAAGAGCACAGGATGCTGACCAAAAAAATGACAAACCCTGCAGAGTCTTCGACCCTCTGTGGTTTATCCAAAGCAGTGATCTTGCCCTGCTAACCCTGAATTTCATTGAGGGACACCCCAGCATCACCATCCCATAACCCAGCACCTCATTTATAACCTCTGACAGCCTGGGGATGAGCACAGCCAGAGATCACTAAAGACAGCAGACCACACAAGAACACTTAAAAACTTAAAAAGATTATTCAGAGAAAAGAAGAGCTTTTTAATTCAATCTAGGAGTCTTTTCTCTCTTGCTTTAGTGAGATTATGGCTTCATTCAACTAATCCCATTTCTGGGTTTCCAACCCAGTCACCCAAATCCACTCCATCCAGGAAAGATCTATTTTTTTTTAAATACTTGTACCCTTTATTTCTGACGTTGTGCTTATTATCAATTGTTATTTGGTTGCTTCCTGCATTAACACATTTCTTGACAGATACAAGTTAAAATTTATAAAGGAGTATAATAATAGCCACACCCACATTTTCAATGACTTAAAAATGAATTAGAATAGTATCAGATGTGAGCCACCAGATTCCACTGTATCATCTTGGGAGATTCGTAGCAAATGTTGTTTCAAAGTTATTGCCTGCAGAGAATACAAGCATTTTATTTGGTTCGGGTACCATGTGATTTAATGGAGCAAAAAAGAAAAGCTACCAAGACTTAGGCTAGTATTATTTAATCACTTTAATATTAAAATATGAATGGAAAGACAAAAGAAAAATTAGGAGATATCTCTACATGAATGTCACTGATTTTCCTAGTGACAACAGGAAGCCTTTTTTCAATGTTCCTAAAAGAGAATGATACTAAAGTCATCATCTGAAACAATAATAGACATATGCAAAGTTAAGCAGCCAGCACAGGATTTCAGAATGCCCTAGCTGCTCATAGTAATCACTAAAGCTTATAGGAGAAAGAAAAAAGTGAGTTAAGATAGCTCAAAATAAACATGAGCCAAATGTTTGCAGATTCCACTCTTCAAACTAAAGGATAAAATTCTGGAAAATATACTTGCTATTAAAAAAAAAACAAACAAACAAAACAACAAACCAAACCAACTGAGTTCATCTTATGGCTAAGATTCAATTCTAAGGAATATAAAACAAGAAAGAGCTTTGTGGTCAAGGTATAACCCTCTGAAGATATTGTTTAGTAATCATACATCCCTAACTGCATTAGTGTTAGCTTGCACATCTATGGATGCCTGTTGCTACTTAATTTTAAAAGGTTTCTAATCTTGTAATGAAATTGTATTTTTGACCAGCCACAAAGCAGAATCTGATTTGAGCATTATAATGTAATTAATCATGGATTTTACTGTCTTATTTGAAATAATTTATTCAGATTTGAAAAATACACTGCATGTTTATGATTGCATTACATAAAAAGCAAATAAACTACATAATTGAAAATTAACCACATGGATTATTTGTCATAAAATGGAATTACTTGGAGTTCAGAGATTGCAACCAGTTCGGGACCAGTTTGACTCCTGTTTATAGTCATTTGCAGCTGTACAATGAGACAAACTCTGCTGCTTGATTTTTAGTCACTTTAACAGAGCTGGGAAGGTGACTGGAAAAGTTATGGAAAAGACTCAAAACAGGCTTCACATTTGATGGGCAAATACCAACGACTCAGTGCAACCTGTACTTCTATGAGCCTTCAGAGACTGCTAAAGGAATGAAAAAAGAAAAAGAGAGAAATTGTACAGGGTTTGGAGGTGCATAGTACAGAACACATTTGTTCTGATTTCCACCTGCAGGTTTTACATCTTCAGATATCATCCCAAAGATGAAGAATATCTAGAGCAGGAATATTTTGGTGTATTGTTTCTGAAGGCACTCTGTTATCCACCCAGTCATCACCCATGACTGCAATAGCACATGCTAATCAGCAGATGTAATAGGAAATTTTCCAATCATGACCCATAGTGTTCACAGGAAAAGTGGAAACTTGTGTGTGTTCCCTGAGTGCTTTGGTACCTGCAGTGTGGAGCAGAGCTCCCTGGTGCTCACCTGATGCTACATCTGAGGAAAGGTGAACAAGCACACATTGTGGATGCTTAAAGCATACATTACAGCTGAGTGGGAGTAGGGGAAAAGCAAAATACCAGGCTATAGATAATGGAAAAATGGAGATCAACATGAGGAGGAATCTGAGACCATGCTGAGACTAAGAGCTCACACTTCATTACTTCTACTAGTGTAGCTTCTGACTTAAAAGGAAAAACACAGCTCTTCTGCTTCCTTTCCTGTCTCTGTTTACTGTGAAAGACAAGTGAAAAGCAGAGTCCATGACAACAGGTCCATGTCCTTCTCATTCTGGGTGTCCCTGGGCTGGAGGCAGCACTGCAGGTGGGGAGAATGCACCCCTGTCACTGCAGGAGAGGGGAGAAATCCCCTCTGCAGAGCTGCTGCTACACTGGACCCCCTCCAGTACAAAACCGTGCCAAATAAACAGAATACGAGGATGAAACAACATACCTTACAGCATATTTTCTCTCCCTAGTTCAGCTGAGGAAGGAGAGTGACAGGCTGGCTTGGTGGGCACCTGTGTTCAGCCATGGGCAACCCACCACAGTCCTTATCTTGCCCCCTTGCTCCTCCTCCTTTAATGGATACATCTCCTTTCTGCCTTCCACGTCCTTCCAATTTGTCAGTCAGCACAACCTTTCCTGACACGTATTTTGACCTTTAAAATTCATAGGTAAAATAACATTTTTTAATTCAAAATAATTCACTGTAAAACCTTGCTCTATTTATGAGGAAGGAGCTAGGCTATCCACATCAATATTTGATAATGTGTTCTGCCAAATTAGTCAGAGAAAAATTAGTCATGACACTCTACAGAAAAAGCCTATTTGGTCTCTATGAAACCATTTATCAGGCATGCTATTATGATGAACAATACATCAAAATGTGGTGCCAGAGGAGCAACTGTAGCAAAAGTTCTAGCCTTTCATTTTTTGTGCAATTCCACACTGCACGAAGATGAGATCAGTTGACCCTTAAGAGAACAGTATATTCTTGCAAACATATGCTGAAATCATCTTGTCAGATTATCACCCAACACTAGGACTAAGCAGATTTTACCTAAAATCTGTTTTCTTTCAAGTCTTCAACTACCATCAACTTTTTCCCCATTGTGTCAGTCAGCCCAAAACCACTGCACTTATTGGATACCTCAGATTTTTATAGGGAACTCTCCCACACTACCTGGTCTTGGCCCATTGCATCTGCTCTCCCCTTGAAATCATCTTCTGCTTATGACCTTATAAATTTATATCTCCTCCAAATATACAGAATACCTCATTGTCATAGTTTACACCTGTAGTATCTGCAGCTTGCTAAATGAAGAAAGATTGCTGAAATGTACACGCTGCAGCTGTCTTGCATGGCTGTACAGCAAAGATAATTCTGTGACTGGCATCATTTTTAAACAACTCTCCTACTGGTCTGTGTGTCTTTGTGTGCTCATTTTCAAGCATTATTAAAGACTTGATTGCATGCCATTTGAAACCACTGGGAGAACTATTGTCCAGCAGCTGACACTTCATCCCTCATCCAAGGAAAGGCTTCCAAAGCCACTCAATGCAATTGTGCTTCTCAGCTGATATGAACAATTGCATATTTCCTTGTAGACCAAATTATTTTCCTGGAGCTCAGTGAAATGTGTATCTGGATACAGGACAGAACTAACAGAGATGTGCCAAAGAAAAACATCCATAAAATGTGAAAGTCTGAACAATTTATTCCTTTCAGAACAGATATCTCCAGTGAAAGGCCTGAAAGGAAGGTCTTAGGGAGGCAAATTAAATACATTACCTTCCACTACTTTCTTTCTATTCTATGTGGCCATTTCATCAGGATGGAAAAAATAATGTAAGAATAGATCTACTAAATTTGAAAGTCAAACTCAGCTCTAATGATTTCTGTGGCCTCATGAGGTCAAATAATTTTTCCATCTGTTTTGATTCTGCCTGACGCTGAATGGTATGAGTGAATAGAACAGAACAAGTACTTCTCAGAAGTACTTGCAGTTTTGTATACTTAGTTATTTTCTATATGACCTTTGCCTCTGGTAATAGAGATTCAAGTTCTGGTAGGAGATGAGAAGAAATGTTCAAATGATTAAAAGCACCAGCACAATCCCAATTTGCATTTGGAAAGGCCAAGTGATAAATACTGAGGTCTATAGGCCCTATGTGAAATTCAAGGTATCAGAGACTGAAGCAGCAGAAAGAGGTTTAGAAAATCTTCAAAATTTAATATCTAATTACATTTTATCCAATATGTATTACAAAAATTAGAGGAAATGCCATTGAAAGAAGAGTAGAGGAGAAGTAGTAGTTCTGAGGCTCAGATCACTGTTATTACGATTCACAAAAATGTACAGGAAGTATTTACAGTCTGCCTGAAGGCAGATTTTATGACAGCACTTAACATTGTCCTATTACAAATCATCACAGAAAAATTCACACAAAGTTATTTTCCATTTTGTGTTGGAGGAAAGGGGCACCAAGGAGCCCTCCCTCCCATAAATAACTGCTAAGAGCCAGAACTATTTACCAGCAAGCTAGCAATTTTTCACTTAAACCTCTGCACTTCTTTTCAAAAAGAGGACTTCACTAAATTACTGCTTTTACTAACAGAGGCAGTTTTTAAGAATGTGCACATTGGTAGTATTCCTAGAGAATAATCTTATGATTACTCAACTCCCCCAGCTCAGATTTCAGAATACCTGGCCAAAGCAGGCTGCAGTAGCCCTCCCTGAGCAGTCACAAGCATTTTAACCAATTTCAGAAGTTGGCTGTAATGGACTCACTGCTAATGCACTACTTTGAAAGAGTAAAGCTTGACAAGGTCTTTCCTACATGAAATGCTACCGCAAGCAAAATATCTGACTGAGCATAAGAATCACTATAAAATGCCTTGACTTTTCAGAAGAATAATTTCTTTCGAATTATTTTTAGAATATTTTTAAGTCAGCTTTTTGCAGCTGATCTTTCAGGCAGCATTTCTTCTATTAAGATAGTGCTGGAGAGATTGGAATTGCTTTCCTTCATAATAATTACATAGTTATTTGCAGATTCACGGATTGTTAAATTCCACATCTCCTCCAGGAATCGAAACACTAAATACATTCCAGAACTCCTTCAGAAATTCCCATTGAATGGAAAAATCAAAACACCACATTCACTTCTATTGACTTCCACCTAGAAAGTGTGATCTCAAGCTTTGCAGACTTTGGAGACCAGAAGACACAATCAGGTAATTGTCTTCCATCAAACTAGTCTGAGACTTTTCCTGACACTGAGATGATTCACAGTTTCTGAAGCAATTCTGCACACTCATTCCTTCTAAGGAAAAGAAAAACTCTGCTGACACAGTTCTAGAGCAGACTCGATAAAGAAGTATCCTATAGGACTCAACCACCACAAGAATTTACAGCTCTTCCCATAAAATCTGTTGGGGGGGGAATAGAAAAAAAAAAGAAAATCTTTATTCAAACTTCCTCTGCAAATCTCCTCTTTGAGATACCTGTTTTCATTAACAAGATACCAAATACCTCTCCCCCTTAGAAATCTGTGCACTTGTGTGAATAATCCTGTAAGAGGTAGGAAAATTCAACTTGACCTGAATGCTCATGCTGCAACCTAACTGGGAGTGTCATTACCAAAAAATCCTTACCTAATATTTATGTTTTCACTTGAACATTTTCTGCAGAGATATAACCAGACAGATCCAGTTGTCCTTTAGGCTGATTGTAAGAGAAAGTCACAGCAGAGCTTGTTCTAATGCATTTATAGAGAAGACTCTCACCTCCAAAACTGCCATAAATCACCATTGTTCCACACACCTTAAGCAAGCTACAAAGACTACACTATCTAAAAAGCTGGTCTGTTGTCCTTAGACGTGCAAATATTTTAAAATTTAATATATTGACAATAAATTTCAACATGTGAAATCAAAAATCGACCAGTTTCCCTACAATGACTCCATGATTTGGATAAGCAGTATTTTGAAATACTGTCAGAATCATTCTTACAAGATGAACCCTTGGCAAACCTTCAACATTTGTCAAACATTAATTATTTTTGGTTCATGTGATTTATTAGCATTTTAATATGCTAAAATGGGGCCATTTCAAAATAAGCACAGTAAATAGTTTACAATTCAAATAGATTCAGTTAATTTCATTTAAGAATGGAAATGAGGCTTTTAGTTCCCCACAAGTCATAAGTATACTTTTACTTACAAAGTAAGTTAAGAGAATTAGAACATTAAATGTTCCTGAGAACAATTCATTTACAATTTTAGCCAGGAGAATTTTTAGTGATCATTTGAAAGACAATAAAATAAACAGAAACAAAAACCATTTTTATTCAATTCCAAATAATCAATTTCCTACCATTAAGGTTTTACAGTGACATAATACTTGCCTACTGGCTCTTTTCTGAGTCAATTATATAATCTGCATTTGACAGAAATAAGATTTGACTTAGATATTGAAAATTCATCAACAAAAGGATGAAATTATGTCTTAGAGAAAATAAAAGCAACTAAGGTTGTTAAGACAACTTAAGTTTCACAATGACTTCTTTGCTTATCTTGCTTCTTTCCCTTCCCAATACAATGATTCCTTCCTTCCCTGTGTTTGATTATCTAATACACTGCTGCAGTGTTTTTTAATCTAACTGTCATTTATGACACAGCTAAAGGAATATATTCCTTACGAATATTTCATGAAGTTTTTTCTAACCAGTTCCATCTTAGGTGCTTTAGCTCGTATTCAGTAGCAAGTCAGTGAGAAATTGTTTTTCCACTTTGTGGAAGAGAACAATACATTTTGAAGTACTTGTTCTAGTATCTTACCAAAAGAAATTTTTTTAAGATCCCTCTACTTTTTCTTAATTATAATGTTCCTTAACAGTGACTTTATAGATGAAAAGCTGTCTAGCCATGGAAGAATAGACAAGCACAAAACTAGATCACAGTGTGCAAAAATATGCCAACATGCAATCAATAGAAAAGGACCTTGTAGAGAAAAATAGGAGCCATTGTCTGTTTCCTCAGTACTTGCTTTGTCTTTGACATCGTGAAAGTTCTCTAAACACATAATATACCAGTTTCAGATACAAAGGCACTTTTAAGTCACCAGCACCAATGAAAAAATAAATCAGAAAATACTCCCCTGACAGAGATTCCACCTCAGTGGGAGGCCAAGCAGGACTCCAGCAGCCAAACAGTGTTCATGGTTTGAAAATTCCAAAGCAGACTCACAAGGTGAATACATTCTTTGGACTAGCTAGCAATGATACTGCGTGAATAATAATCAAGAAGCATTAGGAGCACCTGATAATGGGAACCATGCTTTATATGGCAGCAATTACAATTAATTTGATTGAGAAAATATCAAGAAAAAAACCTCTTTTGTGGTATTATTTGCATCTTAGATTTTAAGCAATTCTTCCCCATCAGAAAATTTTTGCCTATTATATGCTTCAGTGATTCAGTTTGCTTCATAGCATGCTCCAACCCTTTGCACTAAGGTACAAAATCCTGCCCCTCAAAGATTCTCATCTGTTTCCCCAAAATAAGCCTACAGACCCTGTCTTGGCTTAAAATGGTTATCAGTTATGTGGCAAAAACATATACTTAAAACCTGAGAGATTTCCTTTTCTATTTTCCCCTATTAAAAAGAATGTCCAAGATCGACTTTGTAAGGAGTCTAACCACAAAAGATCCCACTACTAGCCAAATATCTCTGTATATTTCTTTTGTCTTCAACTTGATTTTGGAAGTGTTTACATTGCTGAAACCAGAGACCAGGTTGGGCACAAAAAATGGAAGATTTTTCACAAAAAATGCAACCACAGCCTGGCAACAGAAGAAGCAGCTAGAGCAAGAAATGGGGCCACTTATCTTCAAAAAATAACACATATCATTTTTTCAGCAATTTCACTTTTCAGCATTTGACAAAGCTTCATAAAATTCCATCACTAAAAAAAAAAAATCTTTAAGGGTCACAATGAACACATGAATGCTGCGTTTTTCCATAAAGCATGATGGGCTTGCCCTATCTCAAAAGCTGTATTTTAAGGTGTTTTGGTCCTTTTTTGTCTAAAGTGGTTTTGGACCATAATTGTGGAGTTCAAAACAAAAGTAGGACACTAAGGAGAAGTTTAAATGATGCTAAATTGCATCATTAAGGTCACTTTTTAAATGCAGATAAGCCATGCACAGGATTATATCTCAGCCTTTTTCAACACTAATTCATCTCAGAGCAGACATTCTAAAGTGAGAAAAAAAACCCACCTAAATTCGAGTAAAATTACTTTTTTGGAATTTTTTGTGTCATGCATTTAAGACTCTGCAAGGCATGTATCCAAAAGAGGTTACTTTTTTATCTTTTTAGCATATTTCCTCTTGTACACCCATTAAACCCAAGTGAAGAAATAGCTCCTGTGCATTGGGCTAAAGAGTACTAAAAAGAGCTTAGAAAATATCAGCAGGGTAATACAACTTTAAAATGTTAAGCCTAGAAATTTACTCTAAAAGTGTTGTCTTGTATTACCTAACTTATCAATCATCATATGATGCCTTAAACAGGCAGTGTCAAAACACATCAAATAATATCTTCTAAGTCATTTATATTTTACTTGCCAGGAGGGAGTGCTTTGAAGACTGAGGACTGTGAGGATACACACACATCACTATCTTTAATCTGCAATAAAATAGGCCTGGGATGGTTTATCTCCTCTGCATATCCTATTTCCAGCAGACAGGTTTAAAGCTTGAAATACTGACTCATTCTCAGGGCACTGCATCCAACAGAGACAAAAAGCACTATACACAGGTGTGGACGCAAAGAAATAACTAAAACAAAAAAGGCACAGTAGACAACCTGCTGCACCAACACTGCCTTTAAAAATTTAGCAAGGAATGACCACTTTTAAGGAACCACTTAATTGGAGGTCTGTCCCACACAAACTCAGGTGAGCTACATTGCTCACAAAACTTCACCAATAATTGGTAGCACCTGATCTTGCACAGTCTGTCAGATATTCCTTCAAGACTGTTTTAGCAGACATGCAGAAGTTAAATCTAAAAGTTTGCTGGCTTTATTACAGTAAGATTACTGTCCAATATAAAAAATATATATTTTTACATTAATTTTGTAAAATGATATTTCAGGACAATGCATTTCATCATGCAATGTTTGGATAAAATAATCAAAACTGAAGACTTGAACACAATGTTCAGATATAAATATTCAAAACCAGAAAATTGTAAATAATATTAAATGACTCACTTCCTTCAGACTGATTTTTTTCCATTTCATGGAAAATTCAAAATCTAATTTTATGCTTAAACAAATACATGTCAAAAATTTCCATGGGTGAACTTCAAATTTTTTAAAACTGAGGCAAATATAAGTACTTTGAAACTGATAACTCCTAAATCCTTTAGACAGCAAAGCATAAAAAATAAAGCACAGGAAAAAACCAGAAGTGATAATGATCTCTTCAGATTAGCACCTCCTAGGTCTGATCTCTACAATTATGTTCTCAGTCACATTTCAAATGCCCTTTTTCCCCCTTCCTCTCATCTGCCTCCTAGTCTGCAGCAATGTCAACACCATCAGAAATTTATTTCCTTCAGATATTGTCAATATGGATAAAAATTCTGTATCTCTAATTTTTATCAACATAGGGAAAACAACCCCAAGCATTGGACCAATTAGATATCTTGCAAGCTTCAAAATAACAATAATGAAAAAGAAATATTAAAAGCTAATACTGTTGTATCACAATGCCCTTCACTAGCAAAGGAAGACTACCTCTCAGGAAGCCCACATTTCCATTAGATCTAGCCACTGGAAACTGAAACTTAGATTTTAAATTTTAAATTTAATTGAATTTGCTGCTGCAACTGCATGAAGCATAGCCACATTATTTCTTATTTAATTTACTCTGATAATGATTTGAGTCCCTGAGTCCTACACCAGTCGCTGCAAAGCTTGTCTTGGCCAACAAAAGATATCCTTTTTTATTATATCACTTTGCTCCTCGCTCTCTCCTAACATGAATCGTGCAATGTTGCTGATTTGAAAATGCTCCCAGTTAACTCTCTGACTGCCCCTTGACAACAGAAAGAGAATTTTTCTAGTGGAAATTACCTGAAATTTAATGACTCTTGGGTCATTTCCATTCACTTTGCCTCTGATAGATATAACTTCAAAACAAAATATCGCTCTGTGGACTGGGAGAAAGAATTTGATTTTAACATATTCTGTTAAAATATGTTAAACTTCCCCAAACTTCCCCAAAGTGTGCAGAAGGATTGTGACAGAATTAAATATGTACAGCAGGCCTGGTGCTAAAGAGATTGTGGACAGCCTTGTGGATTTTGATGTGTATCAGCAGAAGAACTTTATGGAGTATCTAAGTGCAGTGTTTACAGGGATATTTTCATCTACTCTAGAACTCCAAAAAGCACATTACATGAAGTGATTTTTAGCTGACTTACCACCGGATTGTTAAATGCAGATCTGCACAGAGAAGTAGAATCTGATCCATACCAAGGATATTCTTAATTAAATCTATTGTCAGTTTCCAGAACTGGAATATTGTTCAGCAATGTAAATGCATGCACTTATTTTCATTGCCTAAATTAATCCTGAAAATCTCCACTTCAAGCTTCAATAGCTATAAATAGATTTGCTGTAAGGATGATAAACCATGGTGAAGCTTCATCGTAAAGGCATTACATTGAATGATTATTCCTTAGGTTATGCATCACTGACCTTCACAGAGCCATTGGCAGAAGCCTGCATTGTGTGCATGTGCAGATTTTTTGTGTGATTTCAAAATGAAGGCACATGTGGAAGCAGACACAGCACTTAAAAGCCCAGCAAATTAACATGAATACGAGTGTTAATGCATTTAACCCAACAGTATTCCATACTGCCCACATGGACCCCAGTAAAATCAAACATGTCCTACACAAAAGTATGCATAAAGAATATTTACAGTTCAAGGAAAGAACAATCGTATTCCATTAGAAAACATGGTTTCACCCCTTAAGTGAAAGAAAAAGGAACAAAGGGTTGAGCAAGACAACTCCATTCATCTTCATAGACCCTTTAGGGCCCTAGGGCTGGGAAACTGGAGCAAGTTATATCCTCTCCTCTGACAGGGAACTGCTGCAGATCAACGAGATCACACAGCATCTTTCCAGTTCTTGCATGGGCACAGCCCACTGCGTCCTCAGAGCTACAATTGAAAAAAGCATTTATTAAATATTGAGCCAGAGAGCTCCCAACATCAAATACTAACACAGAGATGGGCAAGTAAACCATGGAAAAATTTATGTTGTCAAGGAGAGATCATGAAGCAAAGCTGTGCAGGAAAAGGCATCAAAGCTGTTCCTCTCTGGCGGTCACTGAGGTAACCTGTAACCACTGAGATCTCCTTTTTTCCACAGCAAAATATCATCCCTCCCCCACAAGCACCAGAGTCCCTAAGGTGTCCTGTCATCACCATTCCTGGAAAGAGGAGGAGGGGACAGGAGATGTAGGGCTCCTTCCTGGAGCTACTGCTGACGGGATGGAGGGGGGACAATCCCAACTCCTGACTGGGTCTGGAGTCCCATTCAGCAACCTGCTTACTTATCCTGCTTTTAATGGGGAATTTAGCTGTGAGATCATGGGCTGGGTGAGCTGGGTTTTGGTACAATATAGACTTAGAGTTTACGGGAAAAAAATGGTAAAGTCTATAATCCCACAGAAACATTTAAATATAGCTCAATAAATAAATAAATAGGCCAAAACCAAACTAAACCTCTAAAAAACCCAAACCACCCAGCATTAAAAGATGATGAGTTTAGAAAATTTCAGGTTTAACAGAAACTGCTTTAATAGCTCTGGATTGTACTGGTAAACACAAATCAAATCTTTCATGCTTGCTTAAAGACTTAGAGCTGATCTAGTAACAAAGAATAATTCTGGAAGACACATTTTTAATGTGTATAAATAATATCTTGAAAAAAAGTTCATCAAAATTCATACTGTGTTTTTTTAATCAACTTAAATAAGCCATTCTTGACTTACTCCCAAGCTGAGACTCTGTGATCCTTTTTTTTTTGCCTGGAGGATTTCTTCGCAGTGAAGTCACAGACCCTTGAAAATAAAGTATTATAATGAAAACACTATGAGAACCTGAAATATAGAAGCAGGAATAGTGCTCTTGAGTATTAAGTAAAAGTTCATTTAGCTACTTTAAAAGCAGAGTAATAGCCAAAGAGCACAGGATGACATCAAACCTAAAACACAGCCTCATTTTAAAAGAAGAGAATAAATTCATCATCCTGGCAGTGAGTAATTTTATAAAAGCTCCTGTTCTCATTATGCCTGTTAGTGTTTTAACTACAGATGAAAAATAGAAACAATTTTAGGCTATTCCTGGCAGACTGAAGTAGGTCTAAGGGTAGCTAACCAGATGGAAGTGACTTACTTTTAAAGCACAATATTTTACCTTCCATTCCTGCTGGCACTGAAAAGAGAGGAGAGCACTTCTGAAAATTTCAGGTTCTGCTTGTAGAAGCAGTAATATATGTTTAGCTAAAATGGTTTTAAATAGGCTGCGGTTACTGCTGAATTTGCTATAACAAAAACAATTGGAACATGATTCATGGAGCACAAGAAATGGCTGGGAAAACAGGAATCTTTGAAGGATATGAGTTCAGGTTTGTACAGGAAAATCTGAACGGAAACACAAGGCCACAGGTCAGGGAAGGTTCATACAGAGTATACCTAATAGCTATTTAAATCTGCTATCAGCAAAAACCCTAGTTCTGCAATAGTGATGAAGTTGTTCTCTTGGCTGGTGGTTTGAACCCTACCTCAGGGACTGGAAAATAAATTTTGTCTCCTGAGCATCCAGTGCAGAGTGGTTATTCTTAGTCTTTGCACATGCTGAACCATCAATTATTGATGTGCAGTATAGAGTGTGGAACATTCATTCAGCAAAAATCCCTGTTTATTTTAACAGACCACAGTCTACAGGATTCAGCTGACCCTTCCTACTCCATCCCTCTGACAAAATAGCTCTGACATAATTAATTGGGATCCAGTTCTGCTCACACTAGCACCACTAAAAATTCAATGACAGCTGTGAGATAAGCATAATCCTCCCCATCCAAAGCAAGTTCATCACACAAACTTCAGATTTGTCGATCACTTTATCTTGGAATGGTCACTAAAAGTGGTCACTAAAAACCCCTAGTAGGCATTTAGTAATAAAAGTATATGTAAAAAAACCTTTTGCCATGCTAAAAAAGTTTAAAAACATTTTGATTTTTTTCTTTGTTTGGTGGATACCAATATGAGATATATGGTAGGAACAATTGTTTTTCCCTTGATTGTTAGGAGCTAATAAGTTTCTGAATTTTCCACCAAACTGATGCAAAGTGCAGCTTCTAAAATAAATTGCAATGAAACATAAGAAAAGTCATCTAGGTAATCTAGCATAGAAGTTGTGGTTATTCGATAAATCATAAGTTCATTGCCCAGCTTGTCAAAGGATGCAGTTATTAGCATTCTGCAATTAAAATTTGTAGAAATGACATGTTTGAGCCCATAGCTTGTTCTCCTTTTGCACTTGCAATGGCTTGGTTTACAGAAGCTGAGTGAAATCCATGGGGGAAGATTTTCTTTCAGATACACTGCCAATCACAAAAAGCTGGACTCTGATAGCTTTCTGATATGACCACTTGCCTGGAAGGCATCTTGGTCTCTTTCATATATATCAAACTGAATAGAAGTTCCTTTGATATCCAAGTCTTTAAGGGATAAAGATCAAACTTACACCTTCAGAGTAAAAACATAAATAAGGCTAGATGAGGGTTTTGGGAAGAAGAAAAACTGAACAAGACACAGAAATTAGGTTCTGTAAGATTCTGGAAAAGAAAACACAGAAACATCCAAACATGCACAGACCTAAAGATGTGTTTGAGAGAGGCAAAGTGTGAAGATAAGCAGCAGGAAATCAGTCAGAAACTTTCCTTCCCTTATATAAATTTATTTTAGGCTAATAGTTATCGTAGTTTTGTGGCTTTGCACAGTTCACTGACTGTGATGCTCTGCCCTTACACACTTTTTTATGACTTTTATCTTATTTTTAGATAGTTGCTTTAGTTCTATGGCACAATGACTACCAGAGTGCTTTCTTATTTCTGCTGCTTATAGCTATGGAAATGTGTCTGCATTTTACTGCAGAAGTGTCCAGCACAAATAAACAGGGAAGTTAAGCAGACATTCTGATTTTATTTTCATTGCACAATCCTAGCAATAATGCTCCTGGTTCTCTTTCGTCTATTGCATGGACTGAATCACCCATTTATACTTATTCTGAGCTATGGCCTCCTAAATACCTGCGCATTTGTATGCCCTGTGGTTCAGTCTGCAGGGCACGCAAGAATGAGGGTAAATAGCAGGGCAGAGGCCAGTAGTTGAGAGTGGAGAGGTGTAAAATGATTCAAAAAATACAATTACAGCTTGTAGTCCTTCCCACACACCTTCTCATTAAAAAAAAAACAACCAAAAAACCCCCACAAAAACCAAAACCAAAATCAAACCGAACAAAAAACAGCCACTAACCACCAAAAACATAAAAATAAATTCAACAACTTTATTGACCACATGTTTGACTTTCATGAGTGCTGATTGTACTGAAGGTTTTCACAGGAGTCATTAACAGTATTTTATCCTTGCCATGTGAACTGCAGTTGTCTAATCCAGCTAATCAGAATGGAATCCAGATGATGTTCCACTCAGCAGTAAAGGATGCTCCTGAATCCAATATTTCATGCCTAATTATGATTTAAAAATATCAACCCCAATTATTAGCACTTCCATAGACAATGCCTATCAGCTTATAATACTCTCTCATCTTGGGCATTGTGCATTTAGGTTTTATAACATTCAAGTAATACTTGTCAGGTCATATTCATCTCAAGGCAACTCAGTTCTCTGGGCAAGACGAAGTTTTACTTCTCCAAAGATAAAAGGAGACAGACTAAGAAATTAATCTAGTAGCTGTAGAAGGAAGCCAGGGGAACTGTAATGGAGCCAGGCAGAGATCCTTGAAGATGTGACTGGTAATTACTGCTGACACCAGATCATCCTAGCAATTACAGATAGTCCTACTAATCACAGCTGCTGCAGCCCTGCACAGACTCATCTGTCCGTCAGAGAAGATGTGGCCACAGTCAGCCCACTGCCCAGTGCTCTCAGGTGTGCAAAGCACTCAGAGTTTGGGCCATTTCTTTGCCCCATGGCAGTGTGACATCTACAAGGCAAAATCCAGCATCACATAATTGAAAGTCAGAGCCCCTAAAGCAGAGAGCTCTGCTGGCTTGTCCAAGGCAGGTGGATGGAATTTACAAATCACCATCCTTGGGACTGCGATCTCCCGGCACTGAGCCATGCAAGTCACATACCCACGATCACTGTGGGCATATCGATTAGACTTTGGCGTCTACCTTCCCATCCCCATTTTTTATGGAATCTGTCAATAAGTGACTGTTTATGATCTCATTATAAACTCTATTTCTTCTTAGAGAGCTCTTAAAAATTGATGACAAGTCAGGAATTGGCTAGTCCTCCTGGGAAACAGGTAAAATTTCAACCTGCAACAGAGCAAGTGTAAATTTTTTTCTTAATTTAATTTTTTTCCTTTTTTTTTCTTTCTTTTTTTCTTTTTTTTCTATCAAGGTGAGCCTATTATTGTATAGAGCCTATTAGGCAATTTTTAAAATTTTGACTGGAAATTACCCGTTTGTCTTCAACTATTCTTGTGCATTTTTAAAGAAATATTTAAATATTTCATAGGTACACCCAGCCTCTTTCCCATGAATTTTAACAAGAATTGAAAGCATCTGCCTAAAGCTATACAAATCTCAAATGAATTGATAATATAAAGTGCAATACTGTGAAGAAGATGCTGCCCAAGATATGTTACACATGCTGCCTGTGTTTATATTAAAGATAACAAATCTTTCAGGCCCTTGTGGGGAGACACTCTGCACCCACAGGGCAGGATCCAACCTCATGCTGTGCAATAAATGTGATATAGGGACAGGCACACCCCAAATTGACTTGCTTCACTGAATGGCACATAAACCTTAGAAATACTGACAACTAAGAATGACCTTTCTTGTTATGTGTTTATTGATTGTACTTTTTACTACTTAATGGATGCCTTTATGGTGGGACTGTACTACAGAAGATCAATTTTAAGGGTTAACCTTGGCTCTGGCAATTTTTTTGGCTATGAAGCAAGACTAAGTATTACTTGGATATTTCTGTGGGATGAGTTGATGTATGTTTGAAATTATTTTCATATTCCTACCTTTTAAAGAAAAGTCTAGTGGAAATAAGTGCAAATTGTAATGAAATGGATGGAATAGGTTTTTCTAAAAAGACTTGAACTTCAATTTAAAAAAATATTTCTATTTATTTTTAGTTTATCCTTTAATTACTCTTATCTTTACAATGTTAAAGATTCTTTTAAATTATCATCATTGTGGACAACATTATATTCTATATTCTACAGTGCTTTTCGTGGAAAAAAAGAGCTTAAATGTATCTTAACAGGAAAGTGTGTTCCTATGACATCAATCTTTTTGAGATTTTTTGCAGCAAAAGTTAATGTAAAATTACCATAGATTTTTAAAGTTCAAAACATTCTAATGTGAAAAAACAACGCCCCCTGAAACCTAAGCTAGATATTATACTAGAAAGATCTCTATATTGTAATTCTGAAATTTTTCATTATAATATGAACAATTTTGTCTCACCTACATGTGTTTCTCAGTTTAACATAAAATATAATTTCAAATAAAAAATATGGGCCTTTTCAAACATCTAAAAAGAAAATATTTTTATATCTTTACATATTTTGCATTTAAATACACTGAAAATAATATTTTTTCAATCTGTTTAGGAGATAATTTTTTTCCTTTAGACAAAATTCTCAACCATTACTTCTGGTCTTTCAATTTCTAAGATCATATTTTAAAGTTATTTATCACTTGTAGGTTTCATTAAAAGCCATCCCTAGGGTTTAGTGCAGTAATGTTGCCTTTAAAACCTATTTGTTTGGTATCCAGAAGCAAAATACCTCTCTTGGTAAGATAAATGGCCTGCAAATACCTGTAAATTAGACCGAGATATATACCAAGGTGACATTTATCAGTAATGCTTTATCCTGCAAATGGCTGAGCACACTGGCCTCAGACCAGGCAAACAAGAAATCACTGTACAGTGATTAATTCATGCATAAATTCTTCAGGTTGTTAGAGAGCAGGACTCAGTTCTAGCAGATGGATTTTATAGGAAGTCTGTTAGGAAATGCAGAGTGGACTTAAAACTTTGTTCTGATGTCTGAATGTATACAGAAATGAGACAAAATTCATATATTCACACATTAACTCCTACAGGAAATAGACCAAACGTCAGTGTGGTTCAGTGAAGTACACCAGAAACACTCCAGCTGTGCAGGAGCACACGCACTGTCTCACCTGAACTCCTCATCCAGAGCTCTCTCAGGACATTCTGGGATGTATTTCAATGGGTGCTGCACATATGTCTGAAATTTAAACACAGAAACTCAGACTTGGTGAAGCCTAAACTAGATAGTCAGCAAGGGAGAGAGTAATGCAAACAAACAACCCAAGAACCAGTATTGATCCTGTGGGTTTCATCAGTAAAGCCTGTATTTCTTTTAAAAAGCCTTTTTGCAGTTCAGCACATTGACCTCGGCAAATAAATGTGAACAAAGTCCATGGCTTGGAGTAGATTGGAGCAATAACTCCATCCACCTCCTCAGTTATTTATCTGTGACTCTTGGCTGCTTTATAAAGCAGAAATTCAAAGGCTACTGCCAGCTACTTTTGCTACCAGGTCTAAATATGGAATAAATACATTGAGGTCCTATTGCTTTATTTGTTGAAAAAAAAATAGGAATAAGAGAAATTTAACCCAGAGTATCTTGACTGAATAGTGCCAATATGCCTTTCTAGGTCTCTATGTGTTTGCACCCACAAAAAAAGTCAGAAAACAGAAAATCTTGCAAATGAGAGACTTCATTATTCCCACACAAGCCTGTAGAGCTGTCTGGATAACACACACACACATATATATGTATTTTTAAAATGTGTGTTTTTCCTAGCATATATTTTTATTCTTAAGTAAAATGNATATATATATATATACATAAAACAAGGTGACATTTATCAGTAATGCCTTATCCTGCATATATATTTTTATATTCATATATATATATAAATACAGACACACATATATACATATGTAGAATAGCACATGAAGCACTGACGTGATACAATTTCAGACACAAGAGGAACACCTTTAAACCACATGCTTTAAGTTTCAGCAATTCTTTTCTTTTGTCCTCACTGCATCCACTATTTCACAAAAGTGCTGGAAGCTAACAAGTGCCCTCAAAAGATGAGTTACTCACAAACAAGTTACTTTTGAACTACAGCAAACCAGTGTTTCTTGTGGCAACAGCCCTGCGCAGAAAATCTCCAGGAACTCAACTTGTCCAGGGGTTCAGAGCTAAAATACAGAGAAGCTGCCTGCATGCCAGTCACTTAGAATCCTCTTAAAACCTCTAAACTAGCTGAACATTTCTGTTCTTTCCAAAGCAGTCCTTAGCAAAGGTGGCAGCTCCGTGTGTGCAGGAATGGGCTGGATGGACTCACACTGTTTTTCTGTGTTCCTGCTCTGCCCTCTCCTGGGACAGCCAGCTCACTGCTGAGCCAGCCTCAGCACCTCGTGGTTGGACAAACAAAAATGGGCTGCAGGATTGCAAACCCACTGTGTGTCACTGCATAATGTCATTTCTCTGAAAAATGAAAATTTTTCTGAAAAATGAAAAAAATGAAAATATTCATTTTTCTGAATATCAAGTAGAAGGACTAAAAAATCTAAAAAGCAAAACAATTTGGGTACAGGTCTGCTGTCACGTTCTAATTAAAACATTCAGAAGAAAAGTGCAACGTTTTTCTCAAACGAAAATAAGAATGCAATGGTAATATTTTCCTTTTTTTTATTATTACCTGAGTAATTTTTTTCAGATTTGAACGTCAAAATAAATGGAAACTAGTTGATATGTATTTATGTGGATTTGTAAGCAGATTTTCTTTTAAAATCCAAAATTGTGTGTTGATTATACGGGTTTATTTTAAGTGGTTTACAGCTTTCTTTGTCTTTCCTTGTAGCAGAGGTACTCTAACCCTGTAACCATCTTCGTGGCCTGAAGGTTCCCTAATTTGACATTGTCAGTTTATCAGCATTTGTGAAAACTTTTAACCAATGGAGAAATAAGGTTGGCAGTTCACACAAGTACAGTTTATTCTTTTAAACGGTGATAACCTTTTCGTGATAACTGCTTTCTGATGGGCCAGTCAGTCTTTCGATCTGTTCTTTGTAGAAGTTAAAAAGCATTCTCTTAATAATGCTTGACTGAGTAACTGTCACTTTACAGCAACCAATATCCATCAGACAAAACGTGTACATCTACTTCAATTACAGGCAGACAGGAATAAAAGTTGCAAAAATAAAGCATTTAAGAGAAAGCATGCCATTTTCATTTAGAAGGTCTCTGTTACAGACTATACATTCCCCAGGTGAGGCAGATCCCTTGTCTTTGTGAATTTTGATCTACACTGTTTATAAAGTAGAGGCCAAAAACTTAGACAAAAACTTATCAGCAATTCATCAAGGCACAGCATAGGTACTCTTCATGAATTTTTCCTCTGCCATTTAGTAAATGCAGTGACCTGTTGTTCTGAGGATAAGTTATTAAGTAATGAAATAGGATGATTGGATTAAGCTAATTACTTGCTTTGAAATGACATTTGTACATATATTCTTGGCCTTGCCAGAATGAATTATATAACACAAATGGTGGGGGTTTTGCATTCCATTTCACAACTTTCAAAGCCATGTTTACCTGGTAGATGGGATCACTAAATCTGTGATTAAAAAAACAGGTCACACATTACTGCTGTGGAACAGACTCTTTATCAGGAATCACATGCTCATCAATGTAGCCTGAGGTGCCTATATTTAGTATAATTATAAATCTGATCAGATTATTTAACAGAACTAATATTCTATGCAGAGGGATACTGAACAATGGACTGCAAAGTTTTATATAAGAAATACTGACAAAAGTGCTGCAGTATGGAAAAGTGGTTTTTACTTCAGTTTGATTTTCCTGGTAAAACCACAGTTCAGAGAGTAAAAGAAGGCTTTACTACAGCCTACCTGTTAGGGACTTTTTATGGACAGGCTAGAAATTCCCACTGATCATGCTCCTCCTCTCCTCTTTTTCCTTTGCATGGAGAGAACGGTAAATGGCTTTCTGTGCAGGACAATATAAGGCTGGCAGGTGTTTCAAATTTATTCCCACAGCAGACACAACCAAATGAGAAAATGTTTCTGTGGTACATCTCTACCTGTACTGTATCTCCCATTATCTTGATCCACCCTGACATTATCTCAATCCACTGCTTCTGGCAGGAATTCTGACAAGAATAAGCAAGATACGATCCACAATAACTCTTCAGCTCCATCACTGCAGCCTCTTGCACAAAAGACAGAGTGGCATCAGGGTCAAGAGAGGCAGAACATGTTGAAGGGGTGGAAAGAATGGGAGGAGAAGAGATAGCACAGTGCAGAGGGAGAGAAAGGAATAAAACAAATGGAGCTGGAAAAAGAGATCAAGATGCGTCAGGAGAAAGAGATTCTTGCCAAGTGTCATGAATGGAGCGACTCTCTTCCCTTGTAGGAGAGAAGCAACAATATACTTATCCTAGGGTAAAATTTGAGCCTGTGTACACCCAGCAGGCAGCTAAGGGATACTGTTTCTTGTATCAAAACCTTGGCTTCTTTTCCTCTTTAAAAAAACAAAACAGAAAAAAAAAAGTAATTTCAGTTTTATTGATTTTATTTTTATCTATTTTAGCTTCTAATTATTTCCTCAAAGAGAAATCAGTTCTTATGGAGTGAGGTTTTCTTTCCTCTGGTGTTGACTGCAAATTGCATGTCACCTCAAACATTTATCTTGTTCTACACTAAGATTTTCACCTCCACTTGCATGCATTTTGGCTCTGATATATACGTTCTGGAAAGATCCTCACAAGAAATCTGGTGTTCTGCTTCTCCTCTAAGATGTTTGGCTATATCCTATCTAGTGTGAAAGCAATTTATCAAATTTGGCAGAGGGGTTTCTGCTATACTTAGGCAAGAATCAATCCTCAATGAGATGATGAGCTAGTAGTGTTAACATATAAAGTCTGTGAAAATGGCTGTAAATAGGATCCTGCAGAGCTTGGTTAGAAATGTGGAAATGATTTTTGACACAGCTAAAACACTGAAGTTTTTTGGAATGTCAGTTTGCTAGAGTGAATTTCACCTAACAGAAAAAGGGCTCTCCTCTGTAAATATTATCTTTGCAATTTAAGTGAAATCTTGAACTGTGAATAAGTAGCGAGCCTGCTTTTTTCTCGCTGTTCCTAATTATTTTTTATAGCACAGTACCACCTAGAGGCTCTCTTGCCCTCTGTGTTTGTTTCCGTGAGAAGCGGGAAGCAAAACTTGGAGCTTTTTACCACTTACATGGCTAAGACAGAAATAGCACGAGAAAAAAAGGTGGGAAGGATGGAGTCCCTGCAGAAGAAAGAAAGGCTCTCAAAGAGAATAGAAGCCAAATTTCCTCTCTCATTGCATTTCCCCAGTACAAGGTAAATAGCCACTCAAATTGATGCTAGGAATATCTGAAGCAGATTTGATCTGCAGGTTTTTTCGCATGTTTCATGTGATACAACATCATATAAAAAAGGTTTGTGCAACTATTTCCTACCCCAAGCACATCGTAGGGTAGGTGCAGATTTATCCCTCTGGCAGAGTTATATCCTCCCTCACTCTCATCCTCACAAGAATTTTCAACCCAGAAATAAAAAGTGTGATCGCTTCTACAACAAAATTTTACTTTCATTATACCAGAGAGAATTTTCCTTTCTGATTCACTTAGTGAAACTATTGACACCTGCCATACAGAATACTCAGCCTAAAGATAATTATGCTGTCTTATTCACGGAGAGCCAAATTCTTTTCACAGGCACTAAAAATCAGCAGATTAAAAAAATATATATATATTTGCAGTGTAATAGTCTGTTTCATGTGTAGCATGGTGCCTGATTGTTTAGGAACTCTGCAGCCTGTGGAAACTCCTGAAGTTACAGAAAAAGGTAAATAGGCCCAGAGTGATGCTGTTTAGCAGTCACCGCAGACTATCCAGGAGGAAAGGCCTCAGAGCATTGATGTCTCCATTAAAGGGAAGCAGGGCCAGTGTTTTTTACCTCCTCCCTTACAAGATTTCCACCCATGTCCTTTATCTTCCCTCTGTAATGAGAAAGAACATTATTCATGTTAATAGATGTTCTGAATGCATCCTTTCAGAGAGAAACAGATCTCAATGGAATTATGCATAATCCTTTTACCTCTTTAAAAGAGTACAGACCAAGTAAAGCACTAAGTAATCTTCCCTGTGATTATGTATTTTATGATGGTATATGATGAATACATTAAAGATAATTTCTAATGTGATCTGAAATTCCTCCCATGAATTTTAAATGAGGAGGTATGCATCTTTTAAATTGTCTTTCAATAACCAGAAACCAGATTTGTATTTATTGATAATTGGTAATATGTTAACAGATTGTCAGGAGCATAAAATAGAAGAATTAGTTAACTTGTTATATTTTACCAATTTTTTTTGTTGAAATTCTTTATTTCATTTCAGCAATCTGTATGTCAGGCTCTTTTCAACACTTTCCAGAGAGAAAATCATGTGCATATAGCAATTTCCATTAGCAGGAGACTGCATAAGTAGGTCTTTAATTTAGACAAATAGAGTTCTTATGATTGCAGATTGCTTCAAGGCTGGGATTTTCAAAACCAGTTATTAACTCCCTCCTCCTCCTCCCAGTCTCATCTGGGGCTTGACCCTCTGAATCTTCCCTGTCTGAACAGCCCTTATACTTCAGCAGGGACACTATTTGTAGGAATTTGCTGTGGATTTCTGGATCCTTACCCTCCAAACTTCCAAGGGGTCTTAAGGGAATTTGATTATCCAACCTAACTATTGTCACTTCCAGGACAGTTTCTGTGATTCAGTGTCACCTGTTTGAAAGTGGTGCTGGTGTAAGCATGCACAGCCCACCCACTGAAAGTCTCATATATAGATGGCATAATCTGTATTCAAAGAAAAAAGAAAAGAAGTGAAGAGAAGAGGAAGAGGAAGAGNAAGAGAAGAGAAGAGAAGAGAAGAGAAGAGAAGAGAAGAGAAGAGAAGAGAAGAGAAGAGAAGAGAAGAGAAGAGAAGAGAAGAGAAGAGAAGAGAAGAGAAGAGAAGAGAAGAGAAGAGAAGAGAAGAGAAGAGAAGAGAAGAGAAGAGAAGAGAAGAGAAGAGAAGAAGAGAAGAAACTCTTTGATGTTATTTCATCAAACTTTTAGCCCATAGGAAAAAAATAGTTTTTTGGGTCTTCATCAGGTTTATAAAAAGTTGTTTTCTGCATTTGTGAGCATCTGTGAGTGCCCACAATCTCGTGCTTGATTTACACATTTCTATTCACACAATAGGAACGTAGAATATCAGTTTTAAACATCGTCTAAACAATAAGTGACTTTTTTCCTCTGCATTATATTTTTTCCTGTCAAACAAGATGTATTTATTTCTTTTTAACTCTCTGTTAGAATAAAATGTTGATGGATATTGGTTTGCACAGATTTCATGAGAAACTGAAGAGATTTAATATTTTCTGTTTGCAATGGAAGAAAAGGCTTTAAGAAACCCGGCAGAATTCAAGATTGTTGCCCTTGCAAGCTTGAAAATCAGTACAGTATGTTGGTTTGCTTGCTTATCTTTGTTTTCAAGTTTTGCTTTTTTGTATGACCAGGGTTAAACTTAAAAAATAAATTAAAAAAAAATTTAAAAAGTTAAGCTGAAGCCTCATTAACATAGACAACATGATTTTTCAAAAGGTAACTTTTAAGTCAGTGACAATTGAACTTGTGCTGGTCTGCAGTACAGTCACATGCTCCCCCCTTCTGCACCTGTTGTCATCACCCAGTTTATCTGTAGGGGGCAATACGTGACAAGAAATCCCCGATCTCTCATTTTCTACAAGCGCTCTCAGAAAAGCGGCAAGGAAAAGACTGATTTAACTGAATCAACTAGAAATCCAGTATGTGAATTACAGCCCTTTGTCGTTGATCTTTATGTATGTAGGCTGAGAACTTAGCTGCTATTAATCTAAAAATCTGAGTAAATGATTGTCCTAGTTTTTCAAGCTCTTCAGATCTCCCTATCTGAACATCCTCCTTTTGTACTTTTGGGGCTGCACTGTTTTCTGCCTTGCCCAGCAGTGATGCGCGGCAGGCACACACAAACTCACAGAGCAAAAGAAGGAAAGCTAAGGGCACACTGCAGGGAGCAGTTAATAAGGGCTAAAAATCAATTGTCTCTTCATCTCCCAGTCAGAAAACTATACAAAATGAGCACACTTCTCTCAACGGAAATAGACCCTAAGATTAGGCAGTTCATGTGTAATTGTTGGCTGTGCTAACTATTATACAAGGACTAGCTCACCAGTGTGTGCAGCTCGGGAGAAGAAACCTTGTGAATGAGACGAAAAAGATGATGAAGAGGAGATTGCTGGAAATAAGATGTCAGAAAAATGCTTGTGCCTCACCTTGGCTTTGTCAGAGCTGGTGAAACTAATGGAATTTTCTGAAGAGAGTTTAAATGAAGTAATAGTAGCAGACATCATGTTGAATAAGAACAGAATTGAAACATATTCAGGAAGGGCAGAGCAGGGAAAGCTTCACTTTCCCCACAAAAATTTTGTTGAATATTCTGCTATTCAAATATAATATCAGAGACCTTAAGAAACTTAATACCTGTGTTCCTGATACAGGTATTCTGACGGATAACTGTCATCTCAATCATTTACATGTTTAGAGCAGAAATAAAGCAGAAACCTCCATGATAATGTACCCGAGAGAGTTCACTGCTAGTGCCTCGCTCAGTAAAAGAGCTGTAAAATCTCTTTGATAAGGCTTTGAAGCAGGCAGAGCTTTGCAGTGGATCTGCCCAGACCTTCTCTTCTAAGTCTAGGCAGAGGAACTCCCCAGAGCCCAGAAAGCTTTAGCATTAAAAAGAAAACACCAACAGTTTTTATTTAAATATAAAACCGAATGATTAACTTTTTAATCAGACAACAGATGATTACTGGGGAAGACAGAACATAAATAAAAAATGGTTATATCAAACTGTTTTTCTGCCTACACATCTGTGCAATGCAGATGCTCCAGCCAGCTCAGTGACTGCAGCTCTGAGCAGCTCATCCCTTTGGTCATTGCTGCCACCCCATCCTGGCCTTTGCTGAGACACTGACTCCTGCATTGCCTAAGCACCAACATTATTTTCCTAAGCACAGAACTCCCTAAATAGCTCTTTTCTCCTTGCAGTCCTGTCTGGGTTTCCCTTTGATCAGCAAGAAGCAAGATCAGTAAGTAAGCTTTTGGGGTTTTTTTTTGGTTGTTTTTTTTTTTTTTTTTTGTAATTAGCAACAGCAGCATGAAGGCATTTTTGTATTGGAATAGCTTTTGACACAATTTAAAACAGACTTCCTGCCGAAAAGCCATGCTACTGCATTCTTAACTTTGCCCTTCTGTATGACCCAAGCAGAATCCCATGAAATGAATCTTCCTTGATCTTGCTTTAAGTCTCACTGCACATAGCCAAGAGGATTTTATCTTTAATGCTTGTGCATGGCATGAAACATGAATATTAATAGGCGAGAAGAGGAAATTAAATTCAGATGCAAGATTTTTCTTATTGCTTTTGATTGTTTCAAGGGAAAATACAAAATGCAAATATGAAACTACTACAAACAACAACCAATGAAAGATAAAAGACTATTACTAGATTGTGGTAGCAAAAAAGATATCAACTGCATACATGAATTGAAACATCAGAAGTGACTTCAATTCCCATTCAAGCACAATCATGTCCTGTAGCACAGAAACAAAAAAAGTAACTAAATTTACAGATTGAAGGAGTTGTGCATTGGTGTCAAGAATATATTTAGAATGCAGTACTCCTTAGAGGCTACTTTTTGTGTCACACAGTATCAGATTCCAGCATGTTAGAGGGGAAGCAATATTTCTCTGTAGGGTTTCTGATTCTAGGATGCTCCTCAGTGGTTTATTAACATAACTTCCAGGTCTTCCTTAAATTCACTATTTAGTAGTTGTTCTATCAGGGATTCTTTTTCACCATCCAAGACTCTGTGTTTATTGCCTCCAATGTCCTTTTAAAATCATACTCCTGTTTGAATGAGATGCAATCATTAAATTCTGCATAATCACACATCACTTTAAGTCACCAGAAGGCAAATATATGCAACGCTCTGTACAGTGAATTTCTTGAAGTAAAAGAAAGACATTCCATAAATGCCTATATTCTTTAAGAAACAGTTATGATATTTTGAGCTCTTACTCGAATATGTTTTGAATTACAAATGAGTGGGTGCTCTTTGAAAAACAAATAAAATATTCTTTTAGATAATTTAACTTTACCTTGCAACAAAAAAAGCACATTGTTATTTAAATTATGACTGACGACTACTTAAAGACTAGATGTACACTTGAACAGCAGGTTGGCTGTGTGCAAAAACAACACATTTAAAACATCCCACTGGGTTAGGATCACACTTAAAACTGCTTTTAAGTGTAAGTGCTTTTAAGTGCAAATTAGAAATTATTAAGAGCAATTGATTTTCAGCACTGTCAAAACAGCAAAAGTGGAAGGAGATTTTTATATATATTTAATTTCTAAAATAATTCATGTAAGTCATAAAAAGTTTTGGTGGTTGCTCAAAGATCTCACATTTTCTTCAAGTTGCTCTAAAGCTGTTGTTGATGAACACATGTTTTTGAAGAATATATTATTTTTAAACTCTCTAGAAAAAAAAGATTTCAAGCCTTAGATGGAGGTGCAGGCAGTTTCTTAATCACTACACAAGAAACTGATTAATCTCCTGTGTGACAGCCAGGGGATCTATTTGGGTCACTCTATCACTAATGAAATGCACTTGCCTCCAGAAAGCAGCACTGTTTTGCCATATCTGTAACAAAATCAGAAGAGTTTAACATAAAATCTCAACTAATACCCTGTGAAGTTTGAACAACAGGAGAAGAGCATGAAAATTCAGAAGACTGGAGATGATGGCCTAGAAATACACATTCAGCTCTCCCTCCTTTACTGACGGAACATCAATTCTGTAAGTATTTCGCCTGAGAGATGGCTCTCAGAGCAGCAGAATGGCCAATGGAGTCCTGCTGCATCACTGATTCATTACAGGTGAACAGGGACAGAGGCACAGAGAGGAAATCACCAAAGCTGCTTCCCAACAAAGAGACCAAAGCACATTTTTGTGCTCTTTTGGACAGACGACATTTCTTAGAGATGAAATAATGCCTTTTTGTTGCTGTACAGCCTGGGTGAGTTTCAGTGCAGTTGTTCCATCATGACTCTATTAGCCTGCCACAAGCTCCCCCATCACACAGCCTCCCACTTCATGCACAGCTGCTCTTACCTCCCATTTAGGTCCAGAGCCAACTTGCTAAATCTAGAATTATGGTGTACCTGGGAACTGGCAAGTTTTCAGCCCTGCTGGCAGAGCAGGAGTGCTGTGAGGTCAAGGCAAAAGCGCACTCTACAGTGGCCTGCCATGATCAGTCAAAAGCCTGAGCTGCACACAATTGCTCCTTGCAATTTCCCCTCTTGACTGCAATCCCATGAGGAATCGTGTGGGCACTTTCTTCTGATATCGCTCAAGCTCTACAAAATCAAAGGATTACATTTTGTTTAGATCAACTGTGTCAGCTTGCACTTCTCAGAGCAAAAAGAATGTGTTGTCAGAAGCTGAGAGAAACACAGTCCTAGAGGTTTAACCTAGGGGTGATGTGATCTTTAAAAGCAATGTGTTTTTAAAGAGCCAACATAGGATCTCGAGATGTGATTGCCATTGAATATGAAGAGGCATATGGCAGTGGCACAGCAGAGAGCTACAAGAGGCAGATAACTGCTCGCTGCAGGTCCTGTGAGAGGGAGGCTTGTAAAATGACTGTAAAAGCCACACTGTGACTTTCCTACCCAAAGTACCACGGATCAGATGCATCAGGGTTACCATGTCTTTAGGACAGGTTACACCCTCTGGCTCTCAGGTCCTGCTATGCAGAAAACTCCCTGAAAAGTAGGTAATAGAGACCTTATCATTCACAGAAATGAAATGCTACTGCTGGCTTCCCTCTCTTTTGTACAGCCACCTCTAACAGGTGAAAGCTCACATCCTCTCTTCCACGCCTCTGACTCCAAGAACTGATGTTAAATTCCTGCTTCAGGAACATGCACAGAAATGTTATCCTGAAGATTTCTCAGGAGTCTCCAGACCCTGATCCCCTGTTGCTCATCTTTCTTATCAGAGCAGTTGGTGTTCAGTTGTTTAACCACTCGCTCTTGTTCCTCATCTATAAAGCACTGTTGACAAATAGCCCACTTTGGTTCCTGATCTCCTTATTCAGTGGCCTTTCATTGCATTAAATGAAAATGTCTTCCCCTAGTTTTTGCTGTTTTGTTTTTCACATGTTCAGCAGACATGAAACATTGTATTTTGATTGAGGATGAAGGTTGATTGCAACTCAACTGATGCACCTTCGCTCCCTCAGCACAGCAAGAGCAGCACTGCTGCAATCTGGATCCATACGGGGGAATGCTGTGATATCACTTCACACTGCTTACACAGGACTTAAAATGCCTCCTTTGTTCAATAATATCAATTTCTTCCACATGTCTTCTACACAATTTCCCCGAGAAAGCCTTCTTTCATCATGAAGAATTTTTAGACCTTGACATTTATCAGTAAATAATGTCAAAATTGGAAAAGATTTATTCTTGGTTCTAAAACAAAGAGACTATATCAATAAAATATACTTTATATCACTGAATATTAGAGAATACTTTATCTCAGAATTCTGAAGTGATAATATTTTAATGAAATGCACTCTTAATTTCCCATAGGGATTCACATTGTAATGACAAAATGTAATTGCAAATGAGACAGACAATAACCTGTGTTCTGTTTTCATCTGTTATCACCACTAGGCAAGTTTTAAAAAATGTGGAAGCCCAGATTTTTAAAGAGCAGTGACTAACAATCCTAAAAATCATTCTTTCCCTAATTTCTGCTCCACTTCATTTAGGAATATTAGGGTTACCATGTATGCAGATTTCTAACACACTCCACTTTTCTCTCCAGAAATGGTGCCAGATGGAATTAGACTTTGGTTATTTGCCCGGGATTTCTGAATTATCAAGAGTGTACTGAGAGCAGTAGCTAGTTCTGAAAGGACTGCAGATGTCTAGAAATCCCAGAAAAATGGCCAATGATCACAGGAAGATCAAAAATACGTTGCATAAAAACACTCCCACGAGAGTTCTATACTATCCTGCACTGTACACAGGCTTTTAACATTCTGATTTTAAAATTAAAAAATTATAATACAACATACAATCTGTGAAACAGAAAAAAATTTTATAAAAACCTGGCAGTCCCAAAGACTGCACCACTGATCACCACGCTCTGGGACTGGCTGTTCGGTCGGTTTTTATCCCATCTCAATAAAAAATCCTCATACTAGGCTAGGAGGCACTGAGAATAATGAATATTTATAGAATATCCCATAATTTTCTATAGTATTTTGCAATAGTTGTGATCGACTTAATTTTGCTGTTGTCTGTTATGAATGAACACAGATAATTCAGAAATTAATAGCTTATTATTAAACAGCTTGTATCAAGCTTGGCAATTCCTTTTTGGACTAAAAAATGAATGTATTAGTCTGAAAAGGAACAAGCCAAAACACACTCATGTTGTAGAAAGCACTTTCTTTTTGTTTTCTTCTAGTAAAAATGACCTTTGATTGTTCTATAACCCCCTAAATTATCTTACCTGGACTCAGCTCATGTAGAGCACATGAAAGCAATTAGAAAGCGGCTTCTCTCAGCAGGTTATCTGCTCATCAAACTGTCAAGGCTAGAGGTAATTTCCAAGGACATACTGATTTTCCCATGCTTTAATTTGCCCTTTTTTAGGATAGGGATATGATGGGTGGGCATATGGTAGATTAACTGCCCAGTGACAGCGGAAGTGGCTGCAGTTCAGTGATGGGTGAAGGGATCCTGCTATAAAACCTGCTGCAGCAGAACAGAGGACTCAGGTGACCCAAGGGGTCATTCCTATTTCCGCTGCCCAGAGCTGTGTTACAGAGTCGGTAAATCAAAGCACTATCCTTCTAAAAGGGAAATGTTATAGATATAAATGCTAGTAATTATACATGGCTGCAATTTATTTGGTAGAAGTTAGAGTAGTAGTCCTGCATGTTACTAGATGTGTCTAAATGCCAGTGTTTTCATTCAGAGCAAAATATATTCTGAATCGCTAATCCGATGGCTTTCAAATGAAGTTCTTATTCATTTAACTGGAGATGTAGAAGACTGTGGTTGGTGCTGAAGGCCATAATTTCATCACCCTTTATTATGTGGTTTAGATAATGGTCTGTTATTCACTGTATGTGTATCTAAAGTATATCATTATGTTTTTATTTCCCTGGGCTCCAGCATTGTGCATTGCTGTGTCCACTTCTGATGAGTCATTTCCCTTCTTGTTACTCAGAGGACCATCACAGAATATGATACCTTGCCCTTTACAATGTGAGAGGCCCAGGCACTTGTTGCCCAATTGCCAGGGGCAAAAGAAGTTCAAAAACCTGTTTCCACTCTGTTGCTCTGTGTATTACAGTGTGGTAGTACCAGAGACAATGACAGAAATCTCCTCTCTTCCATTTGCTGCATTCCCGTAAGGAACAAATCACTACCAAAAAAGTACCCCTTACAAATTCACTGTTTTCTGTTTTGAAATTCAGGAAGCACAGATCAGAACATGATGTTTGTGCCTGGCATATATTTATGGAAGAAGGCTAAGGATGATACTCCATAAAAAGAGCTGCTACTGCTCTGAAGCTGTGGGTCAGTCACACAGCAAGTGTTTGCCTTGTGCATATGATAAGAACTGTTTGCTATTTTCATGTGCAGCTGAAGGAAGTGGCAAATGCAAACTAATCCTCACCTTGCAATGAGGGAGCATAAATAAACCAGGAAAGTGGTATGAGTTTTCAGCTTCAGCCAAAGCACTCCAATGTGATTTTCTGCATCCTCTTCATAATAGGCCACTGCAGCAACTCCAAGTGCCTCCAGGGTGCAGATGGTCACAGCGAGGGCCATGTTTAGAAAATTCATTAACATAATCTAGCCAGAGGAATAAAAATGACCCATCTCCACACTAAAGAGCCAAGTCATGGGAAGATGTGAATGTCACTCTCTGTCACAATAACAGAGAAGTTTTGGGAAGATACCAGAGGGTATTTGAGCTCACAGAGGGCACCCATGAATAGAAACTCCTTCTTGGATCAGAATAAGCACTAGATTGGCCTGAAGGGCAATCACCTTGCTAAAGTTATTAACTCATCTATACTATCATCCAGGACATCTGCTAGCCAAAAATACAAAGGCGTGTAAGAGCTGTCTTCAGTAAAGAGAGGTGCAATTGGTCACGTGAGGCATTGGTGGGAGAAATTGATCTCTGAACCTCATGAGTTAGGACCAAGATAGCATCAAAAGATTCAGGAGTTTAGGAAGATAATGCACAGTAAAGCTTTGTATAAATTTGTATGCTCTTACAGTATGTTAATTTCCACCAACACCCAAACTCCAGCCAGCAGAGTTAACAGGTGTTTCCTGATCCTCAGGTGAGAAAGTGCTTCAGCAATGATCCATCTTTAGAGTGCAGTATCAGTGCAGGTGGGCAATCCTTCCCAGAAAGTCACATTTCCCACTGCATTGTGATGACAAGCAAGGATTTTAGGTGAACTCATTGAATTTTTACTGCTCAAAACTACACTGATCATCTCATATTGCAGCAATGACTTTATAAATTGTAGTGATTTTGGAGTAGCTTGGGAACTGGTAATACTCTTTGAAGGACACTGAGAGAGGATGCATTACAAAACTCCCACTGACATTCAGTGCAGCTACAGGGCTGTTTAACTGCTCTTAGGGAGAGAAGAGAG
The DNA here is from genome assembly GCA_013397955.1 of Grantiella picta. Classification (NCBI taxonomy): domain Eukaryota; kingdom Metazoa; phylum Chordata; class Aves; order Passeriformes; family Meliphagidae; genus Grantiella; species Grantiella picta. The sequence goes on from VZRM01005066.1 coordinate 2,031,057, forward strand.
AAGGAAGGGAGTCTGTAAAATATCCTCTTCAGAACTGCTATTGGCTTTGTGAAATACCTATAGCATCCCTTGATTAAAACTACTGGGAAAATACATACAAATACATATAAATAATAGGAATATTGCCCCACTACCAAATGGGGGAAAATCCCAAATATTTTCAAGGCATGGTTATTATTTCACAATGGCTTTACCTCACCTTACCTAAATAAAGTAGTAGATAAAGGATAACTTTAATTCTGACTTTGGGTAGCAGGTAAAGATAAAATACCTGTGCTGGTCTGTTACATAATATGAATTCTTGAGTTAAAAAGTCACACACACTTTGATTTACCCCTTCAATCCAATAATATCAACTAGTTGCTTAGGAATGTAATTGTCTTTTGAAGAGATCTGATTTTTCAAATTCGGGCAGTTGCTCCTAAATGCAACCAGACATCTATTCTGATTTAGGAAAGGATAAACTTTAAGCATTTAGAGCCTCTGTCTCTCCCTCAGATTTAGGACAAACCACTTACAGTATCCACAGAGGTCTACATTATTAACTCAATGGCACAAATTACAGTATCCCACATCTATCAATCACAACATACCCACATCGAGAATGAGGGTTTAATCCTAGGCTACAGAAAATTAAAGAGTTATTTAATTATTTTCTAACATTCTTCATGGGTTTCCAAAGCTATATTTCTTTTTAAAACTCCTTGAACCCTGAAATGACAATAAAATGTCTATTGAGAGAGTGCTGTGATTTTCTGGTTTGTACCATGTTTTACTACCTCATTACTCCTCCCAGTAGAGAGTGTTGTGGGGAAATATTTTTGGCCTCTTCAGAGAAACATTTGTCTGCTTGGCAAGTATTCCCAATCGTTATTTTTATCAGCTGGGGTGATGTTCTTGAATTTTAGCTTTCCTGTATGGATAGATGGATGGATAGACAGACAGACAGATTCATATGTATGAATAAACTCACTTCCCAATTGAAAGCAATTATAAATATATATTCTTTGAAACTAAAAATTCCCATTAATTTTAGCAGATTTTCATAATGCATTATATTATCCTTTCTCTGTAAATGACTAACTACTTTTTCCTTTATTCTTATGAGCCAGTTTCTGTATCCCTTCACTCGTATCTGATCTCAACATATATTTTATTTTGAGAAGAACTCTCGTATCTTTCAATCTGTTGAAATCATTATTACTGGAGGTACAGAACTCTCCTTTTGTTAAACACGAACTTCATGAACTAAATATTCATACTGAATACATTTCATTTCCACTCACCACACTTTAAATTAATGTTATATTATTGGTCCTCCAAACATGGCTATTTTTCATTTCTTTCTTTCCCTATAACTTCTCTCTCACAGTGAGTGGAATTTCATTTCCAAATCCGGTTTTGCTAATCCCATCATGCACCATACTTTTCAATTCATCCACTGAAGACTGATTTAAAATTAAATAAACTTATTACTCATATTACTTATTACTTATATATAAGAAGTCAAAGTTTCTATAATTCTGTACTATCCAACTCTGAACGCTGTGACATTCTGAAAGTAACTGTTACTTCTCGTGGGATATTTATCTATATTTTCGTCCCATCACAATTCAAAATCTCTGTCTTCCAAAGTATAACAGCGAGACTATATCAGAATGAGGAGTTAAATTATTTCTTACATGCGTTTTGGTTCAGAAACAATCTTTTTTTCCCCAGCACTTTGCTTTTGTACAATGATTTTAGGAAAAATAAGAGTTACTGTATAGAGATCCTGTACAGACACATGCACTTATTGTTCCCCAGTTCCTAATCCTTTAAATCTCTATTTACCCTTGTTTCTATTTATTTTATTTGTTGCCTCCTACTGTATGCTCCTTCAAGCAGAGATTAACTTCATGTAGATATGCACAGCCGCCAGCATAAAGGATGCCATTCCCAATCAGAGCCTCTAGGCTCTCCTGTAATACAAATAATAAACATTACGAGAATTTTCTATCCCTTTGACTTGCTGCCATATCCAAGCATGGGCTTGCTGTGAGTTGAACAAAATTGTGGCATTACTTGCATCCCAGCAGTTTATAAATCTGCCAACCCTTCAAATTCCTTAGGACATAAAACGTAAACAAACTTACCAAATGAGCCATTTTAAGCCTAATGGACACCCTGTCTGAGCTGTTACAGTTTAAAGGCAATTCTAGTTTTCTTGGGGAAATGTCCAAGCAGGCTTTTCTCTCCATTGCTTAACACATAGAACTAGGTGTTTCATTTCTGAACGGATTGAGAAAAAGCAGGAATTTACATCATGGATCACTCGTGCATCCAGCACACAGGCAAGAAAAGCCTTATCTCTGCAAAATTGTAGAAATGTTGAAACAGAGTTCTTCCATTTTGTATGAATTTGAGAAACCATAAAAAATCAACAGTACCACAACTCTTTCCAATCTGTTTGAAAATGGAACAGCAATATTTTACCAAACTCAGAAAAGGTCTGTTCAGTGTTTTTCCACAGTATTATGAACCATCATTTAAAAGACCCCTAAGTATTGAAATTATATTCACATTGGGGTATTTAGCTAGTTGGCAGCAATGAGAATTTTTTGGCATGTTGACCACATTGAAAAAAGATTAAAAGTCATGATATGAAATTAATCTCACAGTGGTGTCTTAGTCACAGCTGAGGGTCCAGATTCCAGCCTCAATTCAGACAAAACTAAGTCTTAGAAAGAAGAGACTCAGAAGATAATTGTAGTACTTTAGGGATGCAAACTACTGAACGACCTGAAAATATCAAAGGACTAAGATGTTTGTGGGTGTGATCTCACTTCAGACTTGGGTTTTACCACCAACGTAGTCAGAATGCTCCACATCTCACGTGTAGGCTACTGTCCCAAGGAACTTAATCCCTCGGAATTCTGCTCTTGTAACTCAACTCTAATTAGGCCATATGAATTTGGATCTATGCGCACACGAACACAGACACAAATTCAGTTCTAAAAAATTTGTTTTCAACGAGTGAAGAAATAACATCCACACGGTTTACTTCTAGATACATTCTGGCAATGTTCGCACCTATTATTTTATACATCCTGAAACTGTGCCACATGGATCAAACACACAGCTGCCCTTAAACTCAGCAGAAAGGAGACACAGCACAGCAATGATAAAACAGCATTAAACCCCCTCTCTCCCTATCAAGGAAAGGTAACACAAAAGTTGGCAATAATATCAATGACAGCTAATTTTTGCAATTTTACATAGAAGTATAATTACTTCTACACTTTAATAAAATACCCTCAAAAATAGGATGGTTTTGAGGAACCAAAGGCAGATATTTATGTAAGAATTACATGTGGAATCACATTCTGAAGTTCTTTGTCTCTTTCAAAGTACAATTTTAATAAGCGTCCAGATTTTGATAATAGAAGAAATGCACGGCAATGTTGAGGTGTTCTGAGATTGTCTGACCAAAGTAAGAAATGTTCATTTTAAAAATTATTCCCCCTATTAAAATAATTTTTGCAGGTGTGTAAGAAAAAAAAGATGGGTTTTTTGTTTAGCTTAGGTACTTTTAAAGGAAAATTTGTGATGCTTCCTTTATAACACAATCTGGAGTTTTTCTTCTTTTCCTGAAGTCTAAAGTGAAATTTTAAAAGGAACTTGCCTGGCTCTTATGTCATTCCTGGTTTATAACACTCAAATTCCCAGTCCTTGGGAATGTGTAATGTTAAAGGAGAGTAAGTAAGATTCTGCCATACTACTGATTCCCATGGCACAAAGATAATCATAACCAAGGGTTTGTGCATCATGACAAGAATTTCACAAGAGCATCACTCTGAAATGGCACAGAGTCCTGTGGAAATGCAATGCCCAGGGAATGGTGCAGCTCAGCATGGCGAGAATGCTGATCCCACACCTGTGCCAAGCCCTGCACACAGAGTGCACCAAACTCTTTAGGACAATTCAAGAAATCAATTACACTGGTAGTTAGTGTATCCCATGGAAGAGCTAGCTGTTAGGCAATTTGATTTCCCCACTAAGGCTATTCTTTTTGAAGGTGAGAACAAGAGATAAGCAAGCTTTCTCAGAAGAAAAGGCAAACCAATAATTAATAACGTGTTCCTAGGTACCACTCTTGCAAATGGCTAATCTTTATCAGCAATTTTCAGGATACCAGCACTCAGCAAGTATGGAACCATACTAAATCAGGAATTCAGCTCCTCTGCCATTGCAAAACTGAACCTGAAACTGGTTTATACAAGACCTAAGCAACAAGCATTACAAAACTTGGAGAAATAGAGGAAAAACTTTCAAAGCCACATAGTCCTACAGTGTCTGAGTGCCTGCTTACTGTGCAGCATTTGCAGAAATAGAAGGGGAAATACATTCAAACTTCATAGAGATCCCCAACAGCCGTGCCAGAACACCAGGGACTTCTGCAAGGTAAATATTTGCTGAGATAGCAGGAACAAAATGCTTCAGCAAATTAATCAGAAAGGTTTTGGCAAGTTCTCACGGGCACAAGGTGCTTTAAGATTTGTAGTTCCAACACACCATTTGGCAAATACTTTTCTTGTGATTGCTTTTCAGAACATGCTCAGCATCACAAACAGCTCAGCATTCCAACCTCCAAATGTCAGAAAGCTCTTCCAAGAGCAAAATCACACTTTGAAGGCTTAACCATCTATGACAACAATGCTAGCTAGCAGTAGAAATCATTGTTTAAAAAATATATATAAGAAGCAGTAAAGGAAAGAAGATGAAAAATAACCATCCCCAAGCTTAACAAAGCTTAAAAGAGCATTCTGATTGAGACTGTTAAATAGACCCTGTCCTCGAAACCTCTTGAGAATCTATGAAAATAATCATTAGGATTTCAGCAACAACAAACAAAGTTCTGTAAAACTTTAGAAGACTTTCAGCATCAGCAGGGAGTGTTGTGGTAAGTAAATGCATTTGTTACTCCCCAAAACATTAAAGAATGTTCCTTGTTGAATATATTTTTAAAAGTCTCATGAATACCAGCTCAAAAAGAAGTAAATCTGTGTGAATTTGCAGGTTAGTTAAACTCTGAAAGGACAATTCTCTTCTGATTTATACCTTGAAGAAACATGGCTGCAAATTTTCAGATGTATACAGTGCTGAAGAAGGACAAAGTACTTAAACATGGAAATAAACAGCACCCAAGCATATGTAATAAATAAACCTAAGTCAATAAGAACAGCCAAATTGCTACTGTTTCATACTGTCACTAAGCAAAAAAAAAAAGAGTTTCAAAATATTACAGTTTTTTGCTAGTCTTTATTATTTGTTTAAAAAGTGTTGGCATTCTACTCAAAACAAAAATGCTAATTTTTTCAGTTCTGTGTATTCACCAGACCTAGAATAGTAGAAATATATGGCATCTTTTCAAGATCTGTGTGTTTCTTTTTTTAATTTAATGACAAATGACATCACCTAAGATGAAACGTGATATGTGCAGAAGAATGAAGAGTCAGCACTTTAAACATATTGAACTTTTATGGTACACAAAACCTCAATTATTCATTCTGCCACTGTTTTACCTGAACCAGATGCATGGAGGTGTGTGTAACTCTATTAATAATTTTGACATAGCTATAGCTTTGTTTTTTTCATATAGTCAACTAATAAACTTGGCACTGTAAACTGCCCCTGACGTTATTTTCTGTTGTAAAATACTGCAAGACAGCATTTTCCAGATGACAATAATTAATGTGAGATGTGTTACTCACTGTTCAGATTGGTGAACCCCAAAACCAGTCCTGGATTGAAGACAAACTTAATTTTTTCAGTTACCATAATTGTTCACAAACTTCAGAATGCAAAAGTAAACCAGAAACTCTGTCGGTGATTGTTTTGCTTTTTGTGTAATGAAAAATCTTTCAAATGGTGCTCTAAAACATCACTTGAAATGTCTGATTTGCCGAAGTAGTAACATCCTCCAGAATACATTTAAAAATACCAACAGCGAAGCTGATAACAAGAGATAGAGACTTCTGGACACCTCTGAACACTCACCTCTTAAAGCACCATAGAGCTTTTGCCAGAAGTGCACAAAGCCTGCTAACGTTAGTGCCAAGCCTGAGATCTCTTCTTTCATAACGCCTCAAATAAAAGAGATTCTGCAATTAAACTCACCTATGAAAATGAAGAACTGGTACCCAAGAATTTATGGTATTACCAATATCATGAAAGAAACTCTCATATTAACCAGCAATTATTACCAGGCTATAGTAAAACCTGGTAACTATCATCAGAAAATGTGATTTTTTTCCCTTGGTTTTGTACTAATCCATAAGTTCTGTTACTTATTATTTTCCTCCTGTCCCAAAAATTAATACAGTCAATTTGGTTCTCGTTTCTTGAAATATTTTTAAAATCCTGGCCACATTATGCAAAATTAAGAAATAAACAATATTGCAATCTTTGCCCAGAGTAAAAGCCAGAGAATGAGAGCTTTAGCAGAGCAATGGAAACTGCTCAGTCTCAGTAGAGCTGTGCTCCTGACACCAGATATTTGCTCATGTTCATGGTCTTTCACCTAAGCATTTACAATTCAGGTGATCATATAAAAGCATATCTAGCTTTTTCAGATAGTCATAAGATAAAGTGAACTTACTGTTAAAGAATAAAATAATGCTATTTATATTGCATTGCTCTCAGGCAACTTATCTTGAATCAAGGTGTTTGAAAACAATTACAGTAAGTCATGGCCAGAGCTGAGCCTGCTTTAAATTCAGCTCATTTAACTTCTTTATCATCAAAGAGAGACCACAGCTCTTCACATGAAAGACCACAAGAAAGATGGTGTTTGAATTTCATCAATCCTGGTCATGAAAAATTTCAAAAGATTTTCTGGGGAATAATAGCCTTGTTTTTCTTAATAGTTGGAACAAGCTACCAGTTCAGCTTTTTATAAGACAGGGACTTAAATAAAAACAAAATACAAATAAATGCTTTGATAAAAATGGTAGAAGAAAGATAATGGAGTTTTTAAAAATAGAAAAACAGTTCTGTCACCAAAATGAACTTCCACTGACTTTGCTTCAATCTGAGAAATTTATTTTCCCACAGGTTGAAAAGTATAAAGATGATAATGATGGTAGCAATAGTAATAGATATTCATAGAAAATGTACATTTTGTGAAGCTTTATAAATTAATGTAGCTATTTGTAAATGCAGAACTTTTCTCTGTTTCCTCTGTCATGATGGACTTCAGAGGCATTCAACAGTAAATAATGCACATTTCAGTCACTGCAGCTCAGCTCATAGCATCCTAAAAGAGAAGCTGTTCATCCATTTGTCCATGGAAAATTATCCCTCCCTTGTCTGAGGAGCACATTAAAGACCACCTGAGCTGGCCACAGCAACAAGAAAAGGATTGCTTCTCTTTAAAAGTGGCTTCTATTTTTGTGGGAGCTGTGGATCACACAGGCACCCAGATGTGTCTCCCCTGCACTGCAAGACCTGCTGCTAGATGGAGGACTATTTTTGGCAAGCTTCTAGATGTTTAGATGTCTTGAAAAATTGACACTGCACAGAGTGTTCCAGAGAGGGCTGAAAGAACACAATGAGCATGATGTAGAGTTGATCTGCCTAGGATCCAAGAATTTGCAAAAAAAAAAAATAGTAAGGAAGAAATTTTTCTAAGACAGTCTACAGAAGTTGCAGAAATCCCAACAAAAACAACTCTCAGGCAGACACAATGTACAATTTGTACCGGTTGTTACTTACACAGAAGATTATCTCACTTTGTTTTGTGAAGTTGTCCCTCATTCATGCAACTCTTCTTAGCTGGGTACGAAGTATGGGCTATCCCAACGTTTTGGTGTCATAACACTTATTCTGGCAGACTGCTTTTCACCTTTTTTGTGTGTTTTGGTGTTTGTGTGTTTATTTCCCTGCATTATACAACCTACTGTTTGCAGTGCCTGTTACCAAATGCCTAAGCATTCTTTACATGCACACAACTTTTAGAAGTTTATTAAAAACAAACTGAGTTTTCCCAGATGGTGGTATAGCAGTAATTAAGTGAAAACTGCTATTCCCAAGGTGTGCTCATTTCTGCTAATATCATCAGTACTGCTGCTGCATGCTCAAGCAGGTTAACAAACAGAATCACATCAGCTTTTGTTCTTCCACAGCAGCAGGGCTAAATCTTCATTAGCTATAAAACAATGAGGAAATGTGGAAGAAGAATGGAATGCTGTAGGTGTATGGCAGTTGATTGCCCAGCCTCTATAATTATATGAAAAATAAATAAATAAAAAGAAAAAAAATAGGATTGGCTAAGAAATTTTGAAAAGTTCATCCATTTTCTAGCTTTGCAGTCAGATATGGTTTGGCATCAAAGGATTGTGTGAGTTATGCTTGCAAATGTAAGAGCAGAATTAATTCCCTGGTTGCAAATCAAATGTATTTCTTGAGATGGGAGAAGAAATAAAAGGAACAGATGTTGTTCCACATCTAGAATGTAAAGAAATTAATTGGAAAACTTCAGAAAACAGCACATGGTGACATTTTTAAGTGTATGGGGGGAGAAGGGGGCAAAAGATGACTAAGTGACGTCTAGTAGAGAGTGGGAATGCTTATTGAAAGAATCATATTTACTGGGACAATTTTTTGTTTTAAAGCAACATCAGATCAACAATCATTTCTGAATATCATTAAGTCACTGAAAGGACATTGCAAACTAACATAACTATTTTCTGCCTCATGCACACAGATAAGCACACACCAACATTGGGTACATTTATCACAGTATAGCTTCTATGTAAGAGACCCTGAAATTCTGGTAACTTCTAATTATCACAGAGCGTAATTCTTCAAGAAACAGGATCTTAGTGAAGACCCAACACATCTCTGCCATATCTTTATGCACAGTGGTTTCTTCTGACACACTCACTTAGCAAAGTGCATTACTTGTCATCCAGCTTGTTTTCCTGTTACTTAATCATGTATTCGTCAGCTTTCAGCAAATATCTTTGCACTGGTGCATTAAGGAAAAGATTTTGGAGAATTCCAACAGCTGTATTAAAATATTCAAGCTTTAAAATAGAGCATTTTCCCCTAAACTGTAGGTGTTTACTTGTAAAAACCCTACCTAGTGCATCTTGGCAAGCTTTCCCTTTAGACATGAAATATTCTCCTGAAACTCTCCTGGAGGGACCTTCTGACTTCTGAGGTTTACACCTGAGAGTGTGTCACAAAATACAGCCATGAATCCTTTGGGGAGCTTTACAGAGAAGTTTGCTTATTATAAGGTATTTTATTTGCATTTATTAACATATAAAAACGGTGATTTGCTCCCACTACTGCTTTCCTTTCCCAGTCTCTGAAACCACTTTCCTGAGACCAGTCTGGAGCATTTTTCCAATCACATCTTTCCAACAAGGCCTTGTGAAACAGCCTGCCTTGCTGGCCTCTAGAGGAACATTTGTACCACTGCTGCCCTACCTTGCTGGCCTCAGGAGGGACATTTTTTCCACTGTTGCCAGCAGTGCTTTTGTTTTATGGGAACGAGGACTGGGAGGAGGTGTACATAAACACCCAACAAAGAAGCACCTTGATAAACAGCCCTTGTACTGCTGCAATTACTGTATCTCTTGATTGTCAGGAAATAGGCACTCAATAAACATGGAGTCTCATTGTTTACCCACGTTTGTTTTCAATTAAAATCAGAAGCTTATAATGTGCATTAGAACACTGCTCAGCTTGGTTTGAAAATCGACAGGTAATTAATGACTAGAAATTGTATCTATTTATTTAAGACAACCTCCAGAGACTCCAGGGACTGGTTATTCCAAGATAACAAGCTTGTTGGAAGGCTAGAGGAAGAGCAGTTCCTTCAGGTATTTCCCCTCCCAAGTCTTGCACTGTGTGTACCATTTTTTAAAAATTATTTTGGCTGGGCATCATAGAGATGTCCAATGCAACCACAGCCCTTCCCTGCACCTGCATCATGAGACATTCTCTAAACTGTTCCACTGTAATAATTTTTGCTTAGCTGCCAGGCTAATTGTTCAGTTGAACTTTGTCAGTTCAGTGTTTCTAAAGGAACTTGGTAGTTCCTTTCATCTCAGAATGAGTTTTCTCCATAGTGTATTTGCTTCAGTTAAAAAAACATTATACAGACAAGTCTATGACAGATACACGTTCACACCACATACATAATATACGTGTAGAGACACACACGCATAGAAAATGTGCATGTATCTGAAAATAAACTGTAATTTTCATATTAGAACACGGCTAAGCGTTCATGTTTCCTGTGTACAAAACCATGTAGATCAGTTATGTACATTGTTTAAAGATCAAAGCTACATTTCCAACATGCTTTGTGTCTCTGTGCATTACACATACAAAACACCCCTTTTTAGATTAATGTGACTCATTTTTGTTTTGAAGTTGCTCATTCATTTGCATAACTGGAAGTTGTGCCTGTGTGCCTGAGGAACATCAGTTCCTTTTATAAAGAGTATTTCATGTTTTCTTAATATAAAATAGATGGTCATTGTTCCTAAAAGACAAAAATCGCTTATTAAAGAGGCCAAAAATATAACAGCCTTCTAAAACACTCTAATTGCAGCCTAGATTGGTTCCTTTATAGAAATAAAAAAAACATAATTATAACATGCATGTATTTTAATAGAGTGATTCACTGAACTTCGAGAATCATATAGCTATCAGACAATAATGTAATGCTGTTCAGCTACATCTGTTGTCATTAATTTAACGCTTCCTGAATTACGTGGAAAGACAACCCCTCAACTGCCCTGGCTGTCTGAGCTGATTCCTGCTGCTTCCAGTAGGAGTTGGCCTCTGTCCTCAGCAATAAGCACAATAGAATTTAAGACCAGTTTTTGTTTCCAAAGTTTGAGGACTGGAACTTGTCTCCCACTTGGTCACAATGATAGGGCAGGAGATAAAATTCTCTTTAAATCACGTGTTTCTCCCCAAGAACATGAAATGCAAGGAGTTGATTTCATGATTTGAAGTAGCTCATTGGTATCATTCTTATACTGTCACGTGTAAAGATACATTGATTTACATTCTTTAATGAGGCCAATAGTTTCTCTAAAATCACATTTATATTGAAAATGTAAATGTGAAATATTTTTGATGCACAAGAATTTCGGAAGTGCTCTTTAAGTAAATGTGCATCCACAGACTGGTTTTGTCTGTTTCAAAAGAGATATTGTATGTTGGAGTGTGAACTTATTAGTAACACAAAGTCAGTCTTAGCTATTAAGATGATATTGGCCATCCCACCTCCTTCTAGTTATCTTGCAAGTTTTTATTTTAACGTTTTCACTTAGTGAATAGCCATCACACTGCTATACTTAACTCTTAATCTTCTGTTACTTTACCACTCAGGTACTGATTAAATGATAAATAAGGAAACTTTTAGCACTAACACTCAATGACACTATATTTCAAAACTCAGCATGTTCCAGTACCATTGCCTGAGTTTGGATAAATGGGACATATGTTTCAGTTTCACCAAACACTGAAGTAAATCAGGAGGTATCTAAAGTCCTTCTTTAGGAATGGTTGCTCATAACATTCAATTTTGTTTATTTTCTTACTTGTTTCTTTTCTCTGCCACATCACTGATTTAGGAACTTTCATGGAAGGAAGAGTTTTGAAGATAAATAAATGAAACATGTTTTCTGGTGAGAAACAGGTATTCAAGATATTATGGATTTTTCCATTCCCCAGCAACACTCCATCCTGATTCTGCAAGTCTTTTATCATCCAATGTTTTAGAAATTGGAACAGGAGTTTTGTCGTCAATTGTACCACAGGAAATATATTTCCTCCTTATTTTGAAAAGACAATTCTGTTCTAAGTATTATGTAAACCACCCCCTCTGTTTAGCCTGAAGAAAATTGTCATTTTTCTTTCTAGAAGTATTGCTTTGGCAAGTACCCAGTCCCTGCAGTCCATGGATTGACTCTTCATTATTACCTGGCTTTCTTATTTTTCTCACTGTAAACAAAAGTAGCAAACAAAACTACAGCAAAACACCTGATGGTTGAATTTCACTACTTTCCAGTTCTGTGAGACAGTAAACCTTTGCAAATATAGCCAAATATGTATAAAATAGAGTTACAACACCAGAAAACAATGAGGCAAATGAATAAACAGGTTACAGGTATTTTAATTTACCAGAATTGATTAGAGCCTATTTGAATAAGCAAACATATCTGCCTGAAGGCTTGTGGGATTAGGCCATGCATCTTTAATTGGTTAGATTTTCAGTAGGTGTAAATATTTGCCCAGATATTTTCACTCTGTTCAATTTTCCAGATTTCCATAAATGAGACCTGTGCTTAGTAACTTGCACTGTTTCTTCATAAATAAATTTTAGATCTAATTTCAAGTCTCCCTCCATCTATTGGGAGATTTTTCTATCATTCAGAGCAGACTCCTGGACTTTTCATATCTTTATAAAGGCAGATGAATAATTATGTAAGAAGGTACATTTCACTATAAAAATCTAATATCTTTGATCTGTTTCTCATTTCAGTGGAAGAGTGGACTGGAAGTATAACTGTCAATCCAGTTTCAGCACTAACATCCTGAGCATATCTTTATGAACAACTGCAAAGGGACATTTACATAATTAGAAAGCTTTTCCTGTAAGCAGGCAACTTTTCTGAAATGCATTCATGATTACTTCAATTTGTTCTACAATTTTTTATATTAATTTAATAAGGAATTAATTCTAAGTGGATACCGGTTGATATTGAAAACATATATATTCCTCTTTTCTCTGATTTACCAGGGAAGCAACATGGTTGTATCAACTTCCTTGGTGCCAAATTACACAGCTGTGCTTTGCCATACTTGAAGCTTGTAGTTTAGAAATTATTTTTTCACAAACATTAACGCCACTACGAATCTACTGTTCAGCTCTTGCTATGAAATGAAAAGGAATGAATCTTGTCAGAAGAAAATACCACATGGAAAATATTCTCAGAAACACATTAGTGATACTTACTTGGAATCAGTTTGATATAATGAGCTCATTATACATCCATAGATGAAACAGACAGATCGATAAAGTGAACATAGGCTTTATGCTCTTGTTATTATCATTTAGGGGCAACATGCTTTGCAAGTTAGAAAAGTGGAATATATTCACCAAACTGACAGGAAGGGCAGAAAAATTTTCACCACCTGTTTTCTTATCTTTTCTTGTCCCATGGTGTGCTACAAGTATTATTTTGAATGAATGAGCTTCAAAGGCTTCCACTGGTTTTAGAATGGGTAGATGTGGCTGCAAAGTCCAGGTAATATTTGGGTGAGATTTGGATAAAAAGGAATATATCACACCTTCAGTTTCTGGTGTAGCTGAAATTCCCAAGAGTAACTTGAAGTTTTTGGTCTCCAGCTCTTCCCTGGTGCCAGTGTGTTCTCAGGGATTAGACAAACAAATATCTTCTGTCTGTATAAACAAAAAAGTAAATGTGGTTCAACGTGATCCATCAATGATCTCTTCTTCCTATAAAAATTAACTGTGAGAAGCCTGTGAAATCTCACAACTACAGTCTCATTGTAGGCTTGAAAATACATTTATATGTATGATATGAAAGACATTTTTTCCTAGAATATCACTGTATCTTTTTCTTCCATCAGTTTCTGGACTGCAAAAGGAACTTCCCCTTTTCCTGCTGAAAGCACATTGTCCGTCACACACAGGATACATTTGACTTATATTTTCCTAGCCAGTCAACGCTTTCAGAGTGCTTTAACACATGTTGGTACTCTGGGGCTAATAAACACTGAACTAGGAAACAGTGATTCCCAACATTTACAGACACCTTTCAAACTTCAAATTCAGTGACTAAACTATTCAGAACAATCTCTGACAGCTTGGCACACAAAACCAAGAGCAAACAAATCTGAAATCAAGCTCTACCCCTCTTATTTTTTTGTATCTTCCCCAGCGCCTGTTTATATAATAGGCTTGAATTTTTGGTTGCAAACAGATTTCAGGGGTGTTTAGTTTGACTTTCAGATGTCTGGAACTTCAGCATTTTGAGGATTAACACCTCTTTGTTTTCCTGGTTCATTTATAAAGAGCATGAGGTGATTCCTTCTCTCCTGTAGAGCTGAGAGCTAATTAATATATGCAAATGTTTTTAAACTATCAAGTGCTGCAGTGCTTGAGTAATAAGCAAATTATTGCATCAAAGCTATTATCAATTTGTCTTTCAGCAGTCATTCAGAGGCTGTCATTTAAGCTTTTTTTTTCCCTTTTAAACAGTTTTCATCCTTCTACAGATGTCCAAACTAAATGAACAACAAGTATAAAGGGGTCTCCATCCTGGTATTGTGCATCTTGCTGTTAATTTGACCCTAACTGCAGCAGTGATGAGTGTGATGTTGAGAAACAATTAATGACAGCAGTCTGGCACCAGCAAAATTACTTTGATCATTTTCTCTTTGTCTATACAGTGTCTAGCAGGAAATATAAATGGCAATTATATTGGGAAGGCTGAGAGGACTGACATATTAATTTAGCTTTCAGACTATTTTAAAGCATGCCTTTCTCTCAAAAACTATTTCCTGGAGTCTCCGTTCAGCAAAATCTCAGCTGAGCTTCCCAAAGCAGAAACACCTGTTTCTTTGCTCCTAATGCTGGTGTTTCACAGCAGTGGGAGACAGATTAAAAAGCCATGTTAATACTCTACATCAGTTTAGTGCATTTTTCATACATTGGCTTACAGTGCTGTGAAGGGAGAATCAGTCATGCCTACTGAGATTAACTACATTGCTGAAAAAGCAAAGAGCTCAACACCTTTTGCCTCAGCTATTTGTACAAAGCTCTCGTGCCAAGTACTTTGAGTACAGGTTGTGCTGGTCTACATCTACCAATTTTTCAAGAGGGCCCTCCCTCAACCAGTTTTGGGGGGGTTTGGTAACATTCAATAGAAGACAAAGACAAAGAAAGATGTATATTCTGAGCATGAGCTTTAAGGACTCCCTAAGCCTCAGATTACTGAGCATATTAAATAGCAACAGGTCACAAAAAAACCAAATGTTTCAGCTGCTTCCACCCTTCAGATTATTATTGACCAGGAAGAAGTCCCAAGCACAGAGGAGGTATTGAAAGCATTAATATGACATTAATTACCAAATTATATTTATATTAGCTGTAAGCCCAAATGAAAAGTATCTGCCATATCTCCTACCTCCTTGTGCATCGTTGGAATCATTGGCTCCTGTCTAAACCTTGGCACCACAGAAGTTTTGCAGAAAGAAAAATGGTGCCAGGTTGTACCAAGACACTCCATAGCAGGGACTGCAATGTGATCTGGGTTTGACTGGAAATTTTGGTTTTCAGCTCCTCTAGAGAGGTTGAGAACCCTTTGGGGCAGTGAGCAAAGTCTGCAGTGTTTGATTCCTTAGGCATGAATATCTGTTACTCAGATCCTGCTCAAAGGGAGACAAGAATGTGTTAGGAGAATGTATTAAGACTGTGAAGAATTCAGACATTGCAGTAGCTAAATAAGTAAAAATATCTTCAACTACAGAAGGCTGTTGGCTTTCTCATTGGCCAAGAATATTTTAGTTTACTCTTTATGCTACAATACTTCTTTAATGATACTGCAGTGGAGAAAATTACTATGGGGAGTTGATTGTACCGTATGGTGTTTTGTTTCTAAATGAAGATGTTTGGATTGCCAACTCAAAGCACTGCAGTGCCGCTGAAATTCAACAGACAGCTACAGAGGAGCATATGGAGAGGTCTTTTTACAAACTGAAAAAAAAGTTGATTATTTATACTGCCTTGGAGAACAGATAGGTCATAACCCTAATCAGAGAGGTGCTGCAGAAATGCCATATGTCTTCCAAAATGACACCAGTTCCAGAGAGCACTTTCCAGTACTCATCATCAAAAGAATGGAAAGCAAGGATGATCATGAATTAGGTATCAAACCCTAGGGATCAATGCTAATAATGAAGGCACCATGATGAATTATAAATACCATACTGCACTGAGTAGTTTTGAATCAAGTCCTCATTGCCAGATCATCTAAGCTCTCCTTAACTGGGTATTAGAAAATATAATATAGAATATATATTATAATATATAATATATATAATATAAAATATTATTAACAGTCACAAAAATTAAACCATTAAAAACACTGCAATATACCATCCATTTACATTAATTTGTGGCATGAATTACATTTGAAAACCAGAAAATAGCTGCAGACCCAAACAAGAAATAAGCCCATTGCCGCACTAGTCCTCAAAAATGTAATACAAAGTCAGAGGACTTGAATCTGTATGAAAGCTCTGCAGGAGGATTCAAGACGTATTCATTTGTAGGTTTGAAATTTTTAAGCACTAGAAAGAACTGTATAGCAAACCAATTTCTCCCGTATTACATGCAGATAACTTAATTGCAAGAGCAGTCCACTGCTTTCCAGACAATTTCTATGTTTGTAGTGTTATATTTTACCAGTTAATACAGGGTCCTTATAGAATTAGACCAGAAATCCTCCTGAAAACACAAGCTATCATTGGTTTGGCAAATGCAACTTTGATTTATTCAACTAAAGCATTAATAATGCCCAAACATATATAGGTTTTCTATTTAATTCAAATATGATACCATCATTATCTTGGTTTATTTGCGGCCCAATATAAAATAAAGAAAGATACAAAAGAGAAGACACGGCAAGTCTGTGAGAAATGTAATCATTCCACAAGATAATTGGATTTGGATGTCCTCTTTCCAAACATTTTTAATATCCTATTCGAACAGAATCTGCTAGGCTGCACTAAGTGCAGAAAGAGAAAGGAGCCAAAGTCCTATTGACTCTGCAGGATCAAGACTTTGCTATAAAGAGAGAAATGTCACCCTTCCAAGGGAACAAATCGGACTTATCCTGGACTGTCTCTGAAAAGATTAGATTGATCAATTATGGTAAATACATTTATTTAAACTCTGTAAGTACCACACAACCATTTCTATCTTATTGACTACAAAAATTTAGATCTACGGTACAGTTAGATTTCTTGAATTTTGACACTTATACAAGTTTTACCAAAACAGTCATTTGAGGAGGAACTGCAGTAAACATCTTCCAATCAATTTGTAAATACCCAAACTATTAAGAAATATAACAGTTTCTCTTCCCCTGCATTTTGCCCCAGCTTGTTCATAATTCTAAGGGCAAATATCCTCATTTCAAATCCCTGTGAGGCATAAGTGTGAAAGATCTGGGTTACTGATTCTGACAAGTAACTCCAAGTTGTTCTTTAACATTATGAGTTACCCAGGTCAGAATTTCAGAAGGCTGAAAAACAAATATGAGCTCTAGGCCCTCTAGCTGGGAACTGAGTAGATTTTGGTAGAATGATGTTTTAGGTTTGGTGGTATAAGAGACCCAGGAATTTTTTGATATTTGGAAAGCTCATTAGATGAAAAGTCAAAAGGCAAATGTGTTGTGATTTATGAATCTAAGTCCATTGAGAGAATTAATAACCTTTCATGTCCAGAATTCCTAAAGTGATGCCTTTACACCTAAAAAGGTGTTTCAATTCTGAGAAACATGAAATAAACCTGTATGAATCAGATCCACATTCCCATGCAGCTGCAATCACCAAGGACAGCTTACAGCAGTGCACCAAGAGCTGATGTGAAATACTCTGCTCTGTATTTTTGTCTCTACATTACTATCAGTGCATGAATCAGTGATTTGAAACACTCGTACCATGATTTGTAGCACAGACTTATGAGTCACTTTTGACAAACAGGGCTTCAACCTACAGAGATCTCCTCACGTGGTTTGCTTTAAGAAGTTTGGTATTGCAGCAGCCAAGTCTCTGGTAGCACATTTATAGCAAACAATCTGCTTTCATGGAAACTATTCCCAGTTCTGTCCCTTAGCTGCAGAATGAGCTGGAGCATGATTGTGCTTTGGATTCTTCAGACATAAAACTGGACTGGAATATTATTTCTTATGCCCCAGAAGTACTCTAAGGCCTATGAAAACTTTGGAAGTGTACACAAATGCATGCGTATGAAAATAGGTAATTTATTATTAAAGACACAGATATGCCTTTAATGTCCCTATTCATCCTTGGTCACCACAGAAACTATTCCCACACACTAGTACTACTAGAAGTGGGGACAGATTACATGAGGATGCTTTTATTCTCTGATTTAGCTGATGGTCTACAAATATAAACCACTAAAAATGACAGAAGTGAAATATTTTTAATCCAGGTGCCACTGGGAGTGGGTGGAAAGGAGAGTAGAGTTAGGATAGCAGCAATATAAAAGCATGTAGATTAAAGGAATATTTTACTGGTATTTCATGAGAGAAACAGGGTTGAAATCTCTCACCATGTGATGCAGAGTATATCAATGTGATCTTAGACATTGAAGCTCCTTCAGTCCTTGAGATGAATTCATGTTTCTAATTTCATGGAGGGAATGAAACTGATCAGCAAAGATGAATTATGTACACTGCAACTACACCATAATTCAACATCTATTTTCATTTGTTATTTCAGGACCTCCATACACATTTCTATGGAAAAAGCTCTGTGTTACTTTAGAGAGTCTTTGAATAGATTCAGAGTAATATTAAATAATAAATACTAAATATATTAGAACATCCAACCAAACATTCCTAGTTATTGCAGTTCCTGGTAAGGAATGTATAATATTTAATTCCAGTTTAACACATTTCATTAGCAAGTATATAAACTTATCACAACAAATGGCAAAATTCTTGCTGCCACTTCAGCAGATTGAGGCATTGAGCAGTGACATTGACTGAGTTGTAAACTTGAGCCCAGCCAGGTCTTCTGTCACCAAAACCCCCAGTAAGGCTTCAAAGGTAAAATAAAGCAGCAGAACAGAGTAGGATCCACTCAAAATGAGATCTTGGTGTTTATAGAGTACTGCAAATCAAGAGAATTAAGACAGCAGTGAGAAAAAGCACTACAAGGAGAAAGAGAGGTATTTAGAGGTGGTAAAGCAGATTAAAGAGTGAATGTTAATGATTAATCTTGCATATGATAAGGTTTAGGAAGCAATCCACTCACCACACAACCTTACTGTGCCACTAATCCATGCTAATGGTGATAATACCCAAAAGCCAAGCTTTGTATTGTTTGTTAGCCATGCTGCTGAGTGAGAGAGCCCCTGCCATAAAGGGATTGCTGTCAAAAGCAGTGAAACAAAGACTCCCCATAATAGCCTGTATAAATGAGATGACAGGTAGTGTCAACATGACAATGTGATAGCATCTGTGCATGCACCAAGAATTCTACATTCACTCCAAGAGAAGTTATAGTTTCTCCCTGCAGATTTGGGTTGTATTTCCTTTTTTTTTTTTTTTTTTGGTCTAGAGCAGAAAAAATAAAACAAGCTTTTACACTAGGGATGATTTTATTCAAACATTGACTTAGCTGGCACACTGTGAGAAAGCCTTATAGAAAACTTCTTGTTTTTAGCATAGTTTTGGGTCAGTAAGCTTCTTTGATTAGAAAATGGCAAATGTTCCAGAATTACAACAGAAAATCTGCCACTGTCACTATTTTCTCACAGTTCGTGCTAGCAATTATATTTTGGCATGTGAGCTCAAGTGATGGCAATAGGGGTGCCCCAGGAAAACAGAGATAAAGATATTCTCTCAGGTAATGGTAGTTTTCCCCAGTAAATTATAGAAGTTCTTATGCCAGCCAGCTAAATTATGTCTATGTCCTTCACTTCAAAAAGTGATGTTTGTCAGACTTTCCCTTTTGAGCAGCCCATTTGTGGGATGTTTTATCTCATGCACCTTTGTGACGTTTATTCCTTATGGTGTTATTTATCCAGGATCCATCCTAAGTGCAAATTCCATTTCCACATTAACATTATGATTCAACATAGCTGGCTGTGTCCAAGGAAGCATGCCAAGATACATAAATCCAAGACATTTTAGAAAGTACATGGACAGACAAGGAAAAATAAAAATTCCAGCTGCTCAGTGAGAATGTATTCTGACAGCTATTGCATGTCCTTCAGAAAAGTACTGGTAGTAACTACCACTTTCCTGTCTCATTTCAACACCTCAGTGGAGACATCTGAGACCTCACAACGAGATAAATGGAGCATTAACTAATGTCTCCATTGAGCAGACATTATTCGACATTACTGTAAATTTACTTGCTAAAGAAGAGCTTTAAAAAAATGCATAGAGGCACTGTTCCTATGTACAGATGAAAGCTCATCTCAAAAACTGCAGTTTAGAGAGGATTATAAAGGGAAAATTGCATTTCCTTATGCCCAGGCACCCAAGTACCATGGTCACTTTAAAGGAAAACTACTCGTTTCAAGAGAAAGTAGTGTTACTTCAAGAACAGTCCATAACAGGACCTATATATGACATATTTTGTCTAAGTAGCCCCACAGCTGTTGGCTGAACATTGCAAACAACTTGCTCCATAACTCAGTTTTTGTGTTAAACCACTTTTTTTCATTCATACCGTTTCTATACTTTTATATTACACAGATTTCTCTATCCAATCTGTTCAAAATACTGTGTGTACTGCCCTGCCTGTAGTTTGACTTTGGGTTAGTTCTGCATCCTGGAGGCAAACTTCTGGCCCCACTGAACACAGTGCTCCTAAACTCAGAGGCTTTTAAGATGCGTAAGACCTACCTCAAAATAAAGTCACTGAACACATAACAGAAGGGAAAGGAGGAAAGAAGGAAAGAAGAAAGAGAGACACAGGAATAGAAAGACAGCAAGACAGGAAGGAAAGTGCCACAGGTGAAAATGAAGCAGAAAGTAGCTCATATTCTGGTTACAATTTAAGCCTGAGTGTCTACACCCATGGGAAGGATGTTGCTCTGCAGGACCTCAAAGCACATTCTGAAATCAGAATGCAGCAAAGCTCTTTGGAAGTCACTGCAGAGTGTTTGCTGGGAGAAGAGGCAAAGGCACCTTTGGAGCAGTAACCAAGAAATTACCTGCCCTGAGGACATGAGGGCAGTCAGGCAAGTGAATGACTCAGATCATTTCATGTGCAAGTGGAGGAGGGATTAGTGCCAGGGACTCTCAGCTGGACTCTGGGGTGCCTAAGGCTGGAGGCTGCACCTTGAGTCACTTAGGTGATGCCAAGCAAAGCTGTTGCTCCTCCTAAATGAAGCAGAATAAGTAAAGGGACCAATTACTTTAAACAGCAACAGAAGAGTGTGGCTTTTTAAATCAAATTGGATAGAATGAGGCCTTTGGAATGTTATTATTTTCACCGTGCCACAGCAATTTCCCAACCTCGTGGCTTTGAAACAGGGATTTGAAAACTGCTGGGCATTTCAGGCTCAATACACTTGAAATTGATATAATTTACTATTGCATCATGGTGAAACAAACATGCTCCTACAACATCATTCAACAGAGCAACGTTTCTTGACTGAAAACTACTCCATTATAAATATAAGCCTTCCTAAATATTTTCCTGTGCAACCCTTCCTCTTTCAATGTAAGAACAGTTGTTCTGAATATGGCTGACGAGGCTCCTGTTGAATTTAATAAATGTTTTCCTAGACTACAACAAGTCCTCTTTTTGATATTTGCATAATCCTTGCTTTGCTGCCCACACATTTGCTAAATAGAGGCAAGCCATAGTCCTTTCCAAGCATATTTTAAAAACATATATCTGTGTTAAAAACCAGCTAAAATATTAGCTAAGGACTAGCAATTTATATTATGTATTACAGTAAAGGAATGCAAAAAATTGTATTTGGCAATGCATATCTTCAATTTCACCTTGAACCCTTGAATTCAATATAAAGAGAAAAGCAGAAGTCCAAGACACTAATCTTACAAATCAAAGATTTCAATAAAGCTCTGTGGAACTGCCCATGTATGTTAGATTACAGGAGGATTTGATTTATTATTCTCAAATGAAATAAAATGCAAATTTCCTTTTCTCTCATTATTTTTTCTTAATTTTCGGGGGAAGAAAAAAAATGTAAAAAATCCAAGATCTATAATGGCTTTTTTTTAAAAGCAAAACCAAACTAATCTTCCCTGGATTGCTTGAACTCTTCCACTGCCTTTTCCTCTAATAATTTAGACGTGACAAACAATACACCCTTCACCTCTGTTACTTAGCAAACATATGTCCACAAAAATATATTGTTCTTTCTCATTATTTCCACATAATATACTTTAACTTTTTATACACACAAAACCCAGACATTTACAACAAACCAAGTTACATCAACTGCTGATGAGGGTTGACCAGGTTCAGTCACAGCAGTTAGATACCAAGACAGTTGTTTTTCCAGTGCCACTGCTGAGATAAAAGATAAAAGATGTTTGATATTATCTGACTTTCCAAACCACACTCTCAGCAGCATAATTAATGTCAGATGGTGCTGCCAGACTACTAGCAACACATAAAAAAATGAAAATCAATGCTTTCTGGGGTACTTTTGAATAAGATAAATGAGAACTCCTTTACCAGTATTAATTGCTAATCGGTATCATTTTTTAATACAGAAAGTCCATACAATCTATAAAAGCATAAGAGATTCTCCCTATGCTGCCCTCCCCTGTAATTGATGAGACATCAGAATATCCGGAATATTTGTTTCTTTACAATATCTGGCCAACACTTTCACTCCCAATCATTTCTTAAAAGTTCAAGGATCACCACACGGATAAGAGAAGTTTTTTCGGGGGGAAAAAAACCCCCTTTCTTCATGAAGACATAACACAACTCAAAGGAGTCCCTCATGATTATGAAGCGTGAGGATGCTGCTTGTTCCTCTAAATGCAATGAAACATAACTGCAGATATTTGTTATTCAGCTGTTTTAATAGTCCTCCCAAAGGGAAATAGAGAGCCTTGAGAGTGCAAAACACCTGCACTTGCAGCAGTCTGCTGAAGCTCCTGTTAAAGCATTTTGGCTCCATGAAAAATCCAAAGCTAGTGTGGCAAATACCAATGTCCTTATAGAAACTTTTGCAATATTTGTCTTTTTTTTCCTCGTGGCCTTTAGCGGCATTTGCAGAAAAATTATTAGATAACCCATTTCTTTACAAGAAAATCAAATCAAAGAGGCACAAATTTGCAGTCTTCATATCACTGGAAAAAGCTTGAAAACACGAAACAAATACAACATGGAGGCTCAATAAATTTCTTAAAATCTCAGGATACACTGACAAATCAAGATTTCTTTTCCTTCTCTTTATCACTCAGAAGATTTTTTTAACTCTTTAAGAACTTCTACTTAGTGCTGTGCAGCTAACAAAAATGGTCTTAACAATATTAATGCCATTAAACAGGAAGTATTTTTCTAGCAGTGAACTACAATAATTTAAGCCTTAGAAATGGCAGACATTGCAATAGCCCACTGAGATTCCTGATTTGTTTTGGTTTTTTGTTAATAATTCAATTCAGAAGGATGCACATACCTTTTTGAAAGATATCCTGAGAAGAATGATGATCTGTGCCGACAGGCGAAGACAAAACTAGAATTACACCAAAGGAGACTGAAAGGAGGTGAGGTTTTTGACCCAGACCTCTATAACTGAGTTCAGGCTTTTGGAATCTAAAAGAAACTCTCAGGTGAAAGGGCCAAGTTCATGTTCTCTCCTAGTTAATCAAATATAGATTCTACCAAAATTAGATAGCCATAAAGCAGGTCCTACACACATATGTACTTTCTGAATCAGCCTAGAATTTAATGAGCCAGTAATTAGAGGCCAAACTGAGTGATCTTTCATCTCCTGCTATTAGTACTGTTTGCTTCCTTTGAGCAATGTCGTTCACTATCCCCTTCTGAATATCAAGTGGGTTTTATTTTTATTTTTTAATTCTCTCAGATAAATTACATGTGTCTAATCCACTTAGATAATTCAGAGCTAAGATTTTTCCAGTGTTGACCTTTGCAAAGGTCTCTTTACCATCTGTTTTTATATTTAATTAGCTTTTTTTTCCTTCTTGCAGCAATCTCTCAAAGAATGGAATAAATGACTATAATTATCACTATCAGTTTGCCCTTATTTGATCTCCTGACCACAGAACCACATTCTGGTGATTACACAGTATTTCCACTGTGCACCAGACATTAGGCATCATGGTTGTTGTCTCTATTAATATTGATAAAAGATAGAAGACAGATTTTTCCTCCTCTCCTTGGGTAAACTCTTCATCCATAGCCAAAAAAGAAACCAACCAAACAAAAAAACCCATTTGCTGGTCATTTCTTCTCTTTTTCTTGTTCTTATGGTTCTTTCCTCACATCTTTTTGTTAATCAAAACAATCAAAATTGTAAAAACAATAATCAAACGATACATCATTTCAGGACAAATTTGTCCATTTCTGGATTTCCAGGACATCCCTTCAGCATGAGATGATTTGGGGCAGTATATAACTGCAGAACAGCACTAACAGTGTGTAACTGGATTAGAGTTGTTTGCCATAATAGAAACTATTCCTTTGCAATGGGAATAAAGTGAAGCGAACAGAGAAAGGACCAAGGGCAGGAGTTTCCACACAGACACCCCTTGGCAGCCTGTGCTCACTCACAGGAGCTGCCAGCAGGAACATCTCAGCTGCAGTTTGGGCAGGATGAAGCTTCTCTTCCACATTGGCCAAGCTACAGTGAAATCTACATCTCATTCCCTCCATTTTTTTTTTTTTTACAGAACTCTCTCCATGAAGCCTGATTATATCTTCATTGTTCAGTAACGGGATGAAGTTAATCTTCTTTGCACATATCTCAAAAGATATTGTATTATTTTTCAAAAGTGTTTTATTTGCTTCCTAAATTTTTCAGATAATTATGCATACAGAATAAATACTGCTCTAATTAACCAAGCATATGAGCTCCTACTCCCTGAAACAAGATTTCAAAACTTTGTATCAACTGTTTCCCTCCCATAAGTTGAAATTCTCCATATTTTAATTTCCAGTGGATGCCTTTGGTCTCCATGGAAACTGACCCCAGGAGGTTTGAAATGTTACATATTATTTGATATATCTTATATTCACATAAATGTTGCCAGAAGATCTGTCATATCTGTTCAAGTGTAAAGTACCAAGAGAGTTAAGCAAAGGAATACATTAAATTGAAACTCATTGTAGCCCATCACTGTTGACACCAGTGGCCTTGAAAGATTTTTCAATGAGGCTCCTGAGAACAATCTTGAAAAATCAATAATCTCATCAGGAAATGCACCAATTATTATAGTCAACAAGCTCATAATAAATCATCATATTCTATAATCATGCCATTGAAGTTTGGATAGACTTTAAACAATGCTTCACTTGTCAGTCAAAATTATAAAGTAGTAACATTTACTGGGATAAATGAGGCTATTCTTTGATTTCTACAAGTTATACACTTAAAATCTATAAAGATGCCTTAGTGATCAAGGAAATGAAAGTGCATGACAGTTAGCTGATACTCCTATTCCTTCAGTAATTTCATAACCAAATTGCTAGTTACAAGTTGGTTTAAAGGAAAAATAATATTATATAACTACATTTAAAATTATGCTAAAGACAATAATTGAAATTCTTCAAAACACCACAGCATTTTTTTTCCCTGGATTTAAAACTACTGCTACAGAAAACTTTGTAATTATGATACCAATTGCCACATGAGCCTCTGGTTCTTTGACAAAACACATTTTATCATAAGAATCGGACAGGTGAATGGATGCAGATGAATTGTTTGTGGATGGTTGTGCCTTTTGGACATCCCCCAGTTTGTCCTTTACGGGGAGTGACCTCATACACGTGTGCAGCACCTCCAGTGACTTGTGAGAGCACCACTGACCCCTGGCCAGTGACTGCCCTGCTGTGTCAGCTCCTCACCCAACCTCCCTGGCCCTCTGTCAGCACTGAAGCTTAAAAATCTGTAAATAAGGGGACTGTCATGGAATAAACCACTCCTTTGCTCAGCTGAACTGTATTTGGGTCAAGCAAATTGTCAGGGAAATGCCCACCCTGCTGTCAGTGCAGGACCCTAAAGCAGCTCCTGTCAAACCTTTAATGAAAGGCTGAGCCAATACAAAGCATCTTGCTTTCACTGGAACACAAAGAATGGCACAAACTGATCTTCCTTCCATAGAAATGAAAAACAGAAAGTAAAGGGTTTTACCTACCTCATTTTTAAATGATGACCCCAAAAACAGAAAAAATGTTTAAAGATTGCACTTTCAAGGTCTCCTTTGAGAACATTTCTACCTGAAGAAACAGTGATGATATAAACACAGTGGAACTGAAATTGGGAACTTAGTGGGGAGAGAGAAATGAAAGAATATCCCTGTTGCTGTTGGACTGCTAGCAGAGTGAAGAATCGAGAGACTTTCTTGGGTGACCAGAATTCTGAATTTATTATTTAACAACTTATATAGACTTTCACAGGTTGTTCAGATTGGGCCAATTCAAAACCTCCCCCTAGGCCAATTG
Source organism: Grantiella picta (assembly GCA_013397955.1). Taxonomy (NCBI): domain Eukaryota; kingdom Metazoa; phylum Chordata; class Aves; order Passeriformes; family Meliphagidae; genus Grantiella; species Grantiella picta. The sequence continues at coordinate 2,057,535 of VZRM01005066.1, forward strand.
GCCAGGTTGAACTACCTATCTTCCAAAGACCATTTCAATAACA
>VZRM01005066.1:2057588-2076506 GCA_013397955.1 Grantiella picta
CTGAAGAAACAGTTTTATAAAACACAGGAAGAAAAAGAGAAAAGTTCCCATGGGAAAGAATCTGTTTTGCCACATATCCCAAAGAAAGGAGGAGTGATTTAAAGAAACACATAGCCAGGAAAGTGCCTACCCAGCAGGACTGCAGCATGAACAAGCTCAATTGCAGCTAGCACAGAAAACAACAGCACAGGAGACAGAGTGCTCCAAGTTCACGGAAGATCCTCAGCAGGTCACTGTGCAGCAGTGCAGCAGCTGCCTCCTCTTTCCTCTCTTTCTGCTGTACAATCCTTTCTTTAGCAATTAAAACCCTGCCTAAAACCTCATCCAGAAGGAGATCTGGCCTGCTGTACCTCTTTTTCTGTCATTTTCTAGTCCTGCCTCTGACACAGAGGTGTGGGTTTCTGTCCAGATGCCTGAATGGTGCCTGTGACGCTTTAGCCCACTTTCCCTCAAGCTGGGAAGATCTACTGCTGGAAAGGTTGTGGCCCAGAGCATCTTATTAAGGACACCAAGGCAGGGAGTGCATTCCTTGTGCTTGCAGGGAGAGAGGACCGCAAGGCAGGAGAGAATTCCCAGCAGAGAACTGCTGTGCAAATAAAGAGCCTCTTGGTACTTTGCCCAAGTCCCCATTTTGGGGAGAGAGGCTCATTTCATGGAGCTTTCCTTAGAGCATGGGGACTGCAGATATTTCTCATATTACGATTTAAGACTTAGGAAGTCTTTCTTTCCCTCCTTTACTGGCTATCACCAGCACTGCAGTGAGACCGCACCACATAATATCCACCTTAATTACAGCAAACACTACAGCAGCAGCAGCACCCACCAAGGAGTCACTGGTGGGATTGAGTACAAAGTCTCTGCTTTGTACTGTGCTTAAAACATTAACAATGGAAGTTCAGCACATAAGATTTCTCTGAGATTAATGACTGACCGGGTTAATGGCCTGCAACTCAGTTGTTATTGCTTAATAATGATGCTTAACATTTATGCAGTTCCTTTCTTTAAAGGATCTTAAATATTAAGTATCAGTTTTCATTCAGTGCAGTTATATTCCAAGTATCCCAAAGTGGTAGTAGAAAGCTGTGGGCAAGGGCAATACCTACTATGTGCTTGGCAATAGTGCAGAGGTATGAAAATGAGTTAGCAGCACTGATGAGAGATGTACTCTCTGCACAAGAGCTACTGCAATGGATTAACAAACCCACATCTTTATTTTACCAGCCCACGCAGAAGGGAGGACAAAGTAAACAATAGTCCAAGCACAGCAGACTCCTGAAGATTCTTTTTCAGTATTTCATTGCCCTTGCAAACACCTTCATATAAAACTATGATTGTCTTAAGCAAGCTATGGCAGGGGTGAGCAGATCCTCACAAGCTAGAGTGCAGTCATCTTTTCGGCTGAGTGTTAGATATCCTCAGCCTCCTGATAATGAGTTTGGCAAGGATAGTGAAAAAAATCATCTGTTCACATCTTTGTATATCTGTCATTTGTGGCAATAAATACTTTATCATTACCAGCAAAACTCAGATATTAATTATTCCACATTTTACATCATCTGTGGAGTTAGACTTCCCACACAAAAGATACTATATCCCAGAAAGGTATGTTGAGTTGATAGTAAAACCTTGTGTAGGTCACTGCCAGATGTCCTACAGCTAAACTGGGAAAGGAGGAAGCTCCATATGATAATGAGAAAAAAATCATTTTTCTGAAAAGGCTTGTTTTGATCATTGCCCAGGTAATTTTTTCCCTTTGTCTCTATACTTCACTATAGATTATAATACATCTGGACTATTTTCACCCAAGCCCAGCATACAACACATGTTTAATACAGGTACATTTTCAGCCTCTGTCACTCAAGTTTTCTGAAAATACTAGTACATTTAGCTTGGATTCAGCTTGACACAAAAAAACTTTGAATCTGAAAATGCAGAAAAATTTCTGACGACTTCATTGAGCACTTTGGCATGGCCAAAATTATCCATTTTCTCTCAACACTTCAGGCTAAGAATATATTTGGAGTTGCAGTATATCTTGGAAAAAAAATTTGAATCTTCAGGTCTTCCCAATATCAGGTTAGGAAGAGCCCAGACAAGAAAAACCCTCCTGCATGAGGAACAATGTTGGTAGGAATGAATATTCTTAAAAGAAAACTTTAAAGAATCTGATTTTTAGAAATGGCCTTCAGAATGTTTATTCTTCTCAGTAGGAAGTCTGAAGGAACTACACCAGTATGAAGCTATATCAGGGGAGGTTTATGTTGTCTATTAGGAAAAGGTTTCTTCACCAGAGGGTGGTAGGGAACTGGAACATGAGAGAGTCCAAAGAACCTAAGGACAATGCTCTCAGGGATTTTACCAACACTGTCCAGATCACAGAAACACAAAAATGCAGTAAACAGTATTCTCCGCATTCTAGTGGAAGAAATTTTCCAGTGTCTTTAATGTAGAATGCTTCAGAAATGTTTTGAAAAGGGAAAAAACCCTTGATGTTTCAAAAAAATTTTAAAAAAACCCCAACAAACAAACTGCCTTTAAAAGTGTACTTTTGAAGGTAATAACTCCTGAGTGCAGCCAGCAGGATAGTTTTTTATATATCTAGGAAGATAAAGTTCTAAATAATCAATTGTAGAAATCTTCTGGGAAGATCTGATTTCAAAACGTAATTCTCCTAGCCCAGGCTCTGTAACTCACTATATATCGCCATATATCCCATCCTTATTGACTGAGATGAGAGGACTGCAGGGCTTGTTAAAAATCTATCAACTCTATTTAAGAGTTTCAGCTTTGGCATTTGGTAGAAGCAACCTGACATCAGCTAACCTGAAGAACTTCATCTATGCAAATAAAAAAAATTCACTGTAGGTCTCAAATTTAAGGCAGGAACTTGAAATTTTTTTCAAAATCTTCTTTCATAAAATGCAACATATAAACACATTTTCAGCATCTGTTTCTTCCCTGAAAGATTACTTCACAATGTTGTCTCTTCAGTGGCATAACTTTGAGTGGATAATCTTCAGCCTTGCCAATCATTTCCACCATGAACCTTTCCAAAAGGTTCACATTAGAAGGAGCAGCTGCACTACCTTTCTAGGATGGGTTAGCAACAGATGCATCACACTTGCCATCGATTACCAGTGCTACACAGAGTAAAAACAGTTTCATATTTTTGGGCCCAGCTTCAACATTTAAAAGTAACACACAAGATATCCTGATGAATAAACACTCTATTCCAAATATATTTAGATTGTTTTTGTTCATTTCTGGTATTTGGTTTTTTGGCTTGTTTTTTTTCTCTATATTTATTTATACCAAATATTGACAGAGTTTAGCATAGCTTGAGATGCCATATATTTTTATTGATTCCAGAATGTTCAGGCAGGAATAATGAAATCTAACCAATCCAATCTTTAGTGTCAAATCCAAAAACCCCTTCTGTAAACAGTCAAAATGTGCAGGTCTCAAAAGTCTACCAAGGGCTCCCAAGGACTCCCCTGATAAGCAGATTTCATATTACAAAAAACTTCTGCTGGTGCTCAGCTTGCCATATCCTGTGATTTTACTTACTCCAAAGGAAAGAATCAGGGTCAGATTGAAGCACTAAGGCATGCCAGCAAGAATCTACCTTTCTTCTCATTGCCATTAACCATCATAAGCTAGATCACCTGCCTTTAAATACTGCTGTCCAAGACTTTTTGTTCCCTATTTATTTGTTGGAGGACTGCTGAGTGGTTTTTGCCCATTTTGTGTTTTCCACCCCTCCTGCCCTCTTCCCCCGAACTTAAGGTCCCAGTCAAAACCAGCCCTATCAGAATTAGGGATTTGAAAGGGCAAACCTGTCCTTATGACTTTGCTTCTCAGAAGCATTTGCTTGAAAGGGTAATCTGAAGATAGAGGTGATATGCAGTTCATTATATTTTTTGCTATGATATTTGTGGAGAACACCTTTAGTTATTGCCAGTTCACAAATGAAATGTTGTATATTGCAAAGCACAGGCTATATCATAAGTAGCATTTATGCCACATCAATGATAGAGTATTTTAATTAAATGTATAAGATGTATGATAAGAGGGGAAAACCCATCTAGGCATTTTAGCCATGTCACTTAAGATACTTTCATTCTCTAATGTTAGCAAAAAGGTTACAGGGCTAAGAATTAACTCTTGATCTAACAGCATTATGTTCCTGAGAGACTTAAGAGGCTCAGAGCAATGCCTGTCCTCTCCTGTGAGCCTATGCAAAGGACAAAATCAGTCACTTTTTGTATGCTCAATAAAAGCACAGCAAAATGTTATATCATTTTTCCCCTACTGGAATGATCTTACTGAAGACAAAATTGTTTGTTTACTTTTTACAAAGACTTTGTCAAAAGCACTGCCTAGCACCCAGTAAGCATCACATCACAGACGTTTATAAACATTCTGCAGAACAGGCTGATGATGCTCCCAGTTACAATTCTGTAAATTAATACTCAGCTACCTCAGCTCAAAAGGAAAAAAAAGTGATACAATTTAATGGAAGCACATATCTTCCAGGAAAGGTGAATGCCATTAGCCCCGTCATTAATTTCATTATGCCAAAACTCTTGAGTTAAAGGTTCAGAAGATTTTTTGTCCAAAGATGCCCGAGGAGCCAATAGCAGCATAAGGAATGAAGTCTGAAGGCAAAGCCCTAATCCTAATCCACCTTTTCCTTAAATTTCTGTTGAGGTACCAACAACTGAATTCATATCCACAACTTATAAGTGTATCAGGAAAACAAACAAACAAACAACTTGAAGACATAACAGTCCATTACAGAAGTCTTATTCAACAATTACATCCCACTGATGGCACTCAAACTTTCCCTTTAAAAGGTATTTACTGAAATGTCATTGTGCTATTAACTAAAAGTAAGTAGTTCCAATAAAAACGCCATATTTTCATTAACAGCAGCCAGCAATTACTTGTGTTTAATTGGTGTTATTTTGAGCTCAGCATTTTACAAAGTGTTTCCACCTTCTGCTCCTTTAAATCCAGCATGTTCTACCAATTTGCAAAAGGGAAGGAAATGTGAGGTTCATTGAATTTGAATGCAGAAAAAGCAAACTACAACAAATACAGATGGACCAAAAAACCCTACTGAACACTGAATTCTAACAGGTACATTTGTAATACATGTATGCCACAAAAACAGACAACTAATAAAGACTTCTCTGGTGCTGGAAACAGCATATCAGCTAAATAGGCTCACACAGTTAGACGAAGGAAACTTCCCAGTCTAACCATCCAGAAGCCACCATGGCAGCCACACTCACACAACCCCAGACTGACACTGCTAGCACCAAAGTCCCTTCACAGCAGCAGCTCCAGGGACCCAGCAAGTCCCCAGTGGACTCCCCCCCACCAAGTTTCCCTACTGGTTTCACTCCAGGCTTCCCATAGCTGAGTCCCAGATGTCTCCTTCCATAAAACACTTCATTCCTAATGCAGCAACACAGAAACAGCCCAAGCTGGTACCTCTAAGACAGACCCTAAATAGAAGAAACCCTGGACTTTTATCCCCTCACAATTCAAGCCCGAGGCAATCTGAGGTAATCAGCTCCTGCTGTGTCTCTGGGTGTCGTCACCTGGCTGAGCCACAGGTATCCCTTGTTGTCCCAAGGGTTGGCAGTTTCCCACTCAAAACTCGCCTGTGTCTGCATTGAATGCATTCCTCAGCAGAAGAAATGCTTTTATAATGTGGGAACAAAAAAATTCCATAACAGGATGGACATTCCCTGTAGAACTCTCCTGCTTATTTTATCCAGTCCTTGGAGACCTGGAACCATGGGCGTTGGACAGAAGAGCTGCAGCAGCACTTTGTGCAGCATCCAGGAGGTGCTTGCCTGCAGACATAGTTCATCACTTGAAGCCATCCTACAGGAAGCAAACTGCCCAGTTTTGCACTTTTCAACATGAAAATCAAATTGGAGAAGGTGAAAGGAAGGCATACAAATACACATTCCTGTTTATCATGCCCAAAGCTAGGTTGGAAGCACCAGGTGTTTACAATAAAAAGGATGGCAGTCATATTCTGCCATCAAGACACAAAGGATTTCACACAAGAAAAACTCTGAAGAACCACTGCTGTCATTTGCCCCTCTACACTGTCAGAAATTTGACTAAACCTAAAAAAAATAGATTCAAACTATTGTAATGACGACAGAGGACGAAAATTTTCTTTCATTTTTCTCTGCTACTATTTATTGTTTACACCTCTTATCTCCATTCCTCTCCATGTGTTTGAGATCAAGAAAAAGAGAACAGTCACTTATGACCAATAAGTGAGGTTTAACCATGAAAGTAAAGTCAACCCCACAATTTACAGAAAGCAATTTTTCTGGAAGCCAAGGAATCCCACAGAACAATTTAAATATCAGCAGTGACCAAAGCAAATGCTGACATGAGCTACCTTGGGCAACAGGGAATGGAGCCAAAACAAACAGCAGCAGATTTTGGTTTCACTCACTGATCGGGGTAGCTAGAGTAATATTATTATTATTAGGGAAGAGGAATGAGAAAAGCATCATAGGACTAAAAATAATGACTTCACATATCTGGGTATTTGATTAATGTTCCTGAACCAGCCCCTTTCACAGCACCAGAAGAAATAATGAAAAATGCGAGAATATTTTTAGGAACAGTGCAATGATAATATATGCAGGGGAGAATTACTCTGATGTTCATATCAAATAGCTGCCTGACTATGCACACAGCTCTGAGGGTGCAGAACAGCTATTGGCAGCACATGTTTTATTTCTCAAATTGAATTTCAGGAGAGACACTAAAGCTGTTTTCTCCCTCCTCTCCTGTTTCCAGAAAGACAGCCTGAGTGAAATGTAATTTAGCATGCAGGAGTTCTGGACCCCTGCAATTATTTGGGGAGAAGGTGTTGAGTGGCTGTGGGTTTGGAGTCTTAACGGAAGCCAGGAGAGAAAATAAGAAATGCTAGGAAAAGCAGCATAACAAATAGACAGAAATCCTATTAAATACTCAGACCTGAAGAGGAAATAAGCATGGGAAATACGCAGCTGGACAGAGTAGAAAAACAGTTTCTTGCATATATTCTCACAACTAATACTCCAATATATTTCGTGGGGTTTGAATCAGGCTTCCAAGAATGGAAGATATGAATGAGAAGTCAAATAAAAAGGAATTGGGAAAACAAAATCTAGCAAAGAAGGAATAAACTCTCAATTTCATAAATTTTAATATTTAGGGAATAGTTCTTTCAGTTTAAACTCAATGTATATGATACAATAACTTTTTGCAAAAGCACATTTGAAGCTCTGACTACCCTGTGAGAAAGCATATAACAAATTTATATTTCAGTAAAATGCTAGTTAAATAAAAAAATTACTTGAATGGTGAATAAAATGAATTTTTTAAATTTATAAAAACAAGCTTGAAAATGCTGGCAGTAATTCATATATTAATAATTAAAAAAAAAAAAACAACCAAACAATAAACGAAAACAAACACTGGAAAAACCCCACCAACAAGTTGCAACTTAAACCTCAAAACTCAAAGAAAAGAAAAAACCTTCATCTGTTATTTTACCTTCAAGTATTTCCTGCCATGAGAATACATCACAATGGGGACCCATGCAATGTAAACCTACATTTTATCCTTTGGGTTTTGTAACTACCAACATAGAAAATTTTCTTTTCTTCCATTTATTTCTCAGCCCAAATCATACCATCTATCAAAGCAGTGTAAATTAGTAGCACCATGGAAAAAAAAATACTTTTGATATTTTATTGTACTGGAATATTACAGGATCACTGACAATGACTGTGGCTGATGATAGAGGCTAAAAGATTGTTTTCAAAAAGTGTCCTGCTAAAATTTGTTCAAACAAAGTTTTACTGGTGAGGAGGAAAATAAAAAATACTTGTATTCCTAGTACTGCTGATATAAATGAAAGGAAAGAAACATAGTTGTCCCACTAAGGCTCATTTTGATAAATATATTTGACTACACCCCAGGCAGAGTAGCAGAGACAATTGCTTTTAACATTGGATCCCCTCTGACTCAGGAATTTTAGATTAACCAAATTACCTCTGCGGACTCATTTGGGGAAAGAAAATATTGTTTCATAAAAATACAGTGTTGTCATCCACCGAATTTATACAGCTGCCTTCTCTATTTTGACACAGGTAACTTTTAATGTCTCCCCCTTCATCTGAACACCCCTGGGAATGAAACCAATTCTATTCTACCTGATCACTTACAGTTTAACTAATCAGATTTATTATTAACTTGCTCTTTCTACTTCTTAGACAGGAACTTTAGATTCATGTCTTCTGACAAATCTATTAAAAATATATTTTTACTCTGAGCTGCTTTCTACTGAAACTTTATAAAAATGGAATTATTTATTGTTAAATGTTGCAATATATCAGCGGCTTTAAACTATTTGCTTTAAATTTTAAATAGCAAATTTAATCTTTGCAAAGGTGCTGAATTTTGCGAAACTCTGTGCCATTGTTTAAATTTTTGCTGAGGGATAATAAAAAATAGCCAGCTTTTACTAGGATGTGCAGACAGTATAAGAAGATTTCTGGTTAATATGCATTAAAAGCAGTATTGGGTCCAGGTTTGTAAATCCTCTGAGCTACTTACATTTCTACACAAGCATTTCTTTTGACCATTTAAAATGTGGTAGTATGGGAAAAAATTACATTTGTTTGATGCTTTAACAAAAGATAAATAAACTCTCTTAACTGTTGCATTTAAAACAAGACATTCAAGCTCACAACACCCTAAGGACAAATAAATCTAGTGTGAATTAATGGTATCACTCATGTATGGAATGCAATTCCATATGCAATTCCATATATCCAGCTATGTTTGAGGTGTTTGTATGTTTGGGGTTTTTAATCTGATATTACAAATCTGTTACAAAGCTGAGTCAAAGAATTTGGTTCCCTAATCCAAGCAAGATTTAGACTTCTCATACCTCCAATTCAATAAAAAATGTTGTCTGCCAATATGGCAGCAAATATCTACTGAGCACCCAGGATGGACAGACTGACTCCTTCATGCTTTAGGCATAGCCAGAAATTAATTTTGAGAAACAACAATGGAGGCAGAAATATTTAATTCAGCTTTGTCCTTCACTAGTTGGCTGAATTGTGTTTCTGCACCTGGGAAGATAGAAAAGCACCTTTATAGGTGCAGCCTTGATCCGAATAATTGTTGCATTGGTGGTGCAAATAAAAGGTCTTCAGAAGAAAGACGTGCCATTTGTTAGAAAATCTGACCAGGAAATAGATGTATAATTACCAACCTGTACAGGCACCAACATACTTAAATAGAATTTAAAAAAAATTAAAAGGGAGAAGCTGAGTACAACACACGTATAAAATCAAAGAAAAGCACTTACTCCTGGAGGGACTCAGATCAGGGCTGAGTTTGTAGTCAGATCAGCTTTATGCTCAGCCAAGCTAGAACTCAGAAGGTGACCTTCATTGAACAAATTGGTGTCTGAAAATGTTTCCTGTAAGAGGGACCTTTTCACCTGCAGTTAGAAGGAGCCAATCCATTTTCAAGATGATGTGATTTCTGATCATTCTGTTGGCTCCGCACAGGAACTCGGAGACTCGCTGGGAAATTTATGTTCTCCGACAGCATTTTAAGTGGTCAGAAGGAACCCAGCAGGTTCATGCATATTATGTTCAGCTGGAAGTTCAGAGAATTTACAAATCCAGTTATTTATGGAGCACTTTTGTGGAACAACCTTTTTAGGGTAAAGTTTCTTCACAGTAGAAACTTATCCAGGGGAAATTGCAAGAGATATCTTTCTAAAAGTTAAGGCATCTAAATACACCAATAACAGGTACCAGAAGGATAATCAATATCCAGTGCCATTTCCCTAATCATATCTTCTGTCTCCTTACTGAGAGATTTTCATATTCTCTATTACTAATAAGTAATATATACAGGCTCAAAGCTGAAGCTGAAAACTTTATTATATGCTACCAGACTTCATTCTACTCTTTTATAGTGATTCTTATTTCTGTGCTACTAACTATATTTAATAAAAACATAAAACAGAGTTGCACAGAAATATTACAAAGAAATTCACTTTTCAATGCATAAACAAATACTTTTTTTATACACCTACATATATTAATAGCAAATGAGGTTCTAAGGGCAACTCCATAATTTTCCCTAGCTACCTGAAGGGCCATGGTAGTGCAGCTGCACAAAAAAATATCCAAAAAGTTTTTATTATAGAATAATAAAAAAGAAGCCCCCAAGCATTGGAATACACCAATAAAAGTGGCTTTGGGATGAACTCATAAAATCATTTGGCCCTTAAGCTACCACACTTGGATCAAATTCACTTTCTCACTTGTCCCTCCCTGCCCTAAAGCTTATTATAGTCTTTCTCGGAAAACCAGGATCTACAGTATTTTAATGCTGCAATTGCATCCACTTTCTGTTATTAATGTAGATTCAAAAATTCTATTAAAGTAATTAACAGTTCATTTGGTGAAAAAAAGGCAGACCTTCTGCTTCGGTGCATGCATTGAGTCAACTGAAAGATGTTAAAACCAATTTAGTAGCAGTAATAATATTTCTGCAATATTGCACAGATAACAACTGACTTGGTTTGAAACAGCATTTCTAAGGTCTGTCTGAATATATTTAGCTAAACGTTTTCATGCCTCAAGTTGTTTTGGATTTAGCACCAAGTATATACTTTTGGCATTTGCTGAACCAAACACAAGTTGGTAAGTTAGGAGAAGTTAAAGAATTCTGCCCTGAAGTAACTGGTTTTTAAAATCCCTGCGAAAAAATAGTAACCGTAAGACACACACAAAGTGAATAAAAATGCTGTGTAATGATAGTTTTATAAAATCTGAAATATTTTTAGTTAGAATGAAAATAATCAGTTCACGAAAAGTATCTTCATTAAATATGTCTGTTGAAGAGATGAAAACCTACTTAAAGATGATTTGCCAAAGGAAATTCCAACTCTCCGATGCTTAAACTGAGAAGACAATCACTGCAGGAAGGAATATCAATGTGAACTGAGCTCAATACAGAGGAACACCTTTTGTCATCCAGTCCCTTATATTTAACCACATTGCAACAAATGAAGTGCATGAGTGACTGAACAAAGATCTTGTCCAGCATAGTGGATGTTCTTGGTTATGTACAATCGCTTCAGGTGACCTCTGCACTTTGATGGAGAGCTCCTATTCATGGGAGACAAAATTTAATGCCCTAGAGAAAAATAAAATAGCAGGGAATGGCAGTTGGTTCCACTGCCAGAACAATGCTGCAGCTGGAAGCTTCGAGAGGTAGAATAGAGTAGGTTTTTGAACAGCCTTAAAAATGAAGTATGTAATCCACTCCTCGTGCACTGCAAAACTGGGAGTCAGCATCTGACCTGTGCTACTTTCGAGATAGTGCCAAGCCTTGAGCCAGGTCTAATTACATTTCTTTCGCATGAAGGTGAATGGTAGAAACCTTTCTGGGTGTAATAAAAAAAACATTTTAGGAGAAGGATCAAAGAATGAATCCCTAGCTCTGTGGGGTTCCTGGCAATTGTGAGATGAGAGATGTAAAATCTCCTCTGGGAAGAAAACAGAGAAGTGTTCAGAATCATCAGCCAATAGACCATCCCAAAATCATCACTCATGTCTCCCATATAGCCTAGAGAAATTGTGAAGTATCTGGTGCTCGCAATAAAGAATTTTCCTTGAGTGGATTTTTTTTTTACCTGGCCTGTGTTATAATTTCTTTAATGGAACAATCTATGGTTTTCTGCCTTGTACCTCTGTTTGGCATTTACCTATTGCACAAGGATTTAGAGCAATTTTGCAAGTATGCACAACTGTTTTTCTGGCAGACAATCTGTATGCATCCTAATCATCTTACTAGCTATTTACTTATTTATTTCTACCAACAGTCTGACACCTCTTTTTCAATTTAGAACAGAAAAAAAAATTATGTTGTTTGGAGACACAAAAGGGTTTCAACCTTCAGGAGTGTTTGATGTTGGTGCTAAAGACTTAATAATTCTGTGCCCTCCAATTAACTAATGACCTTAATATATTTATACATGAAAGAGAAGAAAACAGAAGGTGATAAACAGTGTAGGAATCTCAGTGCCACAGCTTTACATGTCTTTTCTTTTCCCCATATAATACATTCTTAAGTGGATTTGAGGGTTCCTCAGTTTCAAACTGAGGAAAAAAATTACAGTAGTTAAGCATAATTTATACCACAAAGTTGAGGAGACCACTGCATTGCAGCACTTATCCTGAAGTCTCTGAGGAAAAAATGAGATTTTATTCCTTCCAGCTTGAACTTTATGTCAGTGATCCTGAAGATGTCAATAGTGTGTTATACCAGCAAAGCACTGCTAAGTTATTATTAAAGAATCAATGTATGATTGTTAAAATCTCTCTAGTTTTAACATAGATAATACTGTAGATATATCTTTAAAAGTATTCCCAAATAAAAGATATAAATTCAAGTTAAAAATATCCAAATTGAAAAAAAAACGTTGGCCATTTCCCAGGCATTTTGTAGGATGCAGCTGTTTCACATATAGAAGTGTCTTTTAAATATAATTCACAGGAATATGTATAGATTTAAAAATTTCAACTGAATTAACAAGATCAAAAAGTCTGCTCCTAAAGGGACTATGCTGGGCTATCATGTCTAGCAGACACCTTCAATCTACACAAGTACAAAAGTGACTGTGACTCTGAGAGTTCTTTTCTCCACATTTTGCTAAAAGCACTCAATTTTGATGAAATTTTGCCTTGATTCAACGTGTCATGATACATTTTAAAAATAACTTAGCCTTCCAAAAATGTTAATTACAATACAAAAAGAAAGATTGATAGTTCTGTAGAATCAATCATTGCAAATCAATTGAATCTGGACCCTGTGACAATCAGGGTCCAAACTTCTCAAAAAATGTACATTTGCCCCTAAAGAGAGCATTTACTGAACCAGGACTAGTTAGAGTTGCACATTAGTCACTCTTTTGGTCACATATTTAATAATAATTTGACATTCATCAAACAATTGTGTCATCTTGCCAGTCTAGAAAAATCCTATTCTCTTCCCTTGCCAGACCCACATACTGTCCTTTCTCCTTCCTCTTCCCAGTGGCACTATTTGACTTTTATAACTTGCAAATATTTCTTGCTCGAACACTTTAGTGTGATGAAAGGTCATTCCTAAGATTTCTAAAAGCCTCATTAATTCTGTGGCTCTGTGAAAAATGGCAAGGTACTGTTCCAAGTTCAGGGGTCACACTTCTGTTTTGCCACGCCAAAACTTGTTCTTCTTATCTTTGTGCACATCTACTGGTGGACAAAATTTTTCTCCTATGTTTAAGTGGATTCGTGTGTCTTGTCCTGCCATTGGCTACTGCTGAGGGAAACCCTCTCTGTGACTCTTGAGAGAAACTAAGTTTTCTAAGCATGATATCAGCTGATATCTCACTTCCATCTTTTGGTACTTGGAGAATATCGCTGTCTTTTCCGTTGTCACAGAAGCATTTAATAAATATTCTGTTCATTTTTGAATCATTCTTTTCAACCCTGAGGTACCCAGACTTCAAGGAATGAAACCTGCTGGATAAAAAGATCTTCTTACATTGCAGTCATGGCTGACTTCTGCTCAGAATATTTATATTTCTTATCCATTTCCCAAATCACATTTTGTTTGTTAACAAAAAAATCCATCGTCTATAATCTTTGTGCGTATAAAGCCCTGGGCATTTGACTACCTCAATGTACTGATTCATTAGGTATTTTTGTAGCAATCACATTGTTATACAAATGGAGTCTTTGCATACAATTTTTACCTGTCCTAGTGTTATTTCATTGGAAGTGCCCACAAAATCTCAGCATTTCAGAGACAAAAATTTCCTAGCCAGCAATTTCATAGATAATTACTGTACAGTTTCTTTCAGCTTTAAACGCTGAAGACCTTCTGTGTAGACAATCAGAACCCTGACCGTTAGCAAAGAAAAGAAAGAGAAAATGTAAAAAATTTATGTGGGTTTTAATGGGCAGGCTTTGGTAGCAGGGGGGCCACAGGGGTTGTTGTGTGAGAAGCTTCTGGAAGCTTCCCCCATGTCCAGAGGAGCCAAAGCCAGCCAGCTCCAGGCTGGACTGGCACTGGCCCGGGCTGAGCCCTGCAGCCATGGCGGGAGCACTGCCAAGGTGACACACTGGAGAAGGAGAAAAAAACGTTCCTTAACAGAGCCAGAAGAGGAAAGGGAAGGAGCAGCAGAGACAATGTGTGGTGGACTGATCACAGCCACTGCTTCCTGTTCACCTGTGCAGCCTGGGGGGAAGAGGTTGAGAAATCAGAAGTAAACTTAAGGCTGGGAAGAAGAGAGGGGTGTGGGGAAGGTGTTTTTAATATTTTAGCTTATTTCTCATTACTGTACCCTGATTTGATTGGTAATAAATTCAATTAATTTACCCAAGTCAAAACTTCAATTAATTTTCCCAAGACAGTAATTGTTGAGTGATCTCCCTCTGTCCTTACNCTGTGCAGCCTGGGGGGAAGAGGTTGAGAAATCAGAAGTAAACTTAAGGCTGGGAAGAAGAGAGGGGTGTGGGGAAGGTGTTTTTAATATTTTAGCTTATTTCTCATTACTGTACCCTGATTTGATTGGTAATAAATTCAATTAATTTACCCGAGTCAAAACTTCAATTAATTTTCCCAAGACAGTAATTGTTGAGTGATCTCCCCCTGTCCTTACCTCAGCCCATGAACTTTTATTATATTTTCCTTCCCTTGTCCACTTGAAGAGAGGAGAAAGAGAGCAGCTTTGGTGGGTACCTGGTGTCCAGCCAAGGTCGACCCACCACAGATTCAAAATGATGCTATTTTCTGTTAAAGATCTAACAGACATTGCCTTTTAGCACTAACAGAGAATTTAATTCTGAGAGGTTATCTGCTGTCATTGCTCCATTGCACTGCAACACAGTGCTTTGCAATATTATGCATTTTTACATCTTTATAACCTCACGGAAGGTGTTATATCTCTGTGTGCCCTGTTTGGTAAGAAGGTTAGCACTGCTAACTCCTGGAGCTGCTGGGGTTTGCACAAATTGAACCTGGGGAGGTCACTCAGTCCGTAGAGGGATCTGACTCCCTGCTCCTCCCCCAGCAACGCACAAGCTGACCAGGCCATCCCTGGGGTTGTTTCAAGGATGTTCAACAATAGCTGAGCAGCCTGGTGGGTTTCCCCTCCAGTTTTGTCATCAAACTCCTGCCATCACACATCAGGAGCAGAGAGCGAGGGCTCTCTGAAGATTTGCTGTGCCAGAGCTCTGTCACAAGCCAACACCGAGATTTTAGCTGACTCTGCTGTGCCATCAAGCCTTCAGAGCAGGGCTGGCTGTGGCTTTGACAGCCTCTCTGATCAGCTAGCAGTGCTACACAAGGGTTTGTGACAATGAGGAACACTCAGACACCTCTATTGTCCCATCACATTCTTTTATAAGAGTTAAAGGCCGTCTGCCCATCGTTTTCATGGCCCTGTTCCCCGAACTCTGTCTGAATGTGAGACAGGGCAAACAGCCCTCTCTTTTAACAAAAGCTCTGTGTGAGATGATCACCAAAATGTTTTAAACCTTTCAGCTATTAATATTAAGTGGATTTATATTCAATAGGTCTGTCTAATGAATCAGCTCATTGTACTCCCTGACAAAGTCATTGGCATGAAGGAAATGCTATTAGCTGTGCAGCATTCTCTCACTTCTCTGAAGAGGAGCCCTTCTTAGCAGCCTTCTGTTCTCTTGATGTCGATTATAAATCATGAGTGCTCTGACCTCTGCTGCATATTAGCACTAAGAACCTTCTAATGGTTAGCTCGTAATTGTGCTTCTCCTTTGTTTTCCCTTTATTCTTAGTTAAAAGATAACATTATTTCAGATCTTTTAATTCCCCAGGTAGTCTATGAGGACTTTCATGCGGGAAAATTAATTTAGAAGGAAAAAAAAAGGAAATTACATACTTCTGGAGAGTCTTTCACCTTCTAACCACTGTCACCTCCACTAAAGTGTCTTTCAATGTGTATTATCTAACTGGTTTTATACTATCTCATTTAATTTACACTAACTCAAAAAAAGTAACAATAACAGATATTACAGGAACTTGATATTGTCTAACTTAGTCTGTCTGATTTCTAGAGGCACTAGGTGCAGATCAGGTTCCTTTATTGGCAGGCCTGTCTCAAAGGCCATAAATGAAAGTTTCACACCCAGCACTGCTGATATCAGGATTTCAACAGGATTTCAAGAGTTTGGGATGTTCCCATAGTCTCTCCCAGTGATCATGTATTCAAGCAGGCAGATATTTTAATTTTGCTTTCTTCAAAAATTCAAATATTAGATCTTTCTCTGGATAGCTACTCTTCCTATGCTCAGGAAGAGCAATATCATATACAAATAAAATATCCCCAGTTACCTTGAATACAGACATTATCAAAACTGAAAGAGGTGTTGAATGCAGAGAACTTGACGTCCTTCAGATGGGATAATTAAAGTTTCTTTACCAGATCTCAGATAAGCCCAGCAGATCTGTCCTGTTTAACCTATAAACCTGCTGGTAAATTATTTTGAAAATTAAACCAGAGCCACTGCTTACCCAGACCTATTTTCACACTGTGAACTGCTCTATTAAAGAGAAAATCTGGATTAAAGAAAAAAAATAGAGCTTCTGTTCAGTATGTGTACAAGGCTGAGGAACACAGGGGTAGCTTCAGTGCTGGTTGGTGTGAGGGCAGAACAGGCATTTTTTGGTCCACAGCCTGTTAGATGGAGTTGATATTCACATCCTGCCATCCTGCCTCTCTTTTTGTGTCATAAATCATGCAGAAATAAATTAAAACCACATTCTAAAAAAAGCCTTGAATGAAGGGCCTAGGTACCTCCATCAGGTTTGATTCCCATTTTGAGAGATCATTTTGAGTTGACCTGTGAAGCTGAAAAGCAACAGAATTCTTCATGTACAGAGGATGACTCCATAAGGCAGCCAGCAACTATCTGATGTAAAATGCGGAAATAATCTGCAGGAATATGTTTTGTTTAAAACATTCAGGCTCCAGCTCCACATTTTCTCTTAGCACACACAGATATATATAAAGACCTAGTCACAAAAACTTCTAGTCAGATCTTTTTCATAGAGAGAGAGAAAGATGGAGACATGGTGACTAAAATTTTGCTAAAATGGAATATAAATATTGGGGGTTTTTAAGAAAAAATTGGAGCTAGGAAATCCATCTTCTGTTCAAGTTTAAAACCAGCCCTGAAAAAGACTTTAAATCCTTATAATCTCTTAAAGATCTATCTTTGTTTGTAGGAACACAGATCCTTCTGAAGTATTTTAATGAAAACTTCAGAGAGAAAGTAACACTTGACAAAATGGCCCAAAACCTGCTGCTGATTGCATGCACTTTCAGCACAGAGGAAAATTGGCAGAGATTCCACACCTAGCACACATCAAGCAGAGGTATTCAACCAAAAATCTCTTGCACTGCAGTGAGTCACTTTACCTCAAGAAGTGACTTTATTGTCCTGGCAAAATGAGAGAAATCAGTTCCCTTTTGAGACTAAGAAATCTTTTCCCATTAAATTTTCATCAAACAAGACAGATACTGCCAAAAAAGTTTCACTTTTGAAAGCTCAGCTTTTATTGGCCCTATGATCTTCTCTCTTCATGCCACCCCGCCAAAAAAACCCCACAACACAGCACATTCTCCATCAGCTCTGTTGACTGTAATTTCCAAGTAGCTTCACATGAACTCCTACAGTAATGAACAGTAATTAACACGTTCTCTTAACCCATCTTAGAATTTAATGTTGAACCCAGGCAAGCAGCAAGGACTATTAACTTTTATGAGTGTATAATGACAGAACAAAACCTCCAAGTGTAAGTGACCTCCAAGATTTGTTTTGATTCCCAGACATTGAGAAATAAATAACTAGTCCATTATATCATGCAGAGTATTTTTTTCAGCAAATAAATCAGGTATTTTAATTAAAAGTAACATCGCAACTTCTATAAAATTTGGCCTCAACTATTAACCAATTTGTTTACTATCCAACTGATTAAAAAATTTCTGGCTTCCTGTAGTCAGAATAGATCTCTTGGAATAATACCTAACTTTGATAAAAACCTCATGTGATTTAATTTTTCTGACATTAAAAATAAATAGATTATCTTAGGACAGAAAAACTATTCTTCTGCCTTCTATTCATATGCCTTCTATGCCTTCTAGCAATGAAGACACCGAAAATACCATTGTAAATTCCTCCTTGAATCAAAACAGAGAGCAATCACACCAAAAGCCATTTAATTTTGGAACAGGGAGAAAATTATTTTCAATATCTGTTGAGGGTTAGTTTTGTGCTGTCACAGATCGCTGGATCAGAGTGATGGGCTGACCTTGGGGGATGTCAGCTGCCCACAAAGCCACTCTATCACTCCCTTCCTCAGCTGGACAGGACGAGAAAAATGCCATGAAATACTTGTGGGTTGTGCCAAGGACAGGGAGATCACTCCTCGGTTATCATCACAGGAAAAACAGGAGTTGACTGAGGGATAGTAAATTTAATTTATTGCCAGACAAATCAGCGTATGGTAATAAGAAATAAAAACCAAAAATGTTAAAACACCTCACTCCCACCAGTCTCCTCTTCCTGGGCTTTGCTCCCAAATCCTCTCCCTCTTCTCCAGTGCCGTTGAGCTGCTGTTTCTCAGGTGCTGGGTCTGAGTGAAGCTGCTGCCCCACAGCCAGGGTGAATGTCACTGAGATTTTCACCCCTGTTGGCTTATGGGCTGATTTTATCACATGAAAGTAAGACTATGAAGTGTGATTTCTTTTTTTTTTTTTTTGGT
>VZRM01005066.1:2076537-2259725 GCA_013397955.1 Grantiella picta
TTTTTGGTTTTTTGGTTTTTGGTTTGGGGGTTTTCTTTTTACCCATGTTAAGCTCATTTTTTCACCTGTTTAGTTCATTCTATTGTGTTCCTTAAATGACTTTTCTATCTCATGCTGTGTCTTTGATGACATGATATTCATGGGTTCTCTTCTGAGAAGTCCATTTAGAATGATTATTTTTACATGATAGGCGCATTGCTAATGGTAATAAATAAAGTGTGAGCTTTCTAGACCTTTGTGTTTCAACTGGTAATTTCTGCTTGAGAGTTTATTGTGGAAAGGAAGTTCCTGCCTCTTTTTTTTCTCTTTTGCCCCGTCATTTAAACACTATCTCTGCAAGAAGAGCTGATTTGATTGAAATGTGTTTTGTGCACTGTGGATTTTTAAATCCTTCACTTCTATGGCCTCTTCCCACACAGCAATGCATCACACATACTCCAGATGGATAAAAAAATCTTTGACCAGCACTTGTTACTGGTTTTGCTTCAGTTCAGGTGAAATTTCTTGAAGTTAGTGGGAGATTTGCATGAGTAAGGACTGACTAAAATTAGGCAAGAGCCTGAGAGATTGACCCTCATTGAGACTGAAATAACTGTTCTTTGGCTTTTTCACTGTCTTTGTAAAGTTCCTACTTTTTGCTGCACTGCTTCCCAGACATGCCAATAACACTCTGGTCCTAATGCTAGGCACTCACACACAACCTGTGCAGCTCCAAAGCAATCTCATACCAAATCCACATTATATCTCCTTTAATGTATTCCAGTCTAGTTCTGACTAAGCAAAATCTCCTATTTGTATTTACCACGGATTCTCCTATGTTTTATATTTTATTTGCTCACCCATGTCACAGTGTAAATATTTCTTACTTGGGCACACCTACGAATATTGAAAGAATTAGTTTATTCCTTGTAACTTTTCCAGGGTAAGTGCAGTCAGTAACAATCATGTCATATCCATTTCTCCAAAGTCCACTTATAATTTGACAAAACTTCTGCAAAGAACAACTTCCAAGGCCAACCCACAAGTAAATGTACTTGGCTGTAATTACTAGAGCAGCATAAAATGCCTAATGTAAAGAATTGACTGAATGAAGCATAATAACACTTAACAAACTAACTTGAAGATTTAGTTTTCTCATCAATGAATGCATTGAAATTCACTTATACTGCATCTTCTCAAGGTTTTCTGGAAAATATCAAGTATGATCTCCCGAAATTATGTGAGAAAAGGTAATTTTTTCCTACATAGAAATCGATTTTGGCCCCCAAATAATTTCATGGTCTTTGACCTCAAACGACTGCCCCAAACATGGATTTTTTCCCATTAACTCTTTTACTGCACATGGAAATATCATTCCCTTGCTGTCAGGCTGTTATTGCCAAAGGCTGCATCCTGGCTGGGGCTGCATGTAGGCAGCTACCGGTGAGGGGAAATTTGCAAGTATAATTCTGTTTTGTCACCACTCAAACCACTGAACACAATCCATCTAAGCAAACAGAACTCTTGGAAAGGAGAGAAGTAGTGAAAAACATCTAGGGAATGGTGTGAGGAGTCCTCCCCCTGAGGAGGAAGCAGCAGCACAGACGCACAGATTGCAATCCACATTTCCTGTTCCCCTGCACCTCACAGGGGGAGGCACCTGGAGAAATTGGGAATTAACTTAGCCCTTGGAGAAAGGAGGGCTGGCTGTAAGGTCTTTCAGGATTTTGCTTTAATTCTCATTACCCTGCCCCCATTTGACTGCTAATAATTTATACTAATTTCCCCAAATTGAGTCTGTTTTGCCTGTGACAGCAATTGTTGGGTGATCTCTCCCCGCCCTTATCTCACTGTTCCTTTCATTTTCTCTGTCCTGTCCAGCTGAGGAGGGCAGTGATAGAGAGGCTTTGGTGGGCACCAGGCATCCAGTGTGCCCCCACTAGCGTGCTTCACAGCACAATTCCACAGAAGCAAGATAAATAGTGAAAAACCTGTACTTTGGTATGGCTTTTTGTGGGTTTATTTGGCACTGTTCAGAACAGTTCATAAAAGACCTGAAACACACAGCCCCTCAGAAATATTTGGGGAGAATTCTTCCATCTACTACAATAGTTTCTGAGTAAGCCCTGCTATTGGACTGCTGGGAAATACTCTTTATCCCTCTGTTCCAGCTGGGAACAGAGCACATGCCCGGGAGCTGGGCTTGGCCTCACTGCTGCCTTGGCCAGGGATTTGTGCTCAGCACCAGCGTTTACACTCAGGCTCCTGTGAGAGATTTGTCACCTCCTTCAGGCCCAGGGTGCCTGCAGGTGCAGGAATTCACTCACACATTAGGACTGGAGCTTTGCCACTCTGCAGGACATGTGTTTTGAGTTTCCACATTCCAAATTTCTGGAAGCAGGTGGGCTCTTGACAGTGGGTAATCTTGGCAGTGTGGTCTCAAAATCATTAATAAATTCCTTCCTGCTGGTAGGACCTGGAATGCTGGTGATTCCCTCAAGCTTCCTGCTCTCTCATGGCACCTGTGTGTTTTGGATGTTCATTTTCTAGTTTCTTCCAAGGTGTTAAAAATGCCTTCTGCCTGCCATTAGGCAAGGACCTGTAGATGCTGATCCTCTTAGATTGTTGTTTACTTGTGGGAATTGAAAAAGAACTGGACTCTAAGTGGCTGCTTCCAACTGTCCATTCCTAATGACATCGATAGAATAAGGAGAAGAGCTGAATGTGTAAATTATGGATGTAAACTCTGCAATGTCTGCAAGGGACAGGTTTTTCTTCAATCTTGTACTGTTAAAACCTCCGGTTCATTTTTGTCAGCAAAATGGCTATAGCAAAACTGAGGGAAAAAATCAAATCCTTGGAACTGCATATTTTTGCTCAAGAAAATGATATTCCACCTTTTAACAGTGCTGTTGAAAGATTTCTCCAAGGAATTTGTGAGCAACAGTATATTTCAGGATCTGACACAATCCCAGGAGACAGGCTACATTTTGAAAAGTGCAGAAGGATATGCATCACCCTGCCTTGGCACAGCTGTTGGTATTAAGTGTGGCCAAGGCAGCTCTAGGGGTTGGAGAACAGGGTGCACAGGTCCCTCTCCCACATTCCTCTGGCAAGAGGCATGGTGTCACCTCATCCTCTTGGATGTCACCTTCCTCATGGTCTGTCACACCTGCAGATTGTGCAGGAATCTCCTTCAACTCATACAGAATCTTCGGCTCAGTGCAGCCCCAAATGCAGCCTCTGTGGCTGTCATGGAAGTCACTGCTTTAGAGGGCAATCAGATTGGAAACAAAATTAATTCAAAGACATTTCTTGCTAAAAAATTAAAGGAAAAAACCCGCTCTTTAGGTAATCTTAGACTTTTGATTCTCTTTCTCCTCTCCAAAGTAATAATTTTCAGCAGTAGGAGGGAACTTCATAATGATTTAAGCTTGATACTGAAATAGAGAATATCTGGTTCCAGGGATCACTGCAAAGAATTGCCCCTTCTCTGTCATTATTACAAACCATTAGGTGCCAATGTCTTAGCAGTAATAATGGTTCACAAGTGTGAGACTGAGCTCTTGGCAATCCTAAAAGTGTCTATCATATTTTCAGCCATGACCCTGATAAAGTAGTAAAATGTTAATAGTGTTAGGAATAATTAAATCCTTACCTTATTACATATGGACTCATTTGAAAGCTCATTATTTATTTGGCAAGTACTTAGCATAACAAATTAATCTAAAGTGACACATCAGAATAAAGTAGGTAACTCAAAATGAAAGCCAAAATCAAGATTAAAGGGGTAAGATCATGTGTATTTATATTAAACACTAGTAAAATATTTTGATAAATGGAACTGTTTCAAATGGCTGTAGAAAACTCAAGAAAAGAGAGAAGATCACAGATAAAGGTGGAGTTAATTTTTTTTGGAGTTAATGAGTATTTTAAATGGGAGAAGGGTACAATATCCAGGGAGTCTAGAGAACAGTTTTGTATATGGCTGTTTGTTCAGGAAAGCTACCTGGGAACTTCCTTTACCTGGCCAGATGTCCTAATTATAGCATTACAGCAACATTTTCCTGCATTATGAGCATCTTCCCTGAGGTGTGGTAAGGGGGAAGGATGCCACCCTGGATCCTCCAGCACTGTTCTCTCAGTTTTGGAGGGAGCAGGTGAAGGAAGCTCAGGTGTCTCCCAACAGAGAGTGCAGAGTGAGAGACAGAGCTGCATGGCCTTGAGCAAGAGAGGGAGGAGGAATCTGATTTTTGTGCCCCACCTTCACCATCAGCCTGAAGAAATCCGAGTGCTCCTGCAGCTGGTGGAGGTGGCAGCTGCAGAGCTGGAGGATGGGGCAGCTTCTTGAAATGGGCTTCAGAATATTTACCGCATAAGGAGATTTTACTGCTTCTTTTTCACTGCTTTTTCACTTTGTTTGGGTCATAATTCAACAGAGCGTGTAAGCATTTCAAACGGGTGGACGCTTACATTGAATTAAAAATTAGGCTTGTCCTTAAGAACTTTGCTAGTTCGAGGCCTTAATCATAAAATGGCATAAATAAGGCCCTGCAGTGTTTGTGTGAATCAGCAAGATTTACCTCTTCGAATCCCTTCGACATCAGGGCAGGGGTTCCATTCAAGGCCTTTGCCTTTATTATGAGATATAGTTCATTTCAGGGAGGTACAGAAACATAACCTCCTGCTCAGTAGCCCACATTGTATGGATCCATACAGACAGAGAACATAACCTGGAGCTGCTCCTTAAAATATAAGACCAAGCAGCTACACATATGCAGAGTAATTTAGGAGGACAAAGAATCTTTAATTATTGTTAGAATTTTTCGACACTAAAATGTATTCTATTTTTAGCTGAAGCATCAGAGATTGAGAGAACAAATAAGGAAGCTCGCAATTTTAAGTAAATAAAAATAGAATGTGGGGCCATATAAACACAGAATAAAAAAATTTGAATGAGCCATTTTAAACACCTCAGTTAAAGGAATGTTATTTAATAAGTTCTAATTAGTTGTAGTAGACATGGACCATTGCATTAACAAAGAAAACTAACAAAAGAGCACAACTTTATATGGTGACTCAAAACAGCCCCTCTTAACAGCCACTTTCCTGTGAAATAAAATTAATAATTTGCTACAGGCGTTTTATTTTTAAATAAAAGCATTCAGCCAAAAGTAATTTTGGAAAGAATATTTTATTCTTTAGTAAGAAAGTAAGAAAAAAACCACATAATACTCAGTTGCATACCTTCAAATGGACTTTAGGTTTGCAGTAGTCGAAAGGGTAAACTCGTGACGCTGGCATTCTAAAACACAGAATTTCAGACTGGTATTTCAAAGTTTAAGCTGCCCACAGTCAAAATCAAGATCATGCATGAGCATTTTCTTGTCCCTGCCAGAATGCAAAATGACACAGCTGCGTAAGAGCACTGCATATGGAAGCAAGAGATTTTTGTTTTCCATAAGGATAGTGTGTGATGTCCTGAAGTATTTTCAATGCATGTGTTACTAGCGTATCTGATACTTGTAAAGTAAAATTCATACAAAATGTCAAATTTACCCAATTTCCAGTAACTCAGCAGTTAAAGAGAAAAAACCCAAAAACGTGGATCAAATTAAATGTTATGATAAATTGTGACGGTGAATTTTGAAAAATAAGCAGAGCAGAGTATTTGCAGCAGTCAGAGACCCATATATTTCATGGAGTTTTGTTTTATTTTACCTTTGAGCTTCCCATGACAAAGTCAGTGTGAGATTGTGAGCAGAATGACAAAGCAGTGAGAATATGACTGAATCCATGAGAAGTATCTCTGATGGAGTTAATGTATCCTTTACTGACCTCTGAGAAGCTGGAAGAAACCTAATGAATATCCCGACCCTATTCCAGTCTAATGTGGGGCTGGATTAAATGCATATATTCCACTGCAGGTCTTAAAATATGTTTTGTTTAGTCTGTAATTCCTTTTCTTTATGTCAGAGTCAGGTAATAAACTACCTCAGCTGGAGCTCTGGCGCTGTTATTTTCCAAGGCACCAACATCCGTCGCCAGCTCCAATGGTAAAATGCAATGGACGAGCTCAGTAGCCAGAGTGGTTTTCTGCTCTTTTGCTGGAGCTCACGTTGGGCAAGCTGAAAAGTTCATCCTGCTTTTTGCCTGTTGCATGCAAGCATCCTGCAGGGACAGATGAAGCTCCTGGAGCTGGGAGAATCTCTGCTTCATCACATTTCTATGAGGACTGTTTTCATAAGTTATACGGCTGGTGGGATACTTACTGGGGAAATTAAATGCTATAGACTACTTTTGGTACTGTACCTTAGGGTGACATTAAAGAAATAATTGTAGTAGCCCGTTTTGAAATCCATAGCCATAATAATCTAAATTTGTATTTTAAGTCTTCTAATATTTTAGGAGTGTCAAATGCAGAACCATTACAAAGTACATGTGTTTTGCATATTTAGTTAATCAGGTATAACCTAAACTTTCGTTTAAAATTAAAAAAACACATAGGAAACACATGGATAGAAAATCTCAGAAAATCATGCCATTACATCTTTATTTAGCATGCAATCCCATAAAGAATAACCTCACTGGGAATGATCGTGCCCCACACTGATAATGAGGGAATAGTGAAATCACAGTAATAGTGTACCTTGCTCCATGTTAACTGGTTATATGCTGATATTTTTTAGGAGGTCACTTTGTTGGGCTGAGAATTCAGGGAGTCAGTGGAAAGTCACAATAAAACAAAAAAAATAGAATTATGAGGACAAACTAATATAGTGAAAGGAAGAGATGCAACAAAGGGATAGGTGAGGCTTCACACAATTCAATTTTTATCTAATGGTTAGCAATTAGGAAGAGTTGAAATTCTCCACTGATCTTTGTGCAATCCATTTCCTGACATCTGTGAGGATTCTCTGTGGAAAGTACATAATATTAGGTTGTGTCATTCTACGGGACTTCTACCTGTGACCTGAAGAGTGACATTCTGAAGTTTATTCTTCAGTTCTGACTTTCTCAGCTGCACATCCTCATTTCCATAAAACTTCCTTGGGGTTTACTCAGGTTCCAGTCAGAGCTGTGCCATGATTGCAGCCCATTTGGATTCTCCTGGAGATGCCAGTCCTCTGAAATCTCTTGGCAGGCAGGCCTGGTTGGAATTTGGCTCGGTTTGATTTCACTGTAATTTAACAAAGACAAATGCTGCCCCTTTCACGGATTCTAGGAAGTGTTTCCAGCAAACTGCAGCTACTTGTCAAGGGCAGGCTGCAGAGAGAATCAGTACAGTACGTTTTGTAAAAGATGCCACGTTGGCTAAAATCCCCTCTGTCTCTGAGGAACAAGTCCTGCAGCAATAAAAACATTTTTAAGCTGCTCCAATAACATGGTTTTATTGTGGGCTCCTGGAAGAGATGGCAACATCCTGGCCAGTGGGTGGAAACACTGCTGTCCCCAGCCATGAGGGGACAGGGTCCTCCAAGCTCAGTTGGATCCAGCAGTGGTAGTTAATGCAGCCAGACACTGCTGTAAAATGAGATTTCACATATTTTACTGCTAACTACTGTGTCCCCTAGAAAATGCATGCGAGATGTCATTTGTGCTGCATTTTTACAGCTTTTGGTGGCTTTTCCTGGTACTTGGAAGTCTAGACTGTCAGGTGTCCACGGAATGCCCAGCAGTCTCAGGCAGTAAATCACACACAGTGTCAGGATGAATCAGATATCAAGCACAAAAACCTGTACTTATGCAAAATAGCTCTGTTCATCTATAATTTCTCTTGCTGGAGCCACAGAGTCCCCAATAAGCGTAAAATCTTCTAAATCCTTACCTAATACAGAGTGGAAATTTGCTCCTTTCCTCACTGCAAGAAGTTTCATGGTGCTTTTTTGCAGCTGTTTAGAATTGCTCAGTGGGCTGGATAGACAGGCCACGGAACAACTCAGTTCGATTTTTAATTTAGTTCCATTTTGAAATGGGTAATTTTAATGTCAAGAGACTGCTGAAATGTGTGTGGTCTGCTGAGAGATGCTGTAGAGGAAATAGGAGCCACTTTTGTCAAGGTGTAATTCATAACATTTAAACAAATTGACATGTTTTTAGGACGTTGCCATATGTTCCATTCATTCCAGAAAGGGACCTGTCAGTCCCTCAGAGGTGTGACATACACAGTTTGCCATGATTTTGGCTATCTTTCCTTTTTAGGCCCTGCCACTGATGGTCAGATATCAGAGACAGAAATACCTGGAAAATTAAACACACCTACACACTTTTCAAATCTATGTCTAAAAATATGGGACTTGTCCAACACGATTCTGGCAGTGCAGGAAAACATGGCATCTTTACCAGATCCCAGCTTCTACTTCATGTTGAGAATTCCTTTCATTCAAGGCTGATAACATGTAATAAAGACACCATAGATATAAAATATGTGACACCTCTCTTTCAAGCTTGTCTGTAACTAGAATTTGTTCAACCTAAATGAAGTGTACTACTTAGGAGAGGTAAGACTTACCCACTAGAAACAGCATTGTCTGTTTTTCTTCAGAAATTCCCTTCACTAAAAATATAAGCTGATTTAGAACATAATATTCTTCCTTCACATGTGGAATTTTCTTGCATAGTCTAAAAATTTGTTTTGCTTCTTGACTTTAATGCAAGGATTTCCTGATGAAAACTGTAGAAGCATTTTTATGTCTTTCTTGAGAATATTTGGGGTTATAAACTATATTTTCTTGCAATTGTCACAACCGTGCAGGACACAAAATCTCACAAAAGCAATGTGAGATGCTTTACCAGTTTTCATATTTTAGTTTGGTCACAAAATAATGTACTCTGCTATTACTGCTGCGTCCCTGACCTTTGAACTTCAAAGAAAAACTTGGAATAACAGCACCAAATGGGATGTAAATGTGCCTATCTGGTGGTTCTCTAGTGCATGTTGGAGAGGATCCAGGACCCCAGTGCCAGCTGTGCTGCTCCAGACAAGACATTTATTACCTGTGCTTGAACAGGTGCTTTGGATTCTTGGCCTCTGGGTGAGAGGTGAAGGGGAACATCCATACAGATATACCTCTATTTTCTATGAAGTGCAGATAAAATTTCTCAGAATTATATTTTTTTCTGCCCTAGTTTGGTTGTTTTGGTTTTTTCCTCCTATCAATCTCCCTCTCTCCAGGAAAAAGAATAATCATTAAAAATAGACAGGATAAATGCAGCAGAAAGGATAAATGAATTATGTAATCTAGAGAAAGTGGAATCATAAAAGCATGTCAAGAAGATAGTCTGTTCTGCACACTCCCTGTTTTGGAGGCAGACATCATTTCTGTGCATGTGCTGTTGACTTCAACAGTGGTAGAAGATATTCTTCAGGTTTGTCTGTAGGTGTTAAATGAGGTCAAATGGGGTAATTTCTTAGTAAACTGATAATAATTCACTTCCTGCTTACAGGACATTAATCACATTGCCCTGGATTGCTCAGATATGGGATTTTAATAGTAAATCTGAGTGGTTGTAAGGCTAAATGCACACTGTTCAATGGCAATACACATTTGCCCTTTTGTTCATAGTTCTGTCTTATTTGCAGTATTTTCAAACTAGTTGTGCATGCCAATCGTTTCTCACAGTTAATGGATTTTATTCCTGATGATTTTAAAGGGTTTGTGCAAAACTAAACCCCCCCTGCAAACAGTAGGAGCAGAAAAAGCTCTTCGAAAGTAGTTGATAACATACCCCAGACAGTGCATGATTTGATAGCTTTGTGTCCTGTCTATCCTGTCTACTCTACCAGCTGCCTGCCCTCCTCATTGGTTAGGTTTGTTGTGACCTGTTTGTATGAAGGATAAAATAATGGCTTAGAAGCCACAATTAATATTTTGTCAGTCATTTGCCCTAATGCCCACTCGGAGAAGGAGGAATTTTCAGGTAATTGTTTCACAACCAAGCCTGAGGTACATCTGTACTGTAGTTTAGTACAAACCAGCATTAGAGCTCGCTGATGACTAATTGATTAGTAAATTACTTCATTGACTCTCTTAATGGTTGAATGAACTCAAGGTCTGCACTTCCTTAATGAATGAAGGCATGGTCTTTACCCCATGGAACATTTAACTTCTGACTGATACCATAGCTGAATATCAAAGCCAGACAGTCTTGTAAAGCATTTCTTTACTGAAGTGTAGGAATAAATAAGCATTTTTTAAGAGTGTTCTTTTATTTTAAGCTGGCGATCATATTCCTCATTATGTCCCTGTAGCTCTGTGGAAGATATGAGTCATCAGGGGGAGTAATGAGAGCAAAAACTTGATTAGTAATTTTGCAAAGGTGACATGTGACAGAAGGAGCTGGATCAATCCTGGCACCTAGGGCTTGGGAAGGGCAGGCATACAGGAAATAAAGCTTGGCAGAAATATGGGTTAAGGTTTAATGGTGTAGGATTAATTTGTCAGGAAAAAGTGTAGGCAGTAATCAGAACAAATTAAATCTGTGCACCTGTATATTTTCAAGTCTCAGTTGGTAATGCTTAAAGCATGCAGCTTAGTGGATAATTACAGTGATGTACTCTGTGATTCTCTGACATCAGGTGGCTAAAGCAACTGGTAAGAAGAATTTTGTAGTATTGACTGGAATAGTCAATAATAATGTCTGTGAAAACAGTGCCCAGACCAAGTTTTAGTAGTCAGGAACTTCTCTCTGATATCTAAATAGAATTGGCTTTTCCTTACTGTCAGCTTGTGCTTAATTAGAGTGTACAATCTGACCACTAATCCAAACAGTTTAGCATAGTCAGCAACTTTATTCCTGCCACAAGAAGACAGAACTTTTCCTGGCAAATTTTTCAATCTAAAGTTCCATGAAGCTCATCTTACATCACAGTTCTTTACGTCTGTAAATCTCAGCAGTTCTGGAAGCTGTCAATGATGGACACTTTTCCATGAAATAAACAGGCTTTAGAATTAGCAGCTGCAGGCGAGGTAAATAAAAATGACTGAGTGAAGACAGAAAAGGTACTTTTAAAGTGTGTGTGTTCAGTTATTTTTTCCGTAGATCTTCCAGCTTTTTTCCCCATGTCAGTTCATCTCCCTAGAAGGGAGCAGCCCTATCAAACAGAGCTGGGATGTCACCTGTTAGCCTTGGGTTTGTTATAGATCTCCATGGCAGTAAACATTACAGTTTGGGTTGTAAAACTTCCTGTTATACCTCCTCTCATCCACACACTCATAAATTCCATTTTGAGCTGGCATTTTACATACCTGCTCCCTGTCCTTTTCAATGCACATTTTGAATGCAGTGCTCATGGCAGTCACTGAGATGGGCATGATATATTTTCCTTAAAAGAAACTAGAAGCATGACAGTAACTTAATCTTTGACATGATAAACTTTGTATGAAGATGAAAACTAGTGGACAGGGGTCAAGAGTTTGGAGCATGAAAGATTTCTGTGTTTGGACTATGACAACCTGGACAAACACATACAGAAGGTGAGGAATTGCCCCTTGTCATCTTTGTGAAATGTTCAGTTAAAATAAAGTCTTCCTTGCTTTTCTCTGCCCTTGTTGTTTATAGCACATGGCAAAATGCGTGGAACACTCAGTTTCTCACAGCTTGAATTTTGATCTGCTTAATTACAAAAATCACTATTAATACAGCTGTATAATAAAATATTCAAGGCATTATCTCTTGTGAGGCAAAATGATTTTGATTCTCAGTGGTACAGATGCAAAGCTGTGCGGGTGTTTTATGAACACCTCATTCTATTTAAAATATGTAATTTGAAACACTGAATGGAGTTTGCTTTTCAGATGCTTGGCATGACTCTGTACGTTTTAAAAAGTAGAGACATTGCTGTTTAAAAAGCAAGATTCTATGCTAAAGTTAGTATGTCTGATATAATGGAGTGGTTCTAGTTGAAAGTTGGAAGGTTTACCGTGGAAACTTCACCTGGGAAGGGTTACTGGGTTCTGTCAATTAAATTTATATCCTTTCCTGTGTTTTGTTGTTCTCCTTTGTTAAAGGAAGTTAGGCAGGGATGTCAGTCTTAGGCAGCACTCCCCAGCATCAGGAAGAACATTCCCACAGCCCTTCACCAACCTCAGGGACAGCACACCAAAGTCCTGTTGTGTTATGAATGACCAAGACAGACATAGCATTGCAGGAAAAGCGGAGTTCCTCCTGTCAGGCTGAGCAGTTGGGACCCTTGGGTTTGAGTAGTAAAATAATATCCAGAAGAACCAGAGCTGGCTCTTCACACACCCAGATGAGTGTGCAATGGTTGCTGCCTGGTGCACACAGTTTATCTGTATAATTTTCCCTGAAGTTGAATACTGAGTCTTAGCACTTCAGAGGCAAACTTGGATGGTTTAACCACATATATTAGATAGCTGTGAAAAGAGAAAAAAGGTCTCTGATGAATGCTCATTTCTGTTATGCACAGTTACTGCATGTGTTGGAGAAGTACTTGATTTCACAACACATTCCAAGGCCATTGCTGCTACAAATTAATGTGTCAGGGTGCTTTTTAACCTTCAGTACTTGAGTAGGGAATGGATTGGGCACTATGACCCAGGGCTGGTTCAGAACCTGTGCAGTGAGCTGCAGCAGGAGTGTTGTGGATGTGCTGACCATGATGCTGGAGTGGTTCGAAGGGTAGGTCTACTTCCGTTTGGTGTAAATTTGCTTAAACTTTATGGCTCATAACTGAGGGCCATTGGGCTTACCAAATTGCAGTGGCATTTCAGAAATGCATAGAAATAACTCTTCCCTGGTCTGAGTTACCAAACCTGACTTTGCTTCCCAGTCACTTATCTACCTCATTTGCACTGGGTGTAGTAAATTAGAGTCCTTTACAAACGCCAGTGCAGTGTTTTCTGAAAATACCTCCTTTGCCAAAGATGCTTTGATAGGCTGTGCACCTGCTGGTGTGCAGTGGTGCTGGAAGTGCTGCAGAGCTCTGGAACAAGGAGTGCTGGCCCTGTTCTCCAGGGAGGCAACACTTTTCCTTCCCAGACTGGCCTGGACCAGCCCTGGATCTCTAGCTGCCTGTGAATGAGCTGCAAACCCCTTCCCATCAGCCTCCCCAGGCTTCCTGAGGCAGAGCTGAAGGGAAGAGAGAAGGAAAGGCAGCTTATCCCATGCAGCTGCCAGCGTGATTCAAAGGGAAATGCTGTAACAAGGCTTTGTTGATGGCTGTGCCATGAATCTAATTTTCCCCTGTGTTTTCCTTCTGCGTTGTGGTAGTTGTTATTCAGACAGCCAGACTCAACACTTGCGTGGATAAAAACTATTGTTCCATGCATGTAGTATTTTGAAAATGGGCTTTTGTACTGTAGCTATACTTTTAAATGATGCTCTTTGCAGGTTGAATTTATATTCATTTTAAAGGTAAATCTAAGGAACCATCTGCTCACAAAATAAACCAGCCAATGAAATTACACTTCTTTAGTACTCCATCAATCAGCTATCTAGGTGTGCAAGTGGGTAAAGGGGGAAAAACTACTTTAATCACCTTTTGTACATGGATGTAATAGGAGTGCTAATGTTGCATAAAAATCTGTTTGGGGCACAGTCTCAGAGATATTTCATGTATATGGTATTTTAGTATGATTTCCCCCTAAACTGTGGACAAATGAATTGGCAGGAAAAAAAAGTCAGAACAAAACACAACCCTGATTTTTTTCTTACTTTATCTTAGAGGTGAAAGAATATTGAGTCAGTTTTTTTGTTTGGTTGGTTTGATTTTTGACTATATTTTCAAAAAAAGGTATAAATTAATTTCTTCCTCCCAGCCCTCCCCTCCCAAGTCCTCATTCCCATAGTTTCAGGTTTTAAATAATCTTCGCTCTGAAGGTCTCTATTCCGAGAATATAAATGCAAGGATATTGGCTAAGAGTGATAAAGTTTATGTAAAGCCTAAGCATTTAAAGGTTAAGCATAAAGAGGTATTTAATATTATAGGGTTGATTCGTATTCATGTCTCTACTAAATGCTTCTTTGAAAGTGAAATGAGAAATTAAAGAATAGATCCATTGCCTGTTTACTGTCTCTTGAGATAACAGCTTAAGTGATTGCTGCTGGAAAACTTTGGAAAATGCTTTTTCAATATTTATAATATTGTCCCCACCCACCCTCAAGTGCAGAGAATTGAAACCATTTAAGTGGTTTTTGGGGCTTTATTTCCCCACCCTATTTATTCCTGGTCTCACTTTCAGGGTATTTGGAGCTAGGTGGAAAACTTTGGACAGGAACATGCTGGGTGTTGGTTTTTTAAAAGCTTTTTTTTTTTTTTAATGTTAAATTTCTGCTAGCTTTTGCCACATCATCCTGTTAGATTCTGCTCCAAGCAGTCTGAATTTAAACTGTGCTGTAAATCCAAGCTGCTGTTGTACTGTCCTATTGTTGATGATTTGATAACAGGTGTAATTGATTATTCAGTGTGTGCATACAAAAAAAAAGTGGAAATGAGATAAAGGAATGTGTTGCTACTAATTGTTTTGGGTTTGGTTGGTAAATAGATATTGAAAGAAAGGTATGCCAGCTCCAGTTACATGCCTGAGACCTCATTAGAATAAAGGACAAATTAGGTGCCCTGCAATGTACACCCAAGGATCACTTAGGGCCATCAGCAATCCCCCTGAAGCTGATGAATATTTGCTGTTGAGTCCAGTGGGAGTAAGAGAAGGAGTCTTGTGTAAGTCATGGTGAGGTTCTTAATGGGGCAATTTGCTTTCATCTCAGTGCATTTACATTGATCCTGACATTTGATTGTGGTGTGCTCTCTGTATTAATGACTAGATGACCTCAGCAAAGATTTTTAGCCCATTTTGACTTCAAAAGTGTCATTTTTTTAGAACCTACAATGTCTCCACTATTTTGTTCTCTTACAAATGTTAAAGAGTGTTAGAGAAATCAGCTACAGTGACCTTTTTGCCCTGTGGTTTATTTGCTTAATACTGTTGTATTTGGAAGGAAACAAGACCTGCTACAAATTTAGACACTAAAATAGTGTTGTGCTTTACTATTTCGTGAGGTGGACTCTCATTCATTATTATGCAATCTCTGGTAATTTAAGGGTATAATAACTATGAAATTTTAGTCATACCTACTGATCAATTATGACAGGAATGTCCCAAACATTTTTATTTCTATTCTGGCTTGTTCATTGTTAATGTTATGGTATTTGCTGGGTTTATAAACTGACCCTGCAGTACATGGGGAAATTGCATGTAGTAGTCTGCTTAGAAGAAAATTGCTTATTAGGAAACATGTTTTAAAGCAGATTTTGTGCAAGAGAGTAACTTCAAGCCATTCTTCAGGTTAAAGTGTTTTGTGGAAAGATTTGCTTTGGATTATTGTTCCATTTTTCAGGATATTGACTTGAAGCTGTTATTAGGTTGGCTAATGTCATATCATTAGTACCTGCATGAGACTTGAATCCTGGTCCTGCTAAGAGAAATTTCTTAATTTCTGAAATACTCATTTCGACTATTAAATAGCATATCATCCTTCTCTTCATTAAAATATTATTTTTAGGTAGCTAGCAACCAGTTTTTGTGTTGGTGTTGTGTGTAGAACCTGGAGTTTTAGTGCATATCTTTACAAACTAATTGTAGTAGATCATTTGCAGTTCTGACCGGAAAAGAATGGATTCAGCAATGAAATTTGCAGGTGTAACATGATGCTCTTGGACAGAAACAAATCAATCTAGCTGTGGCAAGATATTCACCAGATAATCATGAGATTTTTTTCCTGCACTTAAAGTTTACTGCACTTTACTGCACTTTACTGCACTTAAAGATTAAAGTTAATCATAGTAGTTGAAAATGTTAGATAATGCCGTAATTTTAATGTTCTGCCTGACCTTCCACCCTTCCTAATATCAGACAGCTATTTGTTTTTGTTTTTTGATTTGTTTTTTTTTTTAATGAGAACTTTAAAGGAGTAGCACCTTTGGGATTAACAACCTGGACGACATGTAAAAGGTAGTGTAGGGTAGACGACATTGGGTTTGTGTCCAAAATAGTGTTTAAATGATACAAGAAGAAATCAAATTGTGATTAAATTGAATTAATTGGAATCGGTTATTTGCATGCCAGACATCCCACTGAACGTTTGGAAGCTGTGGTAAATATGGCCTATTATGAGCCATGGAGTAAATATTGTTTAAAACAGTGGGATGCTTGTCTGCTAGCTGACATATTTCTTTTGGGGGGGAGGACTCTACACTATGGAATTTGTTTTTCAGGTCTCATCTGTTAACTTGGGAGTTCTAACAGTGTCATAATCTCAAAACCAAAAAAAGATGTCTGAGTGTGATTGCCAGTGGCTTCTGGATGCTCAAACAGGGAAGTTTCCTCGACATTATGACAGCCCTGCTATGATTTAACTCTAAATTCTGTATTTTGATAGTGGTTTTTCTTAATAAAGATAAGGCCTTGCATCTACTGTATAGTCTAAAATATCTCCTGGAGATCAGTTTAATTAGGTTCATATAAAACACAGTTAAACAGCTGTGGTGAAGCTTGTTATTGCTACCACATATTAATGTTTCCAGGCCTCCTCCTCAGATGGAAGAGTAGCCAACTTTCAGTTGAGTTATTACATTCCAAATGTTTACTTAGCATGAAATCCACCCATGTGAAGGACTGGTTGGCTGTGACAGATGGCATATTCTGCAATATGTAAAAGTAGTTTGGGGTAGAATTAATTATTTTTTTAAAGAAGAAACACCTTTTTATCATTTGAGTGATATGCAAATTTTTTTCTGCCTGCTTTTTTGTCCTTTAGCATTTTTAAGATATTAACACAGTTCTCTCAAATTCTTTTCCTCCTTGTCTGAAAACATCAATGTTTGCCATTTGCTGGTTTTTTCCTGAGTTGTTGAGGGCAGTTCTGTTTGTAATTTTTTTTTTTTTTTTAGTTTAACTTGTGAACAATCTAAATAATTTTTTGGGCTGAGTCTAACTTCTGTGCCCAATTAAACCTGTCAGGCTGGAGAGAATGGGAGCAAAACTTCCAGGGTAAATGAAAAATGAGGAGAGGTTTTGGTCTGAGTGGTTAATATATCTAGTTAAACTGAGTGTACAAGCCTTGCTACCCATGGAGCAGGAGGGCCACTTGGGTGTGGAAAGGTGTTTCAAGGTGCTTTCCTTCTCTAATGGGAAATGGAAAAGTAATTTATTGCTTGTGGAAGATGGAAAAACTTACTGTGAAAAAGAGATGGTCTAATGGATTAAATCATGATTCATGTTCACACATACTCTGAGCTTTAATTTAACTTTCAAGTCTGTTTTTATTTTATATCTGAATGAGAAGCCAGGTGAGATTCAGCTATACTTTTTCAAAAGAAACAATCTTAGCAGATAAGGTAGAAACTAGTACTCATATTTTATTATATTATCACAGCTATAGCAGCACTGTCTTTGGAGGTGTTCAGACTTTTGTTTATTTGAAGATGTATTTGATTTGCTTGTGGAACGAGCACTTGTAATGAAGAAAGCACTTATCTAGTGAGTTTTCCTTGCTAGTATATAATGCTAGACAATGTCACTTGATAACTCAACCCACTTCTTTATTTTTGACACTTAGGCTCTCCTGCAAAGCTTTGTGTGTCATACTGTGGTCTCTCATCACAAATCAGCTCATGACTTGTCCACTACCTACTGCCATGAAGTAAAAGTTGGTTTTTAGGGATGGGTTTGTCCAGTTAACACTAAGGATATTTCAGTGTATTATTTGTAGCTAACTGTGTGTTGACAAATCTCAATAAATAATTGTGAGTACTCAATGAGTTCCAACGTTAGACTCTTAAGCAGGCATATATCTATATGCCATGCCTTATAACAAGGTGCTATTTGAAGTGTTTAATCTGTGATTAGGAGATATTAATAATAAATAGTATCTCCCAGTAGGGTACACAGGTCATTAATTATATAAGCTGTGGCTGTAGCTTGTTCTTATAAATCACTAATTTCTACAGCCTTTCTTTTAAATGTCTATGTAGTGTGCTATTCATGAAAGAAACAAGAATACTTAAACATCTCTTAATCATCTAACCACTGACAAATGAACATTTAATCCAAAAGAAGCCTGATAAATCTTCCTTTAATTTTTTATTATACCATTATGATTTCTTGTTTTCTCTAACACCTCTTGCTGGATGTCAGAGAGAAATGCTGAATTATTTGACTCAGCCTATTGCAGACCTGGGAATATAATGATTGAGATCACTCTGTGGAGAGTGTTTTGCTGTTACTTCTATCTTTTTTGCAACGCATTCTTATTGGCTATGGAATGTATTTCTAGAATTGAAATGCCTTTAAGGAGGGTATTTGGTTTTTTTACTCAATACTAATACCTTAGGTGATGTGATATGATAAGTCTTACTAATCATAAGGCAGAATATGCACAAAAAATAAAAAGAAAGCGTTTTGTTATAATTGGTAAAACTGCCCTATGCCATTCTGAGCCTGGTTTTCACTCAAATGGTCAAATAAATTCCATCTCTTCTTCTTTGCTGAGCCCTGTTCTCCATTTAGATCCTAACCCCAAAATCTGCCAGCATACATAAATTCATGTGAACCAGAACACTGTTTTTAAGACACTGCACAACCCTGTTAGCCGCATTCAAGATGATGCCAAGTTATACTACACCCAGTGCAGACCAGAGATAATGAAGCAAATTCTGTTTCTGCCCTGGAGTGATTCTAGCCTGAGTTCAGAGGTCAGGATGTGGCAGGTTACAGGGATGATTCTGAGTCAGTGAGGGAAAGTCCCAATTATTTTTAACACTTGAGATTAAAGCATTTGTTTCAGTGCTCACTTATTTCAAGAGTGAACTGAAGAAAAGCAGATTTCTGCTTCAGGATTCTGAGTTGAGGTCCTACTCTGTTTCTGAAAGTATTGCTTACAGATTACCTTAAGTGCAGAGTATTAAGTTGAGGAGCTCTGTTCTGAACATTTGGCAAATTCCTGTGCTGGCATATTGCTATCATCAGCATCACAAAATAATCTCATTAGTATATAATGTACCATGTGCATGAATGATATTTCAATATCCTGTCTTTTTTAGAGTATAATGTGTACCCATCACTGGATTTGTGCACACTCTACAATATCATACTCATTTCTGAACAGTCTTTTTTGAATGATATTCCCAGCAGACCCTGCATAAACAGTGAGCTGAAGAGCTGCCCTAGGGCAAAGTGCTGTGATACAATATCAGTGTGGCTGTGTTCAGACATCTAGCCAGTGAGTGATGAGAGGTTTAAAGGCTTTTTGTATTTCCCTGCTGAAAGATTTGAGGAGAGGAGAAGGAAGTAGACAACCCAAGTGTATGTTGCCCTGATCTCTGGGGAGCAGGGGTAGCCTGCTAGTAGCGAAGTTCTGCTAGGCAAGACTCAGGTTCCTTTGCTAGACCAACAGTTTCCTTGAGTTATTAATTAAAAAGTCACTTTGCCGCTTTGTGCTTGTATCCATCTTTGGAAATTAAGGACCCTGAGCCTTTGAAGCTTGCTGAATGGGGGAGTCACTCCCTTGAACAGAGCAAACAGATCTCATCATGCATTTTGGTGTTGCAAAGACTATCCTCTCAGAGATTCCCTGCCCAGAAAACACACCTGGGAAATCTTTTTTCTGTCTACCAGTGCTGAACTGCCTCGTTCTGCCCATGATAAATGTTAACAAACAGGCTTACCCTGGGCTGGCTCCCTGCTGGTTTTGCAAGCACCAGGGAGAGGTGCTTGGGAAGAAAAAGCTGTGTGCTCCTCTGTCAGCCTTTTGCTAATGCTGCTGCAGGAAAATGGATTGCTTGTCTCCTCTTGCCAGAAAGGTCATGCAATAGTTTTTTCTTATTGAGATGATCTGATCTGCATTGTGTACACTCTTTTGAGGAAGCTTGGTCAGGCTGAACAGTATGACAGGGTAGCAAGTGCTTTTAGGTTGAAATCACCATCTCTCTCTTGTAATAAAAAGAAAAAACAAACAAAAAAAACCCCACTTTGTCATGATGACAATGACCAGCAGCTCTGCTGGTTTTCACTGTCATTTCAAGCCTTTATTCTTTTTGTAACTCTTGACTATAAATCATCTTCAATGCTTGCTGTACACAGCACATGTCAGGACACATAAACTGCTGATTATTAAACTGTTTTCCCCAGTCCCATTCTCCATGAAAGGCTGCTGTCTGATGCCTCTGGTTTAGTAAAATATTCTCCTGTCAACAGGAAATTATTCCCCCTTTTGTATAGAGAGAAGATGAGATTAATTTGTCATATTCATGTAATACTCTATTCTTCTGGGGCATTCTATAGCTCATTGAACTTTGTGCAGCACAATAATATTTGATCCAAAGAAAATAAATCAGCTTCAAGCTATTAGTCTAAGACAGTGATAAGAAGGGAGAGGGGAATTTCCTGCATCATATAAGGTATTGCTGTGTGTTTTGTTGCAGTAATGAGGATTAGAAACAAAACCCAAGTACAGCAGCACGTGTCCTGCTTTTCTCCTATTGCATTCCATCCAGGAAGAGCTTTTCAACTATGGGGCAATGGAATGCAGACACTGAACAGGAACTGGGTTGAAAACAAGTCTTTGATTTTCCCACACTTGTTATTTGTATTTTTTCCGGGTTTTGCCTTTCTCTACTCCTTATCACCACCTTCTTTTCCTCATTTGCTTCAGTCGAGAGTCTTCACCTACATAATCACTGCCTCATCCATACTCTCCACACAAATTCTTGCTTGTATTTCATGAGAAAATTGGCAGAATATAGCGTGAATCACCTGTTACAATAAGTGTGGGTATTTTTGTTTTGCTACTGGCTCTCTCCACTTGTATTTTGGCCATTAGATCAATTACACTCATTTACTACTGATAAAACCTCAATGTTTTCAGCTGTGTGTTTATTGCTTTCTTCTGAGTCAGAGGAGCAACAGGATCAAGAGGTACATCTTTGTTCCTGCTGCCTCATGTGCCTCCAGTTTGCCAAAAAGGCCAAAGAGGTCCACTTTGATACGTCTACACTTTGATACCCTGAAGTAGAAATGTCTATTATTAAGAGTTTTTTCTCAACATTGATACTGTGAGTGTCTGCAGTGTTATGCTTTTGCAGCAACTGAAAAATTGGAGTTCAGTGTAGAGCTCTGAAGGTGTGAAGGAATAATTCTTGGAGGTATTTATATGCCCTGGGCTTGATTTATCTCATTTGGACTATTCTAACTGAGAACAACAGTGACAGAGTGAGAAAAGAATCAGGCCAGAAAATGCTAATTTACATTTCCAGCTTCAGAGCAAAGCACGGATGTACTCTTCCAGGCAAATGTTAATAAGCTTTTGGTCTTTAAAAATGTAAATAATTTATTGAACTTCTACTGTATTTGCCATGTTTCAGAAGAGCAAACATTAACAACTCTGCAATATGAAATAATTCCAAAGCAGTGGAAATGGCTGCAACCTAAATAAAATGAGTGCTTTGACCATAAAATGTTATAATTAATAATGATACTCACTAACTATTAAATGCAAATCCAAACATGAAGTATATTTTTCATTACAAATTTAATTTTACAAAGGGAGCTCCAGATGATAAACTTTGCTTACCTCTAACTTTCTGCTAAATCATACCTTCAGTTGCCAATATTGTTGAAAGGTACAGTGGCTGGCAGAACTTGGTGTTACTATTTCTGGTGAACTGTCCTTGAACTAAACAACTCTACAACTGCCATCTGAAATCACGACTCTCTGTGGCATTTTCCTGTTTGAGTTGTTATTATAACACTATTTATTCTCTAGGTATAATCCTTTACCCATTTAAAAAAGGTGAAAGGAAGAAAGTGGAGGAAGCCAATCTCATTTCACTAATGTAGAAGTCAAATTTGTCTCTTTAGCTCTGTGAAATGTGACTTGTAGCTTCTGTTGTGTGCCAAGAGGAGTGAGTGTGTGGGGAGCTCTGAGCTGTCTTTTCCAACTCTCTCTAAAATGAAATTGAGTGGACCAAATGTTACAACATTAAATCTCCCTCAAGTTTGGCTTTTGGCTGTTGTTACTATTATATCCAGAACAGCTAGTGCATTATAAGTAGCTCCTCATTTCAAACATTCAATATAGAATTGAAGCTTAATTCATGTGAATTTGTGTGATGCTCTATTATGAAGCTTTTCAACACTTTTTTCTCATGTCATATTTATGTGGTATAAATTTGATGTTGTTGAGTGCAATTGCTAATTTTTCATATTTTTTCAACAGAATTTTTTGGCCTTTCTGTCCTCATCTTATTGGCTTTCTAGTGGTAGTCACCTGTGATGCTACTGTACAGTGTGTGATGCATCAGTACAGAAGCACAGCATTGCAAAGTGTCAGACTCCTAAAACAATCCTGGACTAAAAATGCAAAAAACCCTGACTTTAGGCTCATTTGGAAAAAGCCTGGCTTAGTGTCCAGCTGTAGACTGTGGGTTCTGCATTATTGCCATTTAAATTAAAGCTCTCACGTTGTTCTCTGCCATCAGGTCTGTAGGATTTTCTGTGCAGCAGACTTTTCCCCTTTATTGGTCATATCTGGTCATGGTCACAAGGAAAAAAGTAGAGAGGGGACAGTCAGCAGTGTAAGAAGCCTAAGTAGCATAATTGGGTGTTGCTAAAAGTCCTGCTGTTCTCTTTAGTGTTTGCTCACAGCTTACATTATTACAGTTTAATCATTCTATGCTAGGTATTTCTGAAGAAAAACATCTGCTGATCCAGTGCCCTTCTGAAATATTTCAGAGAAGGTGGCAACCTTGTTGAATTTTTTTCTAATGCATATCCCAAGTGGGACTCATACATTATTCCTTTTGTTATTTTGTTCTAGCAATTTTCCTCTTTCCCCATCTGCAAACATTTATTGAAACAGGAATAACTGATCA
Organism: Grantiella picta; assembly: GCA_013397955.1. Classification (NCBI taxonomy): domain Eukaryota; kingdom Metazoa; phylum Chordata; class Aves; order Passeriformes; family Meliphagidae; genus Grantiella; species Grantiella picta. The sequence goes on from VZRM01005066.1 coordinate 2,099,408, forward strand.
AAGATAATTAGGATTCAGTTGCTTCTTGGTATTATCACCTTCCTAACTTCTTGTGGATGCAGAATTAATTGTGTTCATACCTTACAAGAAGAAGAAAATTGTGTCCCTGATGATGATTAGTTCAAGGATCTGAAAGAAATATAATAGACCTAGAACAGGACAGCTTTTTTGGGAGTGGACATCAATCAAGCTCATATTAGATAAAACCAGTTTGGGACAAGAAAAAAGATCCAAGGCTGTTCTATCAGGGCTCCCCTCCCATTCTTCTGCTTCCCTAATGGTTTCATTAAGTGCAACAGAAATGTGATGAAACAAATGAGTTCTGTGAGGGGTTGGAAGAACCTGATACAAGTAAAATTTCCTGTCTTTATTAAATTTTGTAGGTTGATTTATTTATGTCTATTTATTGTCATGTTACGAAACAATTATACAGGGAGGGACTAGTAGCTGCTTCAGATGTTAAGTTCACATTTTATTGAAATTTTCAATTGTTTTTAAATTAACTGCCTGCATTAAAGTTTGAAGGGTTTCTTAATCCTGACTTTAGTATAGACTGGGATAGCATGATAAAGTTTTATGAATTATGATAACCATCTAATAGAAATCAATTAAGTTTTCATATGAAAAGGATAAATGATATGCCTGATTCCTGAAGTCTGAGAGGAAAATTAAGCAAACTTCATCCTGGTGAAATTCAAGACATTGATTTTGCCTAGGATCTGCCATGTTTATAAAAGCATGCAGCAAAAATTTGACTTCAAGACCTGATTTCTTTTCATAAAAGAAGTAGTCCTGAGGCTGAAAAACAAGCTTCTTTTCTGAGAATGTGATAGCCATTGCATGTAGGTTTTCAAGTATGTCTCCCTCATGCTTTCACATAAACCACTTGTTTTTTTCTTTTGAAATGCATATCCAAACATGTAGATTCTTCATGCTTTTGAACCAAAGGAAAAGAAAGCTACCAGAATAATTACCATTGCAGTATGTCTTAAAATTTCCTGGTGTAGGATTATTTCTTAAAGAGTATTCTTGAGTTGTGAGGAAAGAAGTGATTAGTAATCAATAATAATAAAAATGTAATTTTGACAGCAGGGTTGAACTCGGCACCTCTGTACTTTTCTATGCAACCTATGTCAGTGTTTGACTTGCAGATCTTTTCTTCCTTAGTAAAATCTCCTTGAAGGCCTTTTGGATCATTTAATCTCATGGCTTCACTCCAAATAAAAGGTTTAAGTAGTTGGGGGTTGGAAAAGTGCTCTGGTGCCTAAGCATGTATGAAACAAGCAAGGAAGACGTGCTCTTTACCAGGTGTGTAATTCTATTCTAATGCTTTCTGTCACCATGGGGAATGAGGTCCATTGTTATTGTGGCTGGAAATACTGAGGATGTAGAGGAATCAAGACTTCTGTTTTTCTTTGATTTGTTGTTATTTAACACGTTGCTGTCTTTGGGAAAAATAGTCATATATTTCTCTGGTAAGCCAGCAAGGAATGGGTTTTTGATCTCTCAGCAGTGTAAACCAAGAATTTAGGGAACTTGTAAGTTTTTCTACTTTTTTTGAAAGTAAATGTTCTTTATGAATACTTACCATATTAACACTAGAAATTAGAGTAATAAAAATATTTTATGTTTGTACAGCAATGAAAGGTAGAAAAAATCCAAACAAACCTGGTTTTCTGGGGTGGAAGCAATCTTGTACCTATTAAATTGCACTGCCCCAACACCAAAAACAGCCTCTTGTAGGAAGAGAGAGACAAGCTCTTTCTACATCACTACTTTTATGTGAGCACTTTTCCTAGATTTATCTTCTGACAAATATTGTGCCCACAAACTCTACACCCAGTGAATGGGAAGACATGAATGGGGTTCAGTTCCTTGCAGGTGGAAGGCAGCAAAGCAATCTCTTTTTTTTTTTTCCCTGCCAATGCTGCTTTGGACAAGGTTCTTCACATGCTAAGTGTTGATCTGAGCAAAATCAAAATTGAGTTCCTTTAAATTCTCCTAGCTAAATATGCATTACCTCTGCCCGAATAAGCTGTAATCATTGCTATTTATGTAAGCTGCCTTTTGCTGAGGTGCAAATTGTTGTGTGGGTGAGCTCATGCAGTGTTGTTTTTCAGATGGAGCTGACACTACTTTACGAGGAACACTCTCTTGCTTCACAGAGCCTCCTGCCTCTTTGCTGTCTCTTGTCTCTTAAGCCATTTAATGCTTTTAAAGAGTTCCTCTGTAACGCTGCCAAAGGCAGTGCTTGCATGGATTGTCTGCATTATAATTGCCAGTCACAGAAAGCTAAAGTTGTTTGGGCTACTGTTTTCTGGCACTTTACGTTTTAATTTCATTTTTTAACTGCTTTGTTGCATTCGTGAATAGTAATGAGACAAATGAATTTCCAAACATTCGAGTGCTTTTGTGGCCTATTACTCTTGCTGGTAGTGATGGGCTGGATTCCAGTCAGTGTCTTACTGGAGTGGAACAATGCATGAGTTCTGTGGTAACACAAAAAGACTGAGGAATTTTATGGTTCAAGGGGTAGAACAAGCAATGAGCATGCTTGAAAATCTTATGGGTTTTGGTTGCAGTTCTAAAGATCTTATTTCAGAAGACTGAGAAATATGCAAGTTAGGTGGAGTCTGATTTTGGCATAAGTCTGGAAATACATTACCTGGCAGCCATAAGAATTCTGCTCATTTGTTCCAGCAAATAAATGGGTTCTCTGGAAATGGCTTGCTTTTTAATCTTTCTGTGAAAACATCTATTTCCCCATCTCCATGGGCTGTTGCCCTTCTCATTAAAGTCTGCCATCTTTGCATGCATGGGATTTATATAGTGAATACACAATTTAATATCAGAATTGGGAAGAAATGCTTTTAAAGCATTTTAGTGATTGCAGAATTTTGTGTTTCTGCTGAAATTTAAACCTTCTTGTGATTTGAAAGCTTGGTATGTTCAGGCTGGAAAGTAAAGGAGGAATACAAGACCTATTGCTTTCTTGTTCAGTTTTTTGTACAAGCAGCAAGAGTTAACTGGGCTTCCAGCAGCTGCAGCGAAGTTATTTTGCTTTTATTTGACTCATAATTTCTTTCACTGCAATAATGTGTGTAATGGTAAATGTAATTCCAGTTTTTGGTTCATGTGTGGACAACTAGTGGTAATGTATATGTGGAGACAGGTGCTAGTTAGCTCAAGATATGTGTTTCAGAGAAATAATGTTTTTCCGTTAAATGCTTTTATTTGACTCTGTAGCTGGTTCTTCTGTGTTGATGTTGCTATTTAGGTGAAAGCATTGGTACATCATTCACATTCCTTACTGTAAATAAATAATTCCTTTGTGTTTCAAATTCATCTTTATTTTAGATCAGACTTGACCAGCTGTTGCAAGCAAGAAAAGCAGCCTTACCCCAGTTTGGTGGTTGTCTGCAGGGACAGGTCAGTGAACCTCATGGTTTTCTCCAAAGTTAAATGTGGACTTTATTTTCATACTTCATTAAGTCTGTGCAGCCAGTACATATTGTACTATGATAGTTATAGTGAAATAATAAACCAGGTTTGCTACATAGACTTATTCACTTACACAGCCTTCCTGATCTCTCATGGTAATATTTTTTTAAAGAACTAGAGCAGCTGTACAAGGTTAACTGGATTCATTTAATGACTGGGTGGTTTCTGTCCCCCCAGTCCAGTCTTGGCTAAAAATATTTATCAGAAGTATTCCTTCTATTGTCAACATTTAGTTGTGCAAAGCTTGATAAAAACCAGAGTGATTTGATGTAATAGATGTCTGTCAAAAATAGACTTCAGGAAAAATGCATGCATCAGTAACATTTAATTTTACTAGGAGCAGATCTATTTTTCATGCAGCATATCTAAATGAAGAATCCTCTGCTATGAGAAAGCAAGCGTAAATGACTGTGTCTTTCCATACACTCTTTGGTTCTTTAGATGCTTTCTTTTGCATCTGAACACTCCACGTCATTCTGAGCTTAAAGCTTGGTCCTTTTTATTTCTATTGCGGAATTTTTATCAGATTGAAGGAAAAAAAATCCGCAAATATATAACTAAGTTCCACATCATTGCAAGGATGCGAGAGGCAAGATTTGCTTCTGAAAGCTATTTTCCAATTGCTTTTATGAAATTCATGGGAGGGAAATTAAACTAGACTACCTAGAAGCCCTGTTTTAGCGGAGATTATTGTCCTCACTCCTTTATTTGTTGCAAGGGCTAAAGGCCTGATTCGATGCAGGTTAGCTGGGAGCTGAGAAATGGCACCTTCTTTAGTACTGAGCACTCCATGGTATTTTGTGAGAGACCAGAGCTGGGGTATTGCTTTGAGCGATTAGTTCTGCTGCTCTAAGAGAGCAAACTGTAGATCTGCATCGCTGTCAGGTGCTGATTGTTCTCACTCAAAGACCTAATTACCGGGATACTGAGATGGTTCCTCTTTTGTGTCTTGATTTCTTTCATTCACTGTTTGAATGGTTAAATGTCTATTGTGCCAGAGATCAGCACCGATTTTGCAGTTCAGTGGTTCCAGTGTTCATGCGGGCTATAGAAAAGCTGTTTGTCTCTGCTGCAATTAATATTTACTCATATGAAATCAAATCAGCCCTGGAGAAGAATTGGAGAGGAACTATTCCCAAAGCAGTCAATGGCTCATGAGGGGAAACCTGCCTGGCAAATGCAGGGTTAACCTGGGCTGGGATCTGAATGTAGCTTTCCTAATTTTTAGATTGTTGGGAAATATTGGGCAGGGAGTTAGGGGTGCAGCTGCAGGGAGCATAGGTGAGCCCTTTGATCAATGGTTTAGAGATAATTGCAGGAAATTAGAAATGGGGGGAAAAAAAATCTTACTAAGAAATCTCAAGTTTTCCAGATGATATCTTGTCTTACATTAGATTTTAGCTGAAAGGAAAATTTCAGGCCCTTCTGGGTTTTGCAGCCATAACCTTGAAAATGATACAGTCGTTATTTCAAGGGTGACAGAAACCAAACTTATGTGTTCAGGAAGGAATCAGTATTTGCAAAAGTTTGTTTTCTTGCTCATTATAAAGATGGTAAAGGAAAACGTAGCACCTCTGCAGTATATTAAATCATACAATTAACTGCGTTTGATTTGGCTTTGATAGAGACTCCAGGAAATCTTTGTCTCCTTGGATGGCTTATAGTGAATAATGCCAATATTACCTTCTACTAATAAGATGATCAAATATTTAAATGATTGAATCAGAACTTTTGTTTGTGTTTGCTCTAAATTTGGATCTGTTATTCCACTTCTGAGTTGTGTTCCATGCTCCTTTTTGTTCTATCTTAATGCAAACAATGGATTTATGGACACAGAAGAATGTGACCTTCTCAGCCCTGGAAATATTTAGGGAAGTACTTAGTTGTATGCAGAAATATAGATCTATTATTTTTCAATGGGTCTGTTGCAACAAGTTTAACATAATGGGTTTTTTAAATGAGATTTTGAGCTTCAGCACTGTGGGTCTGTTCCCTGGTGTTTCTCTTCCAGATGTGAATTCTATGATGATAGAGCATTCTAACACAGACCCAAAAAAGGGTTTGGCTAAACTGCTGCTTCTCTGGTGTAAATCATGAAGGTTCCTAAGCTAATAAGGTGACAATTTAAGGAAGCTATGGAAATTGGGTAATTCTCATTCTTGTTAATGGTTTGGGAGATGATAAATACCAAGTCTTTCTTCCTTTGTGATGGGGATGATGTGTGGTAACGTCTTTGCAAACAGTTCCATGGTGAGGGGATGGGTGGCAAGGTCTTTGAAATGGGTCTGAATGTCTCTACTGACTGCAAGATGCAGGTTCATTACAGAGCCCAGACAGTTTGGTTCCTGAGCCAGACAAATCTCCTCACAAGCCTGAGGTTCTGACCTCAGGTGGAAAGGACAGGTTCAAGGGGAATATGCAGCAGGGGGCTCAGGAAGGCTGCACCTTGCTGGTACCTCAGCCATGGGGAAAGGAAGAGGGCAGCGTGCAGCTGGGAGTTTGGGATAAAAGGGGCTGTGCCTTCCGAAACATCGAGAGAGAAAACCCCTGCATGTGCCCCAGGGGACTCTCTCCCTTTATTGCAATAAAGTTACAGGAGTCCTCTCTCTCCTTCATGAGTACTGGCTCTTCATAGAAGGGTTTTCCATACACTTGTAAAGCTGAGAAATGTGAGATCAGCTTCAAAAGCTGCCTATTACCTCTTTTCAGTTTCTGCTTATGGACCTACACTTTAATTTTTGTGTTGTAGCTCACACAGACTAATTGCCACAGCAGAAAGGTTTTTAGGCTATGATGCAGGATTTTTGGTTTAGGGGTTTGTTTTGCTTGTTTGTTCTAGGACTTCTTTGGCCTGTGGAGTAATGCATAGTTTTGACTACTCAGATATGAGTGCAGAAAGCATTGGTGTATTTTTCACCCTTGCCATAAAGAATTGGACAAACATCATTATTTTGTTTTCTGCTTGTGTGTGCCTGGAATCAGTCATTCAGATAAAACCATTGTCTCTGTCATCTGGAAAAGCGTCTGTTTATACAGTGTGACACTGTACTCAGAGTACATTATTGTTGCACATTAACGTAGATTGCAGTGTTTATCTTGGAACGGGGTGATTGCACCAATATATGGCTTTCTCTTGTGAAATTTCCACTCTTCTTTGATTTTGTGACCTTAGGTATGCTTTGGTCCTTTGCTGGGTTTACTGGAACAAGAGATGTAGCTACTTGACATGTTGGAGTTTGAGGTTTTAAAATTTGTTCTCAGAGTTGTAATTTTTTTTTTTTTTTGTTTCATTTGTAGGATTGTGATTGTCATTTTGCATAGAAATGTGTTGTGGTCTCTGTTCACTTTAGCTGCTCTTGTCTACCTCTCACCATAAGGATTAGTCATTTTACTTCCTTGATTAGATGAAAGAAGTGGTAATTAATATCCAGAGAGTACACATGAATTGGTTATAGGCAATCCTTCCATGAGTTTTATGGGTTTATGTGGAGTCTTTTTCAGTTTTGAGCAGAACCTTTTCTGGTTGCTGTCCTTCATTAAACACGACCCTAGGTGTCCCCCTTTCTTCACTTCAGTAATGATTTCTGGCAGAAAGGTGAAAGACAGCCTATGCTGTAGGTGACTGTTGTAGCTTTTGGCCATCAGAGGATAATCTCGAGTGTTTTAAATTAGGAGGAATGCAGTACTGATTTGACACCTGTTTATTGCAGCCAAATCTGTACTGATGTGACTTCTTTTGGACTCATTTTATTTTGCTAAACACTTTCCCATATGAGACTGTGATCAAGGCTTGTAGGTGTTTTCCTCCATCTCTTCCAAAACCCGAGTTTGAGTAGCTTCAATTCTACTTCTTCCCATTAGATTCTGTGCTGATAATTCTTTGTCTTGATATATCACAAATACAGGTGGAACTTTGCTGCCTTTAAGGCTCACAAGCTGTGATCCACATGATCAGGGCTGCTGTTCCATCAAGCCATTTACCAAAACATTTAACCTGTTGTACGAGTGTTTAGTACTTTCACAGGGAATTCTACTTTGACTACCAAGGCATAATTTTGGAAGTGATAGCAAAGCAGAGAAATTTTTGAAGCATTCGGAGAATGTAGATCTTTGTAGCCTGTTCTCTACAAAGAATGAACAAACATTATTCCATAATTCCTACATTAAAAAAAAAAAAGAAAACAGAAAAAACAAACAAAAAGAAGCCCATAGAAAAAAAAACAAAAAAACCGTGACAACCATAAACAAACTAATAAAAACACCCAAAAGACCCCAAACCTCACCACAGTTATTTTTGCAAACAAATATTTGAAAGATTAGAATTTAGTTTTAGCTGGGTCATGCCTTGAATTTCCTGCCCTGCTTAATAGTTTTTCACTGACATCTATTTGGGGCCTTTTTTTCTTTTACTCCTAGGCATTGACTTCCATTTGGACTGGTAAATACATGAACAATCTGGCTCCTATTAGATCATTAATATGTAAAATGAGTGCCCGTTCTGTGGGACTGAATGATTGACTGATACACTTCTTCATAAAAGGTTGGCACCATTCCTGGGACTGCTCAGTGATTGGATTGTGTTCATTTGTAGAGAGAAGCAGGATGAGACAGTAAAAAATTTGTCCCCTTGGAGATGGTCTTGGTCTGGACTGCCCAGTCTATAGCCAGGCAAAACATCTCAGAGAGCTATACAATATTTTCTTGTCTTCCATATATTCAAGGTGAATAACTCTTGTAAAATATCCTTTCTCTACTGGTGCCTCATACTCTTAAATTGTATTTTTTTTGTTATTCCTCTAACATTTCTGTCTTGTTTTACACAACCATTCAAAATCAAAGTTAAAAAAAAATCCAAAACCACTGCAGAACATTGGCTATGCTTTAGACCACACAGCCTATATCTTTTACCCTCTTAGGAGAACAGAGATTTCTCAAATTGAATGTCAGTTTTTAATACAACACACATCACTTTTCATCCTTGCTTCTGTTCAGAACCCTTCCATAGAATCAAGGATGGATTTTCTGCACCGGGACAAGAATACCTCATTCAGTGTCTGATGTCTACTGAAGTTACTGTACATATGAATGTATTTGAATGGACTTACCTACATATTTGTGTTTGCTTCAGAATTGACTTGTGCTGAACTTCTTTTATGTTAGTGTCATTGACTTCCTCTTTTAATCACAAAACCATCACTTTGCTTCAATAGAGGTTTGTTTAGTTTTTTTTTTTTAAGATAAAATTAACCTGTGATAGAGGAATTTTTTTCCCTTACAGGAACATCTAACTGTTCTAAACTGAACAGTGAAATTTCAAAAGTAAATATGCTTTTGTCACTGTGTGACAAAGAGCTGTAACAAATAGCTTTAATGCAGGGTAGGAAAATTACATTGCTTTTCAGTGTGTGTTCAGGTAAATGCAACAGTAAAAAGCTGTTAGAACAGTAAATGCTGTTAGAATTGGGCATGATCGTGCCCATACACACACACAAAAAAAAAAGAGCTGAGACTCAAGTTAGTCTACAGGTAATTTCTAGATGAAGCTGTTTGCCTCAGTTTTGCTTTGTTTTCAACAGAGAAGATTTCAAAAACTCAAAGAGAAATAGTAAGGAGATTATAGTTAAACTTCAGAGAACTCATACTGGCTGTTCACATGCTTCATCCTTTAATGACTGTATCTTCAAAGCAGCATTGGCATCTTGGTCTTAGAAGAGGTTTTATGAAGTCACTTCTTAAGGAGTGCTTGCTGGTTTTTGATATACTGGTCAAACAGTGATTTTCAATGTAGTCATTTATGAATACAAGACTCATATCCAATCATTTTCACAGTCTTTGCATTGTCCTCAATGAGCTTTGGATTAAACCATTTATCAGAAATTCTTCATCCATCCTTAAATCATATTCCTGCCTTTGAGACTTTGCATTGTTATATTCCTTCTGCTTTCACTGCAAGTCTGTCTTTCCCTCACATGTTTCTGTCTATCCTTCTGCCAGCCTCCTGCCACTTCCAGGGACCACCTTAAAGAAGCAGGAGACTCTTCTTTCCAGCATTCCCCCATCTTATTTCAGAGAGCTCTGCTAGGCAGCTACATTTCAGAGAGCTTGCCATCACACTTCGGATCTGCTCTTTCAGAAATAGAAAAGCTGCCATGTTGCTTGTTGCTGGATATCCTTGTACTGAGCTGGTGGCTCAGGCTGTGATCACACAAAAAGGACAACACAATTATATCTACAGTGTACCTCAGGACTAGAACTCTAGGTATTGAATTATTTTGCTTTCACTACTCTTTCTGAGACCTCTGCTTTCAACAGACAGTGGAAAAAAAAAGCTGCTGTTTCCCTAGTGTGGAATGTTTTACAAGAAATCGATATCATTAAGTGATTGCTATCTTGGCACAGTGGTGCTTTTCTGGCACTTTTCAAGATACTGAATGTCTGCTGTTATGAACATATGTGATCACTGTGTCTCAAGAACTTTAATGCAGACAGATAACATTGAACTATAAGAAAAAGTGAGACCTGTACATCTACTGGTTTATAGCAGTTAAATTTCATACTGAATTTTTGTAACCTTAAAACTAGCTCAATAGGACACTGAACTCTAGTGAGTGGCATCCCTGCCCATAGCAGAGTGGTTGGACCTAGATGATCTTTTAGGGTCCCTTCCAACAATTCTACACCTCTGTGATTAAAAGGTTTGGTTTTCAAAGACTATTTTTCAAAGTCTTGGAAGTTCTTATTAGCACAGTTCTTGCTCTTGCAGTGAAATAATGTATTACATTTCCTTATGCATCCCATACATTGGATTTGTGAATTTTTTATTGCATTTTTAATAGTACACTTACAATTAAATTCCAAAGCAGAACACTTGAAGTTGAATAAGGTCTAATAATTTTCTCTTTACTGTAATTTATTAAGAGGAAAGTGTTTTTCATATAGAAAAATCCAAATACCAGATGTTATGAAATATGAAGAGGAAGAGCCTGTACTTTCTATTTACAGTTTAATCTGTAGTATGGTAATAGGTGGTAGCACACAGGTTGAAATTGTCTTCAATGCAGACACTAGAAAAACAGATTTGGGGTTCAATACAATTGGTTGGGGTGTGTTGATTAATTTATTACCTCTGATAAAAACTTAGATGTAGCTCATTTAACAATAATCTTCAAAGCTCAAAATAATCTCTAACTGAAGCATTGTGTGAAAAATAAATTACTCTAAAATTCTTTTAAACCTTGGTCATTAACAAAAATGGATTACCTTTTTTCCTTTGTCTCCTTAAAAGCTTTACAGCTTAGTTTTGGTTTCTTGATGATTTCAGTCAGTTTGAGGACATTTACAGATTGAAGACACTGAAATGTATATCTGGGAAGGGGTTCTATTAGGTATTACACAAAACTATAAAAATGTGCCTATTCATAAGTTGATTTATTTGTGAAACTAGCAAATATATTTAAGAATGATAGTCTCCTAAAATATTCAGCCCTAGAACCTTAGTGCAGGTAAACATCATAAATAATTACCTTAAATTGGTTACCAAGGCAGTCTAGTGTATTAAGTTGCTATGGAAATGCTTGGTTCCTGCTCAGAGATGCCAGCACAGCTCATGCAATCTCTTCTGGTTACATCACTTCAGCCAGAGAAAAATCAAGAGTGGGGGGAGGGAAGATCAGTGATATATGTGGGATACAAATCAGGATTCTTGGGAAAAGGGAATGTATAAGCCATAAACCCAACATGTTTTCAGTTATCTCAAATGTCCAAACTTCAAGTCCAGAGTATTTCAGAGAAAGGAAGAATGTTCTTCATCTTGACAGCTGAAAAATGAGAGTTATATTAAGGTGTACATAGATTGTTTTGTGTCCAAGTTGTCATCAATCAACTCACTTTGTCATATTTAGCAAATCTCCAACTAAAGTTTTTTTCATGTATTGTTATGAATTTGATACCTCTCTCTAGTGGAGGTTGTTTAGGCTTGTCTGAAATACAGAGTTACATCATGGGACTCAGTAATAAATAAGACACTAAAAGATGATGTGCTGCGGCAGCCTAAAGCATGATGCTTGCACTCTAGTTTCATAATGGACTTTGTATATCATATTTTAAGAAAATAAAGGAGATATTGATTAGAATCATTGTGACAGCCTTAGTTCCCACAAGTAGCATAAGAAGTCTGTAATCTGATTTACAGAATATTGTACTGCTGAAATGTTTATTTTGGATAGAACAGCCAATTCTTACTGCGTGTTCGACTATCCCATCTGAATGGATTGCTGAAAGTTTCCACAATTGCCTTGTGTGCTAAGAAACTTGCAGCAGATGTTATTTGTTGAGACAGTGAGTGTTTTATTCTCTTCTTGTATAAATAAGAAGAAATGAAGTCTTTGAAGCAGATGTTGGGTGTAGAAATGGTGACTATTATATACTCATTCCCAGTTCATGTGAAACAATTGTCTGCAGCTTCAAAGAGTGCAACTAGTTTCTTAATTAGGTTGAAAATTGTCATTAGTTCAAGATTGCTCTAGCTTGACAACAGACTAGTACTAAAAAACTTATTTCTTCTATACTTAATGCTTGTCTTGTATAAAAATAAGCTTTCTATTCTTTCCTTCCAAAAACAAAATTAGCAGATGTTTTGCTGGTTTTCTTGGTCATAGGTAGTGAGTTAATAATGGTGGCCAGGCAAACCAGTTTTTAATGACTAAATGTTCTTGAAAGGAGAGTCAAGACATGGGGATCACAGTGAAATAGTTGAGTAAAACATATTAGTGGAGAAAATATGCTATTATTAAGGAATGTTTTCAATAATGCTACTGTTTAACTGTCAGCTTTCTCAGGATTTCAGAGATTTGGCTTTGGAGTTGATGTATGGCACTTGAGAAAGTCCAAGGCAATTTTATTTGGAGTGTATCATGACCGTCTGTGAAGTGCTCCCTGTTGCTTTGTGATTATAGGTTTATATTAGAAACTAGAGATAGTATCAATACTGAATTCAGAACTTTTATACATCCATGTGTTTCTCAGAATACAAGAGGACTTAATATTTAGCTATATTATGCTGTCTTTGCTTTCTTAGTTTAATTTTTCTGAGTACCCTTTTCCAGAGAGCCTGATTATCTTCTGGCGTCTCCTACCTCTTTGCCTACCTACTGCAGTTTTCTTAAAGAAGGAAAACAAACGTGAAATGTTTGCTTGAAATTTGTATAAAGATAGCATTTCAGAGCCCAAGATTTGCATGATAATGAAAATAGGCTGGAGGAGACAAGTGAATGCCAAGGATAGGGATATGCCCTGCAGGATAACATGGTAGAGCTCTCCTGGGAATGGGAGCAGTGTTGATCCGAGTGGATGGGTTAAACCAGCAGCAGTGTGTGTCTCAATAAATAAATACAGCATTAAACTGCTGCTGGAAAGGAATTTCTTCCTCATATCTAACCAAATCACCTTTTTTTAAATTTAAAGCCATTCTCACTCATCTATCACTCCATGCCCTTATAAAATGTCCCTCTCCAGCTCTCTTGAATGCCCTTTAGGCTCTGAAAGGTGCTTGAAGGTCTCCCCAAAGCCTTCTCTTCTCCAGGCTGAACAATCACATCTCTCAGCCTGTCTCCACAGGAGATGTTCTCCAGCCCTCTGAGCATCTTGGTGGCCTCCTCTGGACTCCTTCCAGCAGCTCCATGTTCTTGTTGAGCTGAGGACGCCAGAGCTGATGCAGCACTGCAGGTGGTGTCTCACAAGAACAGAGCAGAGGGACAGAATCCACTCCCTGGACCTGTTGCTTTTGAAGCAGCCCAGGACACAGCTGGGCTTTCTGGCCTGAGAACACACATTGACTCAAGCCCAGCCTCTCAGCACTAAAATCCCCAAGTGTTTCATCTCAGGACTGTTCTAAATCCATTCTCCACCCAGTCTGTATTTGCATTTGAATTTCGTGTTCTAGTCCAGCACCTATTTCTGAGTCTTTTGATCACAATTCAATTTTTAGAATTCTGAATCTGAGGGGAATAATATGCATCTGAATTGTAGGTGGATATTCACTCATATTATTTTGTTTGGGTCCACAGAAGACTCAAATACTCATGGATATTTGGGAAAACTTTCAAACTTCATGAAAGTTGGTACTTTCTGGGGCTTATTTTGAAGTGAAGATGATACAGATGGTTTATGTAAAGCATAGTGGAAATATAAATATAAACACCACGGTGTTGAGATCTACCAAATTCAAATCGAAATGCCAAGATCCTAGCTATCTCTGCAAGCAGTGCTTCCAGAAAAATATAAACATGTTCCTGAAACAATGTTTAATTTGTTAGGGGGAAAAAAAGTGGATTTTGACTCTACAGAGACTGCAAGTTAGGCTTAAAAAGCTTTTTTCCCCCCACTGTGGATTTCAAAAAAGGAGAATAGCATATGTAAAATTTTAGGAGGATTCAAATGCTTATTTGTAGTTGGGAAAACCTGCTAATTTATCATGGAGCTGCTAAGAACTGTGGCTGTGATTTAGAAAAAAAAGTAACAAAGCTACCCCCTCTCTGGTGCAGAGATATGTTTCAGTGCTGTTTATTGCATTGATATTGTTTGTTGAGGGGAAAGAGGAAGATAATAGGAAAGTTTCTTTCTGTTCCTTAAACATCCAGAAGACTTGAAAGGAACTTCTGTTTGAGTGGATTGATGACACTTGGCTGGGGCTATCAACCAGAGCTAAAAGTGCTCATTCTGTTCTCAGTCAGAAAAGGAGACTGGATGCCAGAACTCAAAAGCCATTTTTCTTACTTGGTCTACAGTAGTAGGTGTGTGGCAATCTGTCAAATGCAGTCCTGTGGAAATCAAGGAGTTTGGCTGACAGATATTATCAGAGAAGTTGTTGCTTAGCACAAGAAATACAGAGTTGTAAGATTGAAGAATTATCACGTGAGCCTATTGGTGTTGGCAAATCATGTAAAACAGCCTGGGTGGTGTCTGAGGCTGTAACAGCAGTGAGAGAGTTTTCCATTTCCACTCTTCAGTAGTAAACAGTCATTAAAGTCCAGCAATGCTGGTGGTTTTTGTTGACTGCTTTTTGAATCAAATGTAAAGAGGAAGGCATTAGGAGGTTGCAAGACTAAACCTGACCCAGAATCAAATATTTTCTTCCTAGCAAGGTTTTCTAAAGCAGCACAGAAAAGGATGAAGACCTATCAGATCTGTGGAAAGCTGATAGATGTGCTGTCATGGCACAGAGATGGCTCTATCAGGAGAATGCAAGGCTGGAACTTGGAAAGGACCAAGGATATTGCTATGACAAATATTTTTGTGTAGCAAATTCTCCACATTTTAACTTCTATTTCTCTCAGCTTTTATAAGGCCACACGTAAATTTTGCAATTTAATTAAGGAAAAAATATTGCCTATATGAACTCGAGAGCATCTTGGGTCTATGTGGGGAAAAATGGAATCATTAGTATTGAGAAAATGGAATATTCTACCACCCTGAGCCAAGTGGGAGCAGTGTAAATGCAGAAAGGTATGCTCTCTTGTACCTTGAGCTTTCTGTAACCCAACTGCATCTTGCATCTCCATTGCACTGCCTGATCCCTGCTGCTCCTACAGCTGCACTTCCAAAGGGATGCCAGGAAAGGACACTTTAAAGCTGTTATGTGGGAGAGCTTTAAAGATTGTGACAGAAATATGAAAGTAGGAAGAGAAGCTGAGAAACAACTTGACCCTAAAGTTGTCAGCCTATTACAGAGGAACTGGGAAACATTTTGATCTAGAAAATAAGTTGTAAGTACCAGCTGTTGTGCACTTAAAAGTAAATGCAGGAGGTAAGCGGTTTCAAGTGCTACTTTGACTTCCTTATTTTATTAATCCTAATGATTTTTATTTCTGAGAGCTAATATATTCAGGTAAAACTTGTAAAAAACATAATTTTTTAGAAAAGTTTTTGAAAGCAGAAATCTAAAATATCATTTTAAGGGTAAGATAAATTTCTTCAGGCATCCTCTCCCAGTCTGTTGACTTCCAATGAACAATGAAAGCAATTTTTTAAAAAAATTGATTGTTTTAATAAATTTGTTTATTAAAGTAGAATCTCTTACTTCTGGTGTAAGGCCAGCAAGTTTTGCATCCTCTCTGGGGTACTTAACTCTCTAATACCTGGAATTAATCTTACACTTTGCAAAGTATATGCTTACAAAAACAGCTGGGGGTCATTAAAGGGTGGCTTATTATTCAGTCCCTTAACATCAAATACTGTTGTTTGATTTCCATTTAGTAGTGTTGGAGCTGTTGTGTTTGTATGTGTTGAAATTTTAATTACAATCATTTCCCATGTCTGATATTTTCTTTCAGTTTTAATACATCTGATTAGGGCTTCAGGGCCTCCTACCTCACTTCCACCATTTAAATGAGGTTTAAAATCTTCAGGGGCTACAATATTCCTTTCTGGACTGCTGAGGGACTCAGTTCTTTAGCATTATGTTTATTAGCGTATATTGCTTTAAATCTTCTTTGGTAAAGCTTCTTCTTTAAGATGGTGCAAGCTGTGTGTGTTGAAAGCCTGTGCAGGATCACACACTACCTTCTTCAGAGCTCTGCTTTAGAAAATGCATCATTTTCAGTATCTCATTTGCTGACTCATGGGCTAATACTTGACTCATGTCTGATTTATAGAGATTACTATTTTGAGTTCTTCTCTTGAGGTGCTAAACTTTGAAGTTATATTGATTTTCAAAAAATCTGTGACGTGTGCGAATCAAACTGTGAAGTTATAGTCTTAACAGGGATGTTTTGGAGTTCCTTTTTCATACGCTGGTGTATTAAGGGATAGCAATCGTTAATTAAGTTCTAATGGAGTCAGTTTTATGGTGACATCACCACCATGGCTCAGGGAAGACAAGCTAGAGCTCTGCAGCTTCTTACAACATCTTCAGTTTAGGGACAAGTGAGCTGCCCAGGGGCTGCTCTTGACAATTTTTAACTGAACGAGTAAGCTGGAGCAATTTGGCTTCCCACAAATTATTTGTCACTAATCATTTCAGAAAATCTTGAAGAGTTTACTGGGGCAGGGCATTTTATGGTGAACACTGCAAGGACAAACTGAGGATTTGGGCAACAGAATTTACTCAGTAGTTTTTGATAATCTGCACATTTCCCAATGTCTCTCTGCATAGGTGTGGAGGATTCCTGATCCCATTGCTTTGGGTCTCTGACGACTGTACATTTGATCTCTAGGCTTTCCTGCAATATTTTTCTGACTAACCCAACCAAAATCTGAGAACCAAAGACATCCTTCAGATATATCTTGTATACTGATGTACTTGTCTGATAAAGGGATTTGGGTTAAGTATCAAATGAGAGGTTTTTTTAATTAAAACAAGTTAAAACTGAGCAAACTCATGTTATTGAGTTTGAAAGGTTTAATTAGGGCCAATTTTTAATTGTTGCAGTAAGGAGTAGTTGAGAAACTAAAAGCAGCAGCAAGCTGGTGAAGGGGCCAATGTTTTGTAAATGAGCTTCATTTGAGCAACACTGCTTGGAATATATTTAGTACAGAAATTACAGAACAATGGTAATGAAATAAGGGTTGCTATGTTTGTATCCATGCAATTTCCATTTAATAAAATATTAAAATACTACTGTGTTGTTATGCCTGTGTAATTCTGTTTGTTTATACCTTTACATGATTATTTCTGTAATAAGCAATCATTACTTTAATACAATTTTTGAATGTGAGCAAGTGTAATCTCCAGGCTACTTGACAATGCATATTTTAACTTAAGTATGATCAAAGTGTATTTCATTATCACTTATAACCATTTCTAGAGAGACAAGATTTAGAACAATTTTATTAAAATTGTCGAAAGGGAAACAAGTTTGGTTTTTCATCAGTAATACCTGTCAACTTAATTCTCCCTTCTGTGGCCCTGAGTCCCATTAAATAAATGGTAGCCATCTGTTAATAAAATAGCAAATGAAAAGCACTGTTCAGGAGTGGTTTGCTCTAGAAAGCCAGAAAACCATTCCTACACTTCTTGTGGAAGCTGTCAGTTGCCATTAAATCAGGGAGAGATATCATGACCTAAGAAAACTCCTCTAGCAAGCATCTTATGAATTCAAGTGGGGACAAAAAATGCCCTCTCTATGCCACCTTTCACTGCAGAGCATGTCAGCAGCTGGAAAAATGCCAAGCTTGTGGAGAAAGCCCAAGCTCCAAGAATTGGATTTGGCAATAAAAAGCCATGTGGTCAGTCTATAATTTCAAAACACAGGAGCAGACAGTATAGGGGGATGAAGTGACAGTAGAAGCTTGACCAAATTATGCCATTTTAGTTTCTTACTCTGACGTCCTATTCTTCAGCAACCTGCATCACAAGATTTCCTATTCCCCTCATCCTGGCCTCTCTCCTGTTTCAACAGCTTATTGTGCAAAGCCAAAGCTCTTCACTGAGCAATGTTATGTCTTTTTGTCACACTGCTATACCTTTTTTTTTTTTAATTAAAAATAATTTTAATGCTGAATCACATTCCATACAATAAATTGTTTGCAGCTGCTGTTGGACAGAATTTTTATTAGCATTTTTAATGTTTTAATGATCTAGTTAAATGGCACCTAGAATTGCAATCAGAGCTCCAACATTCTTTAAAAAAATTAAAGGGTGAAACTGCTCAAAACATCTGTACTCTGTCTCCTTCCCATTCTGAAAACACTTAAAGACAACAACCTGAGCCTACCTGATAATCTGCCAATTTATTTAAGGGCTAAAATAAGAGCTAAACTACTTTGAAAATCTGGCCCTAATACCAGCACTGTGAGAGCTACTTATGTATTTAAAAAGGCTTAAAGTTCTAAGAATAGAGAGTTGCAGCTTCTTTTGAAGGACAGTCAGAGAAACCACGGTGTTTGCCTTGTTGAGTGACATGCTTAGCTTAAAGGAGAAAAATGAGTTAGGCTCTCCAGGGCTTATGTGGTATCTGTGCAATGTAGAGTTTCTTCCTGGTCTTCACAATTTCCTAATTGTGGAGTCAGTTCTGTGCTGCAGGAACAAAGAAAGTCCTGTGCTCATGGCTTGGTAGAACACTTTGCACTGGGAGAGGAGTTATCTGCCTGTTGGCTTTGACACAATTGTTCAGGTTGTTCAGTGCTGTGATTGCCTTATTGATTACACCTGCATATCTCTTTGGGTAATTGTGCTTTAACCTAACCTGGCCAAAATTTAAAAAAAAACATACAAAAATTTATTAGTGAAAGCTGCTTTAAGGGAGAAGTGATCCAAGGCCTTTAGATGCCAAATATTTAGGAATACACTGTTTTCTTTAAAACACTTGATTTTTGACTCTTTGAACCAGCTACTTTTTTTTTTTCAAATTCATTTTTCTGTGGGTTACCTCTGCTTGTTTCCATATATTTGTTTCTAATTTGCAATGTTCTGAGAGGCAAATACAGCCTAGCAACAGTTGCAATAGTCTCATCTACACCTACGAAATAGCGACTACCTTCTGATTTGGCATATATTTAGTATGCCACACAGTGCCTCTGGAGAAACCTGCAATTCAGTTAACATGTTATTCATATTTATTAAGCACACGTCACAGCAAAGTAAAATAACTGCTGGTTTGTAATCTCAGACAAATGTGCTCTCCTTTACAGGGACAGCACTTCAAATGTGAATTTGTTTTGGTACCTCTTTGAACCTGCAGTGAATTGAATGGGAAAGAGCAAGCTCAATAGTTTTGAAAAGTTTAACCAATCCTTATTAAAATAAAAAAATATAGTAGGCAGAGTTGCCTGCAGAAAAGTAATTCTGTTTTGTGGCAGACTGTTTCTAAATGTATTTTCTGTGAGATCCCCAGGAGTTTTGAAATTCTCTGGGAAAGAAAATGTTTTGGTTTGGAGCTGTTCACCTGGCAGCCTGCCTCGGAGTTGTCAATGTGAGGATCTCTTGCTTAATCTTCCAGGTCATCCACAGGCTTTCAGCCCACCAGGTGATCTGCCAGCAGCTAAACAAGCAAGATAGCAAGAGCAAAGGAAAATGCTTTCCCACGGAAACATGGTTTGGCATATGAATCTGCAAATGTTGCTTTGAATCTGTTAAACACTGTTAAAATTAAATTATTTCATGTGACATTTCAATTTAAATAAGCCAGCAAATTGCGTAGACTAATATTTTTTTCCTAGTCAGCTCTCATTTCAGTTTCCTCTTGGACTGGCTATAAAAGTGATACAGTAATTACAGCACTGATGCAGCTTAGGACAGAGTAGCTTTTGATTTGTGGATTAGCTCTGCTTTAGAAGTGGTCCAGGGAGAGTGCTTGCCATTTACTTGCTGTGCTCCTACAGAACATGCAGAGGCATAGGAGCAAAATGAAGTCCTCACCTGTGCTTTACCAGAGCACTTGATACAGACACAGGGAGGTGAATACCTGGAACATCACCACTATTCTCTTTAGCTACTCATGGCCAAGGTTTTGCTAACTCATCAATGGAAGGAAAGCTGATACTTGGTGCTGAGTCTGTGAGAGGCTGAAATAAGCCTTAATCTCTTGTATGACAGTTTGCTCTGGATGAGTTCCTAAACTTCCTCCTGTCCTCTACCTAACAGACATGCTGATAGGATGATGGAGAAAATGAGTACCAAAGATGAGAGGCAAGCAAAAATAAACCCAATTATACTGCTGTTAATGCTGAAAATAAACTCTAACAGAACTGGGAAACTGCTTTTTTTAAAACAGTCACCTGTTTAAGACTTGGAGAGCAAAGAAGAAATAATGTCATAGGGAATAAAACCACTGACTCGGTGTGATATGGTCAGATGCAAATGAGCAAGGAAGTAACTGATAAAGTTAAAATGTTTTCTTCATACTCTTTGTGATTAATCACCTCACACATGTGTGCATTTTGCATTAAAATAGCTGCCAGTTGATGCAATGTGCCTTTAGAGAGGTCAGAGGGATGTTAACCATTTGCAATAAGGCTATAAATCCAGGATGGGTTCTTAGGAATTGTAACAATTTTATATAGCTGGGCAAACATTCAAACTTCAGGTCCTGAAAAGACTCTGGTTAAGCATTGTTCTGCCAGGTAAGCCTGAAAAACAGAAGATCAACAGAGATTGAGTTTTTTGAGATTTGTTTTTGCTTTTTTTTTGTCATCATATAGACAGTTTGGGGGTTATAAAGCATGGGTGGAGTTGATCTGATGGTGACTGCGTTCAGTAAATAACAAAAAACAAAGAATTCCCTCAGCTGTAATTTCAAGATGTTCTGCTAATACTACAATATATTTACACATTCTGGGAAGTCTAAATCTGTAGAAAGGACGTTAATCAGTTTGCATTAATCATTGTCAGAGAAACTCCATTGACAATTTTAAGGTTGAAAATATGCATCATAAGCCATAATTTGTATGGTTTAACTTACTTTGCAGAGTTGGCCTTTGATTTAATGTATCAGTTAATTAGGTGAAATAATTACAGCTTTGTGTTAAATAGATACTCTAAGCATATGGTAGATGTTAATCGGAAAATACGAAGATGAGTAACCATACTGCCAGCAGTTCAGCTGCTCAGTGCTAATATGAGAAATAATTTTAGCCAGTTACTTTACTGGACCCCCAAGTATTGTCATTACTTAATTTTTTTCCTTTGAAGCTTGTAGAAATTTGATCTCATCAAGCATGGCAGGTTAATACAATGCACTCGGTAAAAATGAATGTCTGAGAACTAAGCTATAGCCAAGTGCATAAAAGGAGCAATTTTTTGTTGGTTTTAATAACATTAGTTGATTAAAGAGAAGCAGAGCTCTGGGGGGAAAAAAAAAGTCAGGTTCATTAATATAACCACAAGGTACTGGTGTTGGAATTCTGCTGAAGTGGAACAAAACTGAAAACACCTATTCCCTTTGGGCAGCTTACTTTGGAAAGCATAAATGTGGGGAATCTCATACCTTCAAGATCTAAGGTGTTTTGACTTTCAAAAGGGGATATGTCAACTTCTAGTGTCGTAATTCTGTGCTTTGTCAAAAAGGAAAGCTACAACTCCTTTTAATGCTTTCATTATTGCCTTCCTAAGCCTCATTAAATAGTCAGCTACTTGAATCTAATATTCTCAGAATAAATTCCTAGCTCTGTTGGTCTTAATTTACAAGACAATCATCTCTTAGAAGGGCCAGTGTTGCTTCTCCCTAAATATCCAGCAACATTAAGATTAATGTATGATTTCTACAGCACTTGTAAAGCCTTTTCAATACCAGAAGCTTTGGTTTCTGGTTTTTGCATGGAGAGCACACAAGGAGTCTGTTCAACCTTCAAAGGAAGCATTGTTTGCAGGGGTAGCTTCTTTGCAAGGTGTGTGATCTCTACTCGTTAAGGAATTGTCTTGTGTGGTGCATGTAGGCCTTGCTGCTCCTTTTGAATCTTAGCTGAGTTTCTTATCTCCTATCTCAGGGCAGAGATTTTGCGTAAGTTTTTGGTGGCAGTTTCCTTCAAAGTTCTTTTATTACTAAGTCCAGAGGATGGGGAGCTCTGTTTGGATGAAACCTTGGTTATACTTCAGTGCTGCAGAAACCTTACTGAAGAAATGCTTCCTGTATGTTTTGGCAAGGGTGGTGTGCATGATAAATGTGCAAAATACTTTCTGTGAGACCTAAATGATCATTTGCCTTTAGCTCTGACTGGAGTAGCTGTAGGACTGATGTCTCTCATGCTGTTTATTTTGTTAGTGTGCATGCTGAGGGTCACATATTTGACAAGCTCTACTTCGAGAGGCTCTTTGTGTTTGTTTTTATGATAAGAAAAAGTATCTGCAAAAGAGAATTAGGATGAATTCTGTCTGTCAAAGCGTTGTGTTCTCAGATTCCGTAGATCTTACGAGTTCCCAACCCGTCAAGTTCTTTGCAAACGCTTTGAATTTAAATCTGATAAGCACAGAATATAGCTCCCACTTTTAAGTAGAGCTCAAAGTGTTTATTTCCACAGGAAAATATACAACTGTAGTGGCTTTTACTAATAATATAAGACTTGTAGGCACACTCTATAGATTTACTAGCCCAAAGGTCAAGAGAATGGAGCTCTCAGGTGTGTTCAGATGGCTAATGGAATAATCTTTACATTATTGCACAGATGTGTTTTGCATAGAACATAAGGTAACTTCTTTTCACTATACTAAAATAGGAGGTATCTTCTAATTCAGTTAATAAAAAAAAAAAACACATTTCTTTTTCTTAAGAACCTCTTCCAAGGTGGCAGTAAAAATTATTTATTTGAACAAAGATGGTTCATGAAATAGCTCAATAGATTAACAGGTTTTTTTAGTATTGGAAATAATTGGAAGTGAAGCCAGGAAATGCCTGCTTTATTTCAGGCATATAATCTCAAGGAAAGGAAGAAAATAAATCAGTAAGTGTCATAGCACAAAGGAGGCTGGAGAATTTTATTTAAATATTGATATCATATATGTATATATCAAAAAATGAGGATTTTTCTCTACTGTCAGTACTTTATCAGGTTTCTTTTTGACTGGAGTTCTTCTCAATCTCTTCATCAGTGTAAGACAATGCTGTGCTCAATATAACTTTTTTAAAGTTTTTCCTCAATTTGCAGTAATACTATTAGTAATAACTGCTTCAGATAAAGGTGATAACTGATCTAAAAATTACAATCATATAAAAATTATTTTAAACATAATGGTTCACATTCTCAAGATTTTTCCTCGTGATTGAACTTCTCTTAAAATTACAAGCAAGATATGCCAGTCTGTTGTAGTTATATGATTTTAAGTTCTGGGATTTAAAAGAATATCAAACATAGAACTTAGATAAAATTCCGAGTTGAAAAATGGGTTGGCTGCTTACTATCTTCTCCAGCAAAACTGGGATATGTGTATCTAAATTGAATACTGTGGAAAATGTCAGCAAGTCTGGGTGAATGATGGAATAGTGTTACATGTGAAGCTTTATCTTCATCACTGATCATTAACTACTGCTATCTTGAATGTGCTTTTAACCTTAAATTGTTATGCATCATACTGTAAAGATATTGAAAGAATTATTACCATATTTTCCTCTTCCCCCAGTGGAAAATATAGTCACATAAGGGTAAAACTGAAATTCCTTCATTTTCATCTTGATGACATGTAAACAATATATTGCATTTTGGGGCAAATCATATAAAATGAATCAATTCATTGAAGCAAATCGAGGAGTGTTTCATTATGGATCTGTCTGAACCTAATTAGTGCCTGCCTAATGAGGAGGAACCCAAGTCCCCCATGGCACTTGTGTAGGTGTGTCATGCCCTCCTTTCCCCTGTTTTTTCTGCCTGGTCTACATTTCCTAAGCATCCTGCAACTTCTCCTTGTACTCAGAGCAGTGGGAGAGCTCAGCCTGTGCCTCAGAGAGAGCAGATCCCAGGGGAAAGAACAGCTCTGCTGGCCAGGGCAGAGCTGTGTGTGTTGAAAGCCAGCAGCTGTGCTCTTAAATTGGGATTTTAAACTCCCCTTTAGACCTTAAACCCAGGTTTCTGATTCTGGAAAACTTTGTGAATGCTATGGCTGATTGCAAGAGGTGTGGGGCTGTGGCTGTTCTTTCAGTAAAGCACTGTCCAGTTGGATGAATTACCATGGAAAGACCAATTTTTAAAGATTAAATAGAAATTATATTCTCACAGGTGAATTACAAAGCTGTCTGAATAGTGTCTGAGTTTGGCATATAATTGTGATAGTAAGGATGTAGTACCTCTGCTTATTCAAGCATTTAATAGTGTTTATTTTAGAGCTAGGTATGACTGAATTGTATCCAAAATAGCACAAAAAACTTTTAGGTGGTTTGAAATCTAGGTGGCACACAAAAAAAGGAAATCTTAAAGCATGGAATCTGAGTATGTGAAATTTTTTAACATGGGTAAATTTATGGAGAATCCAATATTCTTGAATCTTACATGTCCTGCAGCACAATTGAAATTCACCCAAGATTTTAAAACTAGAGGGAAAGAATCAAGATTACTGTTAAGTCATGTGTACTAATTAAGTTTATAATAATCAGCAGGATGTGATATATCTGAAAAGCAAAGTGTGAATGATATTTTTATCTCAAAGACTGAAAATGTTGAGACAAATTTGAAGCCCTCCACTATGTAAATGAAGTAATATCTAAAAAACACATTAAGCTTGAGGTCTTATGTAAAAGTAGTTGATGCATCTAAAACTTCTCTTCTCTTGGCAACCTGTTCCGGTGTTTCCCCACCCTGAGCATAAAGTATTTTTTGTCATAGGTAGTCTAAATCTACCCTCTTGTAGTTTAAAACCATTACCTTATTTTTGTAGCCTTACATGCATACATGTGAGAACACAATAATGAAAGAAAATCCCTCAAAATACTGGGGAATATAATTTAGAGTATAAAACTAAGGAACAAAATGCCTGTGTTCATGATAGATAGGTGATCTGCTTAAGGAAGCCTAGAAATTTACATTTTGCACAATTTGAAATGAGACTTGAGAAGATCTGAGACTGATAAACCAGGGCCATAAAATAAATTAATTAGATTAGAGATTAAAGGGTGATCATACAAGGAGACTAATGAGGAGCGGAGTTTGTAACTAGGCCAGGTAATCACTTTGGGACACTTTGGCAGTGGACAAGTTTTGCAGCTCAGAACAGTTGCCATGAGTGGGGCAGAGATATTCTAATAGAGTAGGGGCTAATCCCTCACCTGAGACAGCTCTGATTCCAAGGTTATTTGGTAAAAAAATAATAAAAATTGTAAGAGATTGTCTTGGGACACATAAAGCATTTCAGCTCTCAGTTTGATGTGGATAGAGAATGCCAGTATTAACTATATTGACAGTAACTTTTGCAGTGTATCAAGCTTAATACTCCCCAAAATTTAATTTGAGGCATCTTTGGTTGCAGGTAGCATCTTTCATGCAATTGATTTAAATATGTTTGCAATTTTTTGGAATGGATATTACTTTAGTATGACCTCTAGAAAGTACAAGATATGAGCAAACTAAGAGGGATTAAATTTTCTCTTTAGGCATACATGTATCCAGATCAGAATAAAATAACTAGGAAAAGCCTCTTGTAGCCATTCATTCACTAAAATTGTTTTAATTTTGTCTGGAGCTCTCTGATGTCTAGTACTAACCAAAACAAATTTATTAATGATAATAATAAATAGCTGAATGAGAAGAAACATAACAGGAATTGAAATAATAGGTTATGGAGATGTGAAAAACGGGCTAAGAGTAAAATAATTGATTAAAAAGGAAATTTTCTGACCCAAAACCTAGAAGTGAAGCAACGTTCTTATCACAAGGCTGATGTTCTGACTTTGGCATGATTTTATTAAATAATTTACATAAACTATTTTCTGTTCCAGCATGATCAGGATTTTACTTCTTTCTGTTGATAAATAAAATACCATGGCAAATGGGATACAAGTCTAAGTGCTTTCCATTATAGGATTTTGCAAATGTTATTTCTCTCTTGTCTATCTGGGAGCCCTTTGTTCCATGAAAATTAGGTCAGAAAAAATGAAATACCAAGTGAAATGAAAATAGGTGGCTGGAGAAAAATGTATGAAAAAGAAGGAACGATGAACAGACAGTTACCATAACAATCCAAGCCAAACCTACTGAGGCAGATCTCTTGAAGGAAAGCAAAAGGAGACATTTATATGAAGATTAAAATTGCCCATGAGGAAAAGTTTTCTGCTTTGGAATTGCTGGTGAAAGGAGGGCAGGGAACTCTGTTTGGTATGCAATAACAGTTCAAACTGACTTCTACATTAATCTTCTGTGTCAGGTAGTTTCCTGATACTGCATCTCCAGAGCAATCCTCTGCAGCATGAAGATATATACTTGGAAGGAAAACTACAACTCGAAGAAGAACAAATCAGAAGGAGGAGAAGCCTTAAAAAGAAATCAAATCCCCAAAATACTCATTATCATAAAAGTATATAAGGCTGTAATTAATGAAAGGGAAAATCATACCCATTTTAGACTGGTTTTCAAGTATACTTTCAATTATAATTTTCTAACTCATGCTGCAAAGCTTGGAGGAAGATTAAAAAAATGAGATTAATATTTAATTTCACAGAAAGAAATACGTAGGCACATGAAATGTCCTGTTTAAGATAGATTTTTGTTTTAGGTATTTTGCTGTCACTGTTTTTTCTTTTGTTTCTTTTTTTGTTTGTTTTTTTCTTCTGTTTCACACACTACCATTGAAAAATACCCACATCTCTCATCTGAGAATTCTATTACGCAGTTTTGCTTCCATTTGATTAAAACACTTTGTTGTGATTTTGATTAACAAAACTGAAGTAAAACTTGGACCATTTTGCCTACCCTTTTCAGTAAGGTGGTACACATATAGTAATAGTTTTGCATTTAATGTTCTCCATCTGGCAGCTTCCACTTGAGTCTTGCAGGACTGAGCATCTCCTTAAATAGGAAAAATGCAAAAAGTAAAACACTACCTACTTTCCCTTCATTCCTTCTGAATCTGGAAGAAAATCTTTTATGGTTCTCAGCATTTTTCAGGACTTGGCCTTGAATGCAGTGTGTGGCCCTGTGGTGTCTTACAGAAATAATGTAGAGTGTGTGTTTGATAAAAATGCTGGACTGTGTACCTGCTGAGGCATATTTTGGATACTCCTCCCCAAAATGTCATGCATAAATAGAACTGCTTTAACATATAATAGGCGTTTGGTTTTGTAGAAGATCTTTGTGCCTCTCTGATTTCTTCTATGTTAAAAAGTAAATTATTTTAAACTATCTCTATAATTTTTGGATCATTACCCATTTATCCTTAAGCAAAAATATCCTTGCTCAGAGGTTGCTTAGTGCGTAATCTGGTTACTCTAAATTTGTAATGCTTTAATGACATTTGAAGTATCTGTTACTGTACCATTAATTGCTGTTACTGTATCATAAATTTTTATTGTCTACAGATGATATCCCTGCTTCTGTGTGTGAATAGGATTGACTTGCTCTAGAGTAAGAGCAGCTTCGGTATCTGGAAAATATATTAATGAGTCTTTATCAGGATTTTACTGAAGAGGTCACTGAATCTCTATCATATAGATTTTGACAGGATATTCAGAAAATACAGTGGTGCTATGAGACATCATGTAGGATATAAGTATTCTCTGAGATTGTGATGGTTTTAGACTTGACAGAAAAGTTTAGTGACACAGCAAAACTTTCTCACAGTGCTGAGAGTTTTCCCTTGATCACTGCAAGATGGTCTCTTTGGAAGTACAGTGGCTTGATTTAAAATAAAACTGGTTTTTGGGGGAAAAGGAAAGACCTGTTTCCTCCCCTGAAGAGCTGGTGGAGTTTCATAAACGTGTTTCAGTATTTCATTTAGAAAATGTTTATTCTACTGGACATGTAACCCTCAGTTGCAGCTACTGCCAAGTTAAGCAAGCTTACCTAGAAGGATGGATCGTGACCTAAAGAGGTTTCCACTGCAGGTGATATCTTTTTGGAGTTTGCCTTCAAAAGAAATGTCAGTGTTTGTAATTGTGTAAACACAAATCGTGATCACTCATTTAATAGAAAAACCCTAAATGTTATAAATGCCAGTGAATATGTATTGACTACACAATTGTCTTGCAGAAGACATTTTTCTCAGATGTGTTTATATGAGCTGATATTACACTAGAGTTCCTAAAGCGGCTTTGTAACACATTGATATTTCAAACTGCTGCCTTTCACATCTGCTGCATCATATTAGAGTTAGTGAACAATGCAATAAAATCTTTTCTTGTGTTTCTGTTTGCTTTGTCAGACACTTCACCCCTTTTTTCAGCAGCAGTTTATGAATGTGTTGCTCTTCTTTTGGATAACGTTTCATACTTGCTCTTGTGTTTTGATTTTCACCTTTTGAAGTGCTACCATTAGTGAGACAGAGACACATCTTAGGGGAAGCTCACAAGGAAATGGGATTTATTTTCTGTTTGTCTGTCTTAATTTCTTTGGACCAAATGGGGACAAAATAAATAATGTGGTTGTAAAATGCTTTATGAAACACTGATGACCATTATTAGTGATTCAAACAATCACTAAAACTATTCTTGACATGCTTTGCTTCTTTTGGCACTTTTTTCCACGCTTAGTACTAAAGGCTGAGTTAGGAAATTTTCTAAAATGGACAGTCAGCTCAAATATGTCTAGAAGCTGTTTCCTCTCCTAAAAGTTATTTGGTTTAAAGAGTGCTTCTGCTTTTTCCATTTCTGTTCCCTGTAGCAATTTATAGTAGATATTAATTCTCAATTTTGGAGCTCCCTTCAGTCACCCACATAGTTCTGATATCTGCCCACTGCTAATGAATATGAATAAAATGAAAACCAATACCTCATAACTTAAAATTATTATTGTAGAGTCTGATAGAAATAGGCAGGTTTATATAAAATACTCTAAAGTATATTTTTTAAGAACCATCCCTATAATTCTTTGAAGAACAGATGTCAAAATGTACTGTGATAATTTCTCTGAGAAAGGAAATTGTATTAAATTAGAGGCAAAAAAAGTCACACAAGAGGCAAATACTTAAATTCCTAAATTAAATTTTATACAGTACTGCGCATATGAATGGAGCTGTTTGCATTATTCATTGTGCATAACTCATTGGCCAGATTTAAGCCTTTTATGTTGAGGCACATCATGATTTTGATAGCTTTATTTTTTTTATTATTTCTAGCACTTCAATGAGGTCTTTGTAAGAATAAATATATGGTGCATCTTGCACAGAAAATTGCTTGGCCATAGTGGTGATTTAGGAATCTGCTGTGNTTAATCCAGGACATTTATCATTAATCCAGTTTTAAGGGTCCATTATTAATCCTCTTTCTTACAACTAATGAAAAAAAATTTTTTTATGTGCATCCTGATCAGTGATGGAAACGTTTATATAATGATGACCAAGAGCAAATCTGCATGTGCTCTTGGTTTAAAATATTTATGTGCAGGTGGATGGAGAGAATAGATTTCAGAGCAAGCTGAAACGCAGAGCATATGTGGACAATATGATCAATTGTATTTGAAGATAATAAAGTGATTGTAAATTCTCAACAGCTGCAATTAGCAACAGGCTAATTTTGATGGCTGCTTTTTGAATTTCCTTATTCTGTTAAAGAAAATCACTGTAGAACAATAAAGTGGATTCTGATATGTAGCAGAGAGAAACATCACTGATAGTATGTGGGAATGTATAAGGTCAATGTGAATGTAAACTGAGAATATTTATTTAAAATGCTGACAGCACTGTAAACCTATGTGAGAATCATGTTGCTTTAATAGTTTAGCTCACCTTCGTGAAGGCAGATGGGAGATACAAATTCATTCTTTCTGATGATAGTTATGTAACTATAAGTGGAAATAATAAGTAAAATAAGGAAACTAAGCATCTTATTGCTGGTGTCTGCAAATGTTCTGTATATAAACCAGACTGCTAAATTAGTTTCTTAGTTAACTTACTTTATTTGGGTTGATGACCTTGTGTACTGAGATATAACAATTATTAGATTAGTTTTCCAAATTGCAGTCGCTAACATTCAAAACCTATATTTAGCCTGAAGGAATAAAACAAATGTTCCAAGGAGTACAGGAAAAAAATTGTGAGGAACTAAAACATAACTCTGGAAATTCTGGCTCTCTTATCCAATATTACCACATACAATATGTAAAGATCGTGTTGACGTCTGTGAGACTGTGCTAGTATACTGTGACTATATCAAAATAGAATGTGGGTAGAGGACTTTTTATAGTGCTTGTACTTTTTCACTGTGATGGCATTAAGTGCATTGCAGCCATTAATGCTTTGATAACAGTGTGTCACCTGTTCAGCAGTTATACACCTGCTTAGCAAGTCTTTTGTGGTCACTCAGATGTGAAAGAAGGCTTTGAGTTTGCTCTGGAGAGATGCTAAATTCACTTTTTATAGCGGAAGTGGAAGTCAATAGTCTGCTTTGCCACACTGAAAGAAGTAAGGATAGTTGTCATGATGCTGATAATTCACCAGTATGGAAAGAATTCCCTCAAGATCAGTGTAACTAATCACTGTTCAATGTGATTGGAGTCAGGATTTTACTCACAGCTTGCTGATAGCTGTGGAACCAGGTTTGGCTCCTGCTGGAGAGTCAGTATTGCTGCATCCCTGCAGACTGGCTGGCAAACACTGGTTTTCTTTTAAATACAGAAATCCTTCAACAGGAACAGGAGTTGTAGATGAGAAGTTACAGATATGTCCTTGGATAGCAGTTATGTACAGGTCTGGATAAGACCTGGTAACTCCAAACAGCCTTTAATGCAACAAGCACTGAAGGAAAGAAATCGTGTTGAGTGTTTGTCTTCAGTGTACAGAACATTGGGTCATCTTAAACAAAGTACTCCTGGAGCTCAGACCGTTGTTAGACTGGTTATGCTTGTAAGTATAATGGAATTTAAGTCCTTTTCCTCACAGACATGAGGAAAAAACTTGGTTTTTATGCAGCCATTCAGTAAATACCTTGTTCATCTTTAGTGAGATCCTGTGTGTTTATGTCACCAATATAAATGGACAAGAAGTACAATTCATTGCTTGTTTATTTTCCTGTTGCTGTTGTAGTCAGTGATCTTTCTTAGAGACCAAATAAAATTTCTTTTAAAAAGGGAAAAAAGGAGCTGTTAAGGGAGGCTGTGGCTTGGCTCTTTGCAGTGACTGGCATCCCAGTCTCTGGACTAAATTCAGTTTTTGCAGGTATGAATAAGGGTTGCTACCTGAGGGACTTTAAAGCTTGTAGATTTAACAGTCACTTTGACTTTTTCTTTTTTTTTTAATATTATAATCAGACATCTTGGCCAGCTTCAAAATCTTTTTCTCCTTGCCAGTCTCCCAGAGGATTTGCAGTAGGCTTCTTTTTCCTACAGTTGTGGAGTACTTCAGGTTTGGCCCATTGCCTGGAAGCTGCAGCTTATCATTTCTGCTTTGTCTCAGTCCCATTTTTTCTACTTTTCTTTATCAGTATTGAGATCTGAGTTCTCTTTCTTGCTCCCTTCCCTGTCCCAGCCCTCCATGCTTTGTTCACTCTTGAGCTTTTGCCAGCCTTTTCCTGTTCCTAATTTCAAAAGCTTTGGCCACAAATATGTTTTAATCTAAACTATTCTTTTATTTAAGACTGGCCTGAATCAAGCAGCTGCTGTGCTGCTGACTGGTCTGGACCATGTCATCATTTGATATTTGGAGCTCATGTCAAGTTGAAAAAATTCTGGAGCTGGGTCAGCACAAAGGACAGTTCCCTTCTTGTCCCTTGAAGTTCCAGAGGGACTGCAGTTCTCTTGGATATTGGTAGAAATTTTTTTAGTTTGGCCTTACAAATAATGAACTTTCCCATTGATATATTGTGAGTTCCAGTTTGAAGTGCCTCTGATTTGTGAAACCAAGTCACACTGGCAAGTTTAGCAGCACCTTTGTTATGTTGTGAAAAAAGATGCCACAGCCTTGAGAAACATGGTCATCCTCTCATTCTGGGATGCTGAGTGCAGACAATGCTGAGAAGAAATTGGATTTTGGTATTTTTTTCTTTCAGTTAAGAAAGACATAGTACTTGCCAGATTTGCACTGTATGTATAGACCTTGTAAGATGAAAAATGTTCCTACAAAAGTATCTTATTTAACGCTTGTATATTGTCTGTGCCAAACTACCTTAAATGCTAGCATGTCTGTTTTTGTGGGCTTAAAGCAGAAACAGGTTTCTAAGAGATGGTTTATGCTTAGTGAAGACATGAGTGAAACCCTTCAAAATGGAATGAAAAATTCTTTTGTAAATTTAACTCTTCTTTGAGTTAAATGTCGTGTTAGTCAGGAACATCCTTAGAACCTTCAAGATGGCAGACTAAGAAATGGGAATTGATAAGTAGGACTATTACATGGAATCAAAAATTTTGATTCAGTGAAAGGCTTATGAACTGAGGTAAGCCTCAAACTAAGTGTTCTTGGTGTAAAGCCTATTTGAAAAGTGGTAAGTTTAGCTAAAAGTTTTCCTAACCAAAACAGAAAAGCAAGACTTAAAGGAGTATGTCATTGGCTGGAGTCTTCATAGACAACACTGCTTTTATTTCCTCCTGTTTTTTAGTGAATTATTTTATTAGAAATACTTTTTTTTGAGGCATGTTCTGATGTCGTTAAATACAACCTTTAATTGGTATTTTAAATAATAGTAAAGCAAGCAAGTTACTGTGTATTTTATTAGCATAGAATTACTGCACTGTTAAATTCAGAATAAATAGTGTCCATATTTTAAGATAAGTACAGGATGAATTATTTTACACTGGAGTTTGTTATTTTAGACTTAACAGTAAATTAATTTGGTTCAGCTAATGCATATTAAATCTAGATCCTTGTGAAATATTGCTTAAAACCTTTTTTCAGTATTTCAGAGAGTATATTGCTGGGAAAGATAATTAGGTTATGTAACTGAATTAGAACCTTCCCAAGGAATATGCACAGTTGTTCTTTTTATCTGTTGAAAGAGACTCCAGTAGGAAGTAGAATTGGGAATTATACTTTTTCCTGTGAAAGGCCATTTTTAAAATTGTAAAATTTACATCTTTAACTGGATTCTCCTTTTAGGAAATGTAGGCTTTATCATTAAAAGGAAGTGTGTTTGTCTACTGTTTGTACATGCAGATTTGCTCAGTGGAGTGATGAATATTTGAGATAAGCATCTCGGGAATATTAAGTTTGACATGAATGCAAATGCAGGTACATTTGTGAGAGAGTGTCTGTGTGTGCACACTTCTGTGTGTGTGAATGGTTTCATCCAGCTTTGTGCATTTTGAAACGTTGGCCAGTTCCTCTCAGTGACCTCATTCTCCTAATTTTATTATCTTTTTTTAATGTTCTGCTGTTCAGCTCACTCTGAGTAAATCTCCTCCCTGCCTTTTCAGCTTCTTTGTTGTTTTCTTCAGCTAAGCCAGTGGAATTTGGCACTGTTAATTGAATGACTGCCATTATGTCTGGAGTGGCAGATGCTGTGTGCTCTTTATTCTGGATCAAAGTTTTTACACTCCAGAAAGTCAGGCTGTGTGTGTTACCTTTAATGGACCTCTCAGTCTTCCTACCACAGAAATAAACTTCTAGATGATGACATGCCTCTGTTAATCAAAGTGTGATAAATGATGTAGTGTTTTGTTTGTCCTTTGGCATCATGAACACATTTTTCTTTTCAGTTCATGTTGATTTGAGAGGTCTTCAAAGACACCTAGCATAAAATAGTTAATAAAAGATCCTAGGGAAAAAAAAAAACAAAGCAAGAAACAAGTGGTAAAGGAAATTATCCAAAGCTTTCTTCTAGGAGTAGTCAAGAATTACCAGGAAAAAACTTTCCTTTTCATCAGGTAGCCTCGCCACATGAAAACAAAATTTTCATTTTATTTTTCATATTTTTTAGAGTTTTTTCCTCTTGCAGGAAATAAACAGGAAATAGGCTATATAGAATTCAAATTACTTATTTTTTAATCAATGATAGAGGTTCTTCAGTCCCAAGTGGTGCTTTAAAATGAAAAACAAATGTTGGGCATGATGTTTTGGTGAGTCACTTTGGATGGTCAGCTGGAAATCCTCCTGGCTATTTCTAGATTCTTGGCTTGACTGGGGATGACAATATTCCCAGTCCCTCCTGCTTCCTCTCTGTGTCCCATTCTGGATCCTGTTGCTCCACTGCATCTGAAACTTCCAATGGATAATAGAAATGTTTGTAGACTTGGGTGGGAAGACAAAGGTTTTCCAAACCTTCTGGACAGTTGCAGCTGCATAAAGTTGAGGACTACGTGGTGCTTAGTTCCAGTCCACTAGGATTATGGAGGAAATCCAGGGATTTATTTGTAGCTGAGGAAATTGCATCTCAGCTGCTGCTTGCTCTTGCAGCCCAGCAA
Organism: Grantiella picta; assembly: GCA_013397955.1. Classification (NCBI taxonomy): domain Eukaryota; kingdom Metazoa; phylum Chordata; class Aves; order Passeriformes; family Meliphagidae; genus Grantiella; species Grantiella picta. Next base: position 2,133,803 of record VZRM01005066.1, read on the forward strand.
GCATCCAGAATCACATCCAGCAAGCTACTGGCCTGGAAGATATTATGTCAGGCATGCAACTTTCAGTTCAGTATCTTTTGCAGGAATAAACCCTTTAAAATAAGACAAAATTAGACATCATACTCGGTTTATAAAGGCTTCAATCACTGTAGATGTGAGGTCAGGTAAAGTTCAGTTTGAGACAAATTAAGAAAAAAAAGAAAGATAAAATCAGCCTTGAGGAAGGGTCAGAGACTAAGCAGTTATTTGAAAAGTAAGCACTTATCTGAAAAGTAGCACAGCTAATTCGGTTACCAAAGCAGGGAGGAGGGGAAGGGCAGGGTGTGGGGGTGAGGGAAGATGTCTTTACAATTGATATGTCCTTTATGGACACAGTGGGACTGGTACAATTGTTCCATTAAGTGCAGGGATTTTTCTGTTTTAAGCCTCTGAAATCAATGCCAATAATCTCATAAACAAAGCAAGATTTGACTTTGAGGGAATTAATGAAGCCCAAATAAGGTTGGATATAGATATAATGAAGAAATAAATTTATATTATGTATCTAAAAAGATTTGAGAAACTAGTCTAAAAATAATAACATTCCAACCCGGAACAGTAGAAACTGGATTAATGGTAACAGGCTTTATTGAAACTCAATGAAATCCACAAGAGAGATTTCGTTATGTGGAGGATTATCACATGCAACAGGAAGCTGCACAGAACTCCAGGATTTTTGAGACAAAATCTTTAACTAAGGAAAGATGGAGTAAGGGGAAAACATCCTAATTTAGTTCGGCAAATGAGTATTCCTGCAACCGAAGCAGAAGTGTTACTGTGAAAGGCAATTGAATGAATGTTTCAAAGTCCTTGTTGTCCTATATTTACATCATAAGTTTTCTAAAGAGAGTCTTCAGTCCCCTGCTGGGTATTGTGAGACTCGATGTTCTGTTCTTTGGGAACAGGAGCAATTAGGACGTAGCTCAGGCAAAATATTTCTGGTTGTACATTCATTAAAAATTCTCTCTCTGGCTCTGTCATGGCACAGCTGGGAATGTTCAAGGACTGCTGCAGCAACACCAGAAAACAAACCTAATGCTGCCCACCTTTGCCACTCTTAAAGACTTGCAAGGTAGTGCTGGTCTATCAAAATTTTCTCCTCCTTATAGAGAAGATAAATATTCAATCTACTCTGTTTGTTATTGTAAACAATACCTTTCATTATTTGAATTTTATTCTATTCCGTCTTTCTGTTTCAGAAAATTAAGACATTTCAAAATAAAAATTGTATTTTTATGGCCTGTTGGTTTAAAACATAATGTAGACCAACTGGTTTTATACAGGTGGCAGACTGCATTATTTCACATGATTTATAGAGAAGCCTGCAGTCCTTGTCCCTGTAAATACAATTCAAACTGGTTTTACTTGATGTTTTGGAACAAAAGTGAGTCCTTTATTTAGTTTTGTTGTTTGGTCATAGATTTGAGGCAATTTACGGAATCTCTCCTTGCATTAGAAGTGGTCACTAAGAAAAATAAAGATGAAAGACACCCTGCAGTTGAAGTTCTGTTTCCCACTTAGACCTGGGAAACAACAGAGATCATGGAATCTCAGGTTAATGTTTTCAAAGGAGCTTTACAGAGGAAGTGCTTATTGCCATTTTGCTTCCCTCAGCATCCCTACCTGGCAGAGGAACTTGTCCCAGTAGAATGGGTAGTTACACCACCAGATCTGAGGCATTTAATATCTCCTAATTACTGTGACTGCAGCCAAGACTTGAGTGTGAAATGATTGTGCCAGGAAATACACCCCGAGGTCGTGTACCTAGATCAGAAATTAGGGTGCATATGCACAGGGTCCTGTTTTGGTTAATGTTATTGAGTTTTATATGAATGAGGATTTTATTTTATGTTAAGAGATATTCTAAGGCTCCCAGAAGATAAGTAATTGTTTCATTTGATGCTGATGAAATTAAAAAGACAGGAAGTAATAAGTTATAAGGTTGTATTTAACACGGAGTAGTGCTGGGTTAAAAATTACTTTTTTTTTTGACATTATTGACTATGAAGTCAACAACGAATTCCAACTTCTGAAAGACAATTCCTGAAAGAGTTCTGTGACCAATTCATCCACACTTTAAAGATCCCTGAAGGTTGTTACCAACATCTTTCATCCGCACACTTAAAATCACAATAATAGGTTATGTCATTACCACCCTTAAAAAAACTTTATTAATTTCCATCTGTGTTACTGTCAAGTTTAGTTACATGAATATAGAATCCCTTCTTCCCTATAGAGAATCTGCCATTCTTTGAGCACTGTGCTGTACATTTCTTCCAAGAAACGTTGTGTATATAAAGTACAAGATTGTCAGAGCATCAAGCAATAGACTGTAGATTAGCCTTCAGATATATCCCTCTGTAATTCCTACAATAGCTGACAGCCTGGGCTCAGCCCTCTGGGATAGAAGCCTGCCTTGGGCGTGGAGAAACATGGATCTGGCACTTGCTTATTGGTGTACTACAGGTATTACAAGCAGTGTTTTATCTGGCTCATGTTTCTCTCCTGCCTGGTTTCTGTTTGATTCCCTTCATGTTACAAGCTTCGTCTCCTTGTGAGTCAACTGTTTTCTACAGGCATTCTTGAAACTGAGCCACAGTACACTATTGTTTTCTTTCTGTCAATCAGTTTATCTTAACCACTCTAAAAGTTTCAAACCAGCATCCCTCCTTCCTTTTCTTGAAGCGCTCAGAGTGTCTGACGATCACAGCTCTTTATTCTGTAAGTCTTTTAAAGGTAGATGCTCTTTTGTCTTCAGTTTGGATCCCTTTTTTTTTACACCTTTGACTTAGAAACATCATCCCTCTGTTTCTCAAAAATTGCCCTTTACAACTATAATTCTGTCCAACACATTCATCAAGGTCATCTTATCAAGCCTCTGTTTCCCTGTGCAGTGTTCATGCATCTTCACATCACTTTTGTCATACCTCATTGATCTCTGTGAGCACAAATATTGCCAGCTTATCTTTCCTCCCCTCATGCCCATTTTCAAGCAATTTTATGAAGTGCAGAATAATTTTCTCAGCCCAGCTTGGCTAATCGTGTTCAATCCTTCCTTTTTCTTGCACAAGAAATGAGAGAATGATGAGAGTTGGAAATCAAGAAGACAATTACTAGGATGAGCCACCTGGTGTAGTAGTCTCAGAGAATTGTAGAGACAATGATCCTCTAGATTTCCCAACATTGCCTGCTTATTATGTGTATCTTTTGGGGTTTTGTTTTGGCTTTTCTTGTTTTTTGTTTTTGTTGTTGTGGTGGTGGGTGGTTGGTTGTTTTGCTTTTGTTGGTGGTTTGGATTCTCTTTTGTTTTGCTGGAAATCCAGGAACTTTATTGTACTATGAGTGTTGGAGTGACCCAGCTACCTGCTCATTATTGCACAGAGCTGTCTGCAGGGATTCAGCGGGACTGTTCCCAAAGCTTCTGCGCAAACCTCCGTGGTTGCTTTGTTTCTTGGCACATTACTCACTACTTGCCTGCAACACAGCTCTCTGAGAACATCCCATAATGCTACAAGTGGGTGCAGAAGGTGTTCATTTGCAGTTGTGCACACTGTTTTTCAACTAAGACCTGTACTTGAAATCCACCTGCTAGTGAGCACAGCCTCTTTCTGCTGAGTTTATATTCCTTCCACACCCATTATTTCCTTTTCGCTGAGCACAAAGTTGTTTTGAGGCAACACCATCAGAAATGCACTGAATGGAGTTGCTGTCAGTCACTGTTATGAGGAGCTGGATGAATAAGACAGTTTTCTTCCCAGCAGAAATGTGTGCTAATGGTCAAATGACCTGCAAACACAACCTGACTCTCATTAAAGTTAATAGGAAGCAGGTCTTAGGCTCGTCTGACAATTGACACGATGCCACTTAGTAAGAAAGTTTGTTTAGGGAGGAAAAAAGTTACCATCAATTCTAAGATGCCCTAAACATTTTTTCTTTGTTTCCCTTGTATTTTTTTTTCCAGAAATAATTTTAAACAGGTCTCTCAAAGTATAGCATTTGCAGGGTTTCCCTTTATCACAGTGGGTGGGTTTTTTTAGGTATTCTTTCTGCCTCTCTCCAACCCACAGAAATGAAGATGAGCTTTTGCTAGGCTTCGTTCTGCAGCTCTCAGTTTTTCAAATGAAGAAATAATCTATCAGCAGTTCAGCACATTTTAGGTGCCATCTTGCCTAAAAATGGAAGGCTGAAATATTTTGGTTACTTTAACATGATGATACTGCTCTCTACTGCTGTGGCGCTGAAAATATTGAAATGTTTTTCTTTTTTTCTAATTGTTTTTCCTGCTTGTTTGTTTCTGAGTTTGGTTATGTCCACTTCAACACTTAGTGGGCAACACTATTAAATTCTAATCACTTGGTTGAACAAAAGCCTGCTTCATAAATCATTCTTTAATAGCCTGTCTAAAATTTCTTTAGGGTGTTGAAGCTGCATTTCAATGTTGCTTAGCTGATCAGACTCTAATTATAGAAATTACACATCCAGCAGTTAAACCAGTAAACAAGGCTTCTCCAATTGGGGCAGTAATCCTGTGTCAGTTAGGATCTTTCCTGTTGATTCTGGATTTCTGTCACTCTAATCCTGCTGTGCCCTGAAATATCTGCTATTGCATATCACTCCTGTACTACTTGGGCTTCACCTAGAGCTGTCTCAACTGCTGTGTGTATCCTGCCTCACCAGGTTGCTTATTTAGAAGTAGACATAAGTGTTTTAGCAATTAACAAATAAGGTTATTAAAATTATTCTGTAGCATGATGCAGTACCTTTGAATACAATAGAGAAAAAAGAGAAAACATGCAATATTTTCCGGATCATTTTTTTAGTCTGCTGGGTATGTTACAATAGAAGCTAAATTATTCAAGAAATATTACTAGCACTCTTGTTTTATGGCAAGGACTAAAATTAAAGGATTTATAAGGTTCTTGGCAAATGATTTCTGTGCCATGCATCAGCTAGCCATCCCCATTTCTCTTTTCTTTCTTTTTTTTTTTTTTCTTAATAGTAGTTATTTCTGTCATAAAGTTTGGCAGTACTACTGTTCCAGCCCAGGAACTGTGGGTTGAAATGTGAAGAGAATAATGTAGGTTACAAAATATAAAGTGCTATTTTTCAATTTTTTATTGTTAGTAACAAAATTTCCTTTTCGAAACAGATGATATACACTAAGACAACATTAGGAAAGAGTTGCAGGAGGAGTGAGATATGAAAGACAGCAACAAGGCTTAACTAAGTATTTGCAGTATAAGGTTACAGTACTGGATCTTGGTGTGGTTTTTAATTTCTTTTGTTATAAGTTTTTCTTTATGACATTGCACTGTGAATTGAGATCAGGGACAAAACTTCACTTTCAGTCCATCAGTTATCACTTACCCGCGATAAATCTAATAAAACTGTTCTTTGTTTTATTAGATGCAAAAGCTACCAACAGAATGAGTAGACGGCCGGCATGGTTAAGTCTTACTTTTGTAGAAACCAGAATACTTAAAGATTGCTGCCATTCTCAGAGCACTTAATATAACAATCTGACTCAGGAGGTGTATCTGGGAGGCTGACACACGGGAATGCTCTATCTGCTGCATAAAACAGCAAATTTGTCTCTAAAACCTGGAAACAAAAACGTGGGCAGGCAGCTTCCTCAGAATTCTGTTGAGCAACAGAAGAGTCTTCCATCTGTACTTATGGGCTGTGACTGAGCTGTGTTCTGTAGGATCAAGAACCTTCAGGGTTTTGGGGTTTTACTTTTAGCAGTTCTCTATGTGCTTCTTTACCTCAAAGGCAGTAATTGAATTTGTCAAAATTAACATCTGTGCCTGTGCAGAACTTCCTAGGTTGCCATGTTTATAGCTTAAATGTCTTGAACTGGCTTGATTGAACAGCAGACAGTCAGCATTTGGCAGATAAAACAATGAAGTATTTCCCAGGGGCAGTCCAGTATCACCCCAGGGTGTCAGTTTCAGATAGTACATTAACAGAACCACTTTTACTCAGCCATGGGTCTAAACCAAAGTTTTTATTTGGTGTTATTGTATCACAAGCCCAAAGGAGGGCCTCTGCTTTGTTTGAACCTCTGAGTGGGAGAGAAGCCTTTTTCTGAGACTCGTTTTTGCACCAAGCACTGGCGAGTCCTCTGACCGCAGCAGGAAGGAGCAAATCCCAACATTCCCAACATTACCATTGTGTCTGTGGAGAGACAATCCCTGCAGTTTAAAGGGTAGGTGGAATGAGCCCACACAGATTTGCTCCACTTGCTGCTCATGGGGATTAAAGCCCTGGCAGGGGGGAAATCACTAACAGCTTACCTTTATGTCAGAGCAATCAAATAGAAGCTCTTTGAAGGGTAATAGCTGGAACCATAGTCAGGAAATTGTCACACAAGCACTTCAAGAATGATAAAGGGTAATATTAATTATTTTACAAGTAATTTCACTGAATATGGTGTCATGAAAAAGAATCATGATTAGCAGTCATCTGATTCCACAGCAAATTTGAGCCAGCCCAGTTTATGCACATCTTTGGATTTGTTTACTATTAATTTCTTCAATGCCTGATTGTTTCTTCATTCAAAACTTTGCAGAAAATGTTTCAGCAGTTCTTAAAATGTTTTTGAAAATTTATTATCTACAGGCTGACTTTTATGAAGTCATCCAGCAACCCTCACAGAGTTGTGACAACAGTTATGAAAGGACGATACCACAAGGTGCTTTTTAGCAGTGTAAGTTTTTCAGATGGAGGACTTCTTACTCCTTACAGGAAGATGATACTACCTCTTTATATTCCTTACTGCAGCACAGGTAAAACAGATATGCAGAGACACTGAATTGTTATTTCTGTGAGGTCTGAAGCCATTCGTTAATGTGCATTCATTGCAAGGAGTAGTGAATACAGGGTTTGCAGAATTCAGCCCAAGTTGCATAATTCAAATCAAAGTACAAAGGAGTCAAGTGCTCAGCAGTTTCTCATTGCTTACAGAATATTTTTTCATAATATCTGCTATGCTGCCTGTTGTGAGTTCAGCTTAGTCACTCCTCCCTGCTGACTTCTGCCCCAGGCAGGGAAAGGGACACCACCACCACCTTCATGAACTTGCCTGATCAATAAGAAAACAAACACTTAGGGGAAAAAAAAAAAAAACTTTTTATTCAATCATTCCTTGTCTTTGCTCTGACAGTCTTTGCACTGCCTTGCTGGTGACTTGCAAGATGTGAATTCATAGGTTGTACTGACATAAATGCAAATTTTTATGTTTGTATTCATTGAAAATACAACAGAAGCTACCTTTTGCTGCAAAGTTCTACTTGGATTGATGTTGTGACAAGTTTGTAGTAAGTTAACAATTGCATCTGATGAGCATAAAACACTGGAATAACTTTAAATAATGTAACACTAAATCTGTGTTTAATCTTTGTTACGGGTAATCTGAAACAGATAATTTGTGAAGTCTAATGTATTCCAGTCCAGTGAGCATTTGCTTCTTATTATGCATTTTAGCAAATGATGTGTTAATAAATTTTAGTTGAAACATGACCTTGGGCAGATTTGCATAAAATCCTAGAAATCTGCACTAGGTATACAGAAATGGGCTTTTTTTATCCTTTCAGCTTGGGTTATTTAGCAACTATAGTTAACACCATAAGCATTACATCTATTTCTTTTAGGAAAGTCACTATTAAAACAATATTTTGTTCAGAGAGTCATGGGAGCATCATGCAGTGATGCGCAGATTGTGGAAATCTCCATCACACATTTCTGTGCACAGCACCTGCCTCACCACATCTGCCCAGGGTCCTTCCTGCAGAGGTTTCTGCTCCCACACAGCCATTGGGCTGGTTTCTGTTGAGAAAACAGATCAGGAGCACTCTGTTGTGTTGACACCCAGAAAGGAGTCTCCTGAGTCTTTTCTGAAGCTGCAGTTTCAATCAGGTCTCCTGACCTCGTGCTTCCTCTTGCTCCCCTTCTTCCCTTTCCGCTCCACATCCCTGGGGAGAAGCTGCCAGCCCTGCACCCAGCAGTGACCAAACCCTTCAAGAGCTTCCCGTTAATTCCCCTTTTCGGTAGATTTTCCCTCGTGGTGACTCATTTCCTTTCAGAACTTATGTGCTGATGTGATTGACACCTTCATTTTATACCAAGAATTACAATTTTGCTTTCAGCTCAGTTTTGTGGCAATGTGAGAGTGAATTTTTTCCACTCAGTGGTCATTGATCAGCTTATTAATTAGCCCAATCTGCCTGGTTTGCAGTAGGTGGATGGAGGTGGAGGACTTCAAAAGCAGGTTGTTCCTGCTACTGCTCCACAAAGCAACTCTGCCCAGCAGAATCAGCACTTCTGCTCTCAGTGTGAACGACAACAATCCACACAATGCAGACAGAGCACAAATAATTAGCTGCCTAAAAGCCTGGCCAAATGAATTTCCTCACTGCAGATATATTATTGGCCAGTTTTCCAAGACCTTCTGCAGCCTTTTGCTTGCTTCACTAGGGTATTTCAGTATTTTATAGGTGCTTGTGTATTCAAGTTAAAAGGAAAATGAGGGGGAAACAAAAGATATTGATTTGTCTAATAACAAGTCAGTTATACTTAAAATGCGCTCTTCCTCAGGTGAGTTTAGAAGGATAATAAATTCTAATTTAAAGGACAGTGATTAATTCAGTCTTGTTCCATGCTGTCATTTTTTGTAGGTAAACAACTATGAAGTGATCTATTAGCAATTTACACCCACTTCTTCCATGCTCCAAATGCTACTGCTAGCTATGTTAAGCAACACTAGTTATTTGAAAATATCTAATTTTTAATTAGTAATACTGCTTGTAAGAAAAGGCAAATCCACAGTCAGTCTGATTTTTGCCATTTCTTGTACACACTTTCACAGCCATGCAAGCATTTTGTATGTGCATGAAAAGTGGTGTCTGCTTTGTATACATAGCTGTATGCATTTACCAATCCACTGAACAAGAAGTGGAAGTTAAATTAAGATTTCACAGAGAGATTCAGAATAACATGTGATTCCTGAGAAATAAAATTATAAGAAGGAAAATTATGAACACTTAGGTAATTACAGACACACTGGGAATGTATAAATGCCTTGCCATCATTTCTATTTATTTTCTAGTGCGTAGTTCTGTTGGAAAATGTTGATTAATCAATGTGAAAGAGACTCAGTATTTTTAGTGGGTAAATTTTGTTTCATTCTAACAAAAGCAGGTGATTCATTCTTGTATATGTTTTAAATTGGCTTTTTTATTTTTGCTTGCTTCATCAGAAACTTGACCTCGAAAATAATTTTTGCCAATTTTTTTTTTTTTTTTTACTGTATTTGAATATCTCAAATGCATCCTGGAATTTTGTAGAATCTCCTCATTAACAAGGACCAGGCTGAGAATCTGTGTCTGTTCAAAATTACTATATAGGTTTTTATTTATATTTTTCCATGTTGTATTAGAGGCACCTAAAAAGCCTCAAGTATATTTTCTGGCTTTCTAAGAAGTGGCAAAGACACATTCTTTCTATTTGACTTCCTCCTTGCTGCACATGGAAACTTTGTTCATTATATTTTCCCTCATGGTAAAGAGCCTCTGAGGGACTGCTCTCCAAATGTGGAACATTATTTTTGGGTTCAGTGGCTTCTTTTGTTGCAGTGAAGAAGAAAAAGGGGTAGGAGAAGGAATTTAAGTGGGGAAATACTTTCAGCATCTGTGGGAAATTAGTCTTGACCAGCTGCTGGCCTGAGTCAGTCATGAGATATAAGAAGCAATTTGTTGCGTTTTAGAACATATTAAAATTTATTAGAATACACACGTAATAGGGATTCCTCAGTGATGGTGAGGGGTACAGATTTTGCTGGGCTTTCAGGGGTTCTAAGATAATTATATTCCCATCCCAAGTCAGCAAAGGTAGAAGAGAGAGCTTACAAAATGTCTTCCATTATTCTTCCCTAATTTTAGGTTTAAGCTCTAGCTTATTTTCGTCCCTCTTCTATTCTCTGGATGTTGATTTTCTATTCTTTCCGCATTATTCTATATTTTAATTCAATTTTAAGTTCTTCAGTATGTTCTCATTTGTTCTTCTCCTTTTTACACATTTTGCTGCAGTTTTCCCCATAATGCTTTTCCTCTTGTGATATTCCCTGTGCTGCTCCTCATCCCTCTTTTCCTTTGTTCTGTCTCTCCAATGCCTTTCTCTAATTTATCTTTCTCACTTTGTCATTACTGTCCTCACCTTTCTGTGGTGCTTCTCTGTATCCCAAGATGACATTTTTTTGAAGCAAAGATCTGCTGGGGGTGCCTTTTTCAAATATTAAGGAAATATTTTTCCAGGTATGAAATATACTACATAAACCAACTAATTAGCACACTGAATAAGCTTCCCTTGTTGTTCAGCTGCAGAACTATTGTCTCACAAATGGCGATGTTGGGACATGGAACATATCCCAAGATAGTGTGTGATAATAAATAGTTTACTCCTTTCAGCAAGGAAAAAGAAACATTCTGATATTTTAAAATGTTTTGTGTTGGTAGTTTTTTTGGGGTTATTTTTTTTTCCAAATTGAATTTTGGAAGGGGACACAGCTTGCAAAACACTTTGTTGTGAAGGAGTGTGTGTTCCCAGAGAGGAAGCTGTCCTAGAAGAGGTTTTTTGGTAGATTTGAACAGTTCTGGTGGCAGTTCTGCAGTTCAACAGTTCTTAGAGTTGGATTTAACTGGTAGTTAGAAATAACTGAATATCTTGTTTAACTAGAATGAGAAATAACATAGTTCTATTTTGTAACCTAAAATTAATTTGATTGGCTGGACTTAAAATTTTCATCATAGGATAGTTTTTATTCTGGTTTTGGGTTATTTTGGTGGGTTGGTTGGTTTGGTTTGTGTGGGTTCTTTTTGGTTTTTTTTGTTTGGGTTTTTTTGGGTATTTTTTGCTTGTTTTGTTTGTTTGCTTTTTTTTAAACAGAAACAACCCACCCCCAAAGCTTGACTACCCCTGTGATAGTTTTTATATTCTGGAAGGAACTAAAATGATGACCCCAAGACATTCGAAGCCCTTGAAACATTTCAGCAGTTATTATGGTGTGCTCAGCAGTGAAGCCTCTTTTGCTTCTGCCACAGGAACAAACAGTAACGACCTGAGTTATGAAATATGATTGTGATTTCTCCTCATCCTGCTTTTTCTGAACTCTGGAGCTTGTGTGCTCTTTCTGAGGCTGCACAGCAAAGTGAAAGGATTCTGGCAGAATGTAAATCATGAGATCATTAACATTTCAGCCCAATTTCTCTCCAGCAATGTGTAATCATAGCAGAGATGATTGATGGGATTGGCAACTCACAAGATAGATATTATGGGTCATTCCTCCATATTTCCTCATTTTCTTTCCCCTTTTGCTAATCCTGGTTTCAGATAACATCACTCAATCAATTTCACTGCTGGTCTGGAGCTGTATTCTTCCAATATCAGATATTATATCAGACACACTTCTGGGTAGATATATGTTCTGCTTTACTGGGTTTTGTGCCTGTCCTCTTTATTTTGCTTATGCCCCATTATAATATATGGCAGAAATATTTACATTAATATAATTGATTTAGTCTTTGAAAAGGTAAGGTTTTATTGTTTTATTTTTTTGTTCCCTTGAACAGCCTATTGCATCACAGCTGCTGCATATAAAGGTAGGCAGGGGCAGTCTGATATGGACAGTAATAGCATTTGTTTATATGAAATTATTAATATTAATAATGCTATTAAAAAGAATAATGAAAAGTTAGCCCTGTTGGAGACACATGTTTTTTTATTACAAACACACAGCAATGAACTAGAAAGTACTAGGAATTTGTTACTCCCACACCATTCAATTCTCCTCCTCCTGGTTATCTTTGACTGGATATAAAACAGGAAGGGAGTGCTTTTTAATGTTTTTTCTCCAACAAAAGCTTCAGCAAAGGGATTTTGTCCCTTTGTATCTATCTGCTGAAAGATACCTAGATTTTTTTAATATTTTACTTGACTGCAATAGAGATAGTTTGGTTTAATATCAGTGCAGCAGAATTTGCAGCAGAAAAATGTCATTCTAGGGAAAGCCAGGAAAGAACATCAGATTGGGATTTTTCTGATCTGGCTTTTCCTTTCTGATTAAGAAAAGAATAAAGTGGGAAGTTACTCCCTGTTTGATTTTTGGGTTTTGTGTTGGGGAGAGGAATTCTCAACTCCTTCAGCTGAAGCAGCAGGTCTCTTTGGAAAGTTGGTGGTTTGTTTGTTTGCTAGGAAAAGCCACTTCAGAATAGCTTCTGAAGGCAGCAGGAAGCAGCTGAGCTGATGGATCTTTCTCTTCCACTGAACTTCTTCCAGACTGAAAACAGTGGAAGAATATCTTTCTCTGGTTTTAACAAGCTGCTCTTAAGTCAAATTTATAGCTGTAGATTCCTTATAATAGATACCTGAAATTTTTACCAAAATGAAAAAAAAATCTTCCCTTTCCATTCTGCAGAAATGTCATGTTTTAAGCTTTTGGACACTGAGCTGAGATTCTTACAGAGATCAGTGTATATCAGTGCTTCTCACTCAGAAGGCTGTTGTAGTTACAAAAGAAATGTACGCTGATGTACAAAGCTACGAAGGAAAATAGTGTTATTTGTTAGAAAGTAAAGCATGTACTGGTATGATATGAGAGTTGTGCAAATAAATCCCCTTCGTAGTGAGAGTAGACATTTTACTGGGAAAAGGGTCTGAAGCCAAGGTACAAAGAGTAGAGAAGATAGATTTTGCCTTATTTCTGAAAGGATTCAATTTAAATTTAGTTACTAAGAAAGTGCCTTCAAATTTTAAAGCTTTTTTTAAAAAGCTTTTTTCCGGGAGATTTTGCATCAAATTTGTTATGACCTTAAACTTTTATAGCTCAGAGTGGGAAGACAGTTTGTAAATTTTGGGACGTTACCCAGTATCTGAAATGGATTCCCACCTCAGCCCAGGTGACAAAACCTAAGTCTGTAGAAGGAAGGTGGGGGTTGGGTGGAATCCCCATGAAGGAAACTCTGTCAGGATGCTGAACTCTACACCCCAGGGCGGCCTGACCCCACCACCCCACAGTGAGAGCTGCACTGCTGCAGCCTCATCAGTCCTGGCCTTGCTGGTGGTTTTCCCCATGACCCTGTACAGGGTAGAGCAGGGTCACTCTTGGGGATAATTGTTCGGAGTGCTTAGAGAAGCTGGAATTACTCTATAGACTCAAAGCCATCCATGTCTTTGGTGTGGTGAGCTTAGACTTGACTCAGAAACTGGCTTTCATGTCGGTGCATATTTGAGGAATCAGCTTGTGTCAAAGGTGGTGGTGTGGTTGGGTTTTTTTGGTTGAGGATTTGGGTTTTCTTTTTCCTTTCTTCTGAATTTACTTTTGGCTTGTCGTATCTTTGGACCTCATTTCCATATCTGTAAAGTAGGGAAAACATTGCAGCAGCCCAGCAGGGTTAAGGTTTGAAAGAGAGCTATATAAGAGACTGAATCATACCGCTATGTGCCAGTATTATTAACATTAGATCTGTTATCACCGCTTCTGGCAGAGGAAAAAATGAGAGGCTGGATTTGTGTGGTGCTTTGTGCTCCAATTCGGTTGAAGCTCTCTAGTGAAGAAGGTTACAGACTGGTTAAGCCTCACCGGTGTGAAGATGTGCTCAAGACCCTTACAGCTCTTACACCAAATTCTCACTTTAGCTTGTTTTAGACAGGCTCAACTTTAGCAGTACTGCAAGGTTTAAACCTGGTAGCAATACAGCCTGGCAACAAATAAGAGCAATCATGAGGAGGGGTGAAGGAATATTCTGCAGCAGTGGAGTATGTCTGATAGACACCATGTAGTTGGGGATCACTGAGGATCTACCGTTTTTAGAGACAATTTCCCTTACCTGAATATGCAATGAGTACTTGATGAAGTGGTGTATTCCTTGCTCTCCATTTTCCTTTGCCAGATGGTCTTACAGGAACTGTAGCATCACATGCTGTAGGTTTTTTTGCCTGGCTTTCTGGTTTTGTTTTTTTGTGTGTGCAGCTGAATCTCATTCTTTTTAGCTAGAATATGAGAGTGACTGGTGATATCAGGTCTCTTAGTGATCCTGCTGAGATAATGCATCTTGCTTGGGAGACTGTGGTATTAAAACCAACAATAACAAAATCTTTTTTATGGCATTCCACTTCCCTGCTTTTTAGAAATCAGCCTATGCCTGGATATATTTATCAGGACAGCATTCATTACTCTCCAGGGGATGGCAGGCTGCTGTCTCACCCCTCAGCTGGGTACAGCTGTCACACTGGGCTGTGCTGCCAGCCTTGCCAGGGTGGGCAGCAGGAGCAGGGCAGTCTTTTTGTACTTGTACAACAGAGCAGGGTTTTCCTTTCATTAGCCAACCATCCTGTGCCTTCATTCCTTTCTCCAGCTTAAAATTTTGCAGGGACAGCTTGGGAAAAATGAATTATTAATAAATGCAAATTAAATCCCAAGTACTGTGGTTAGGGCAGGAATATATTAAAGAAAGCTTGCAATCCACTGGAGGTTTCAACTAAAGAAAGAATATTACTGAAAGTCATCAGATATAAATATGTGGGTATGAGGATGAGCCCTTTACTATCTAGATTTAGTTTTCCAGAGTATTTGCCTGTTGTAGTCCATATTAAGCTAACTTTATTGACCAGCAAGTAGTTGATTGCTTATTTCCCAGATGGATTTACTGCAAACTACTTTATCCACGTTTGTTTGGAACTGTGACTTTTACAGGCATCACTACCCGATGTGTAATCAATTTCAATTGCTTCACCCTGAGAAAACAGAGTTTTACCTCGTGTGTGCTTTCCTTCCTTCTTTCCTTTCTTTCTCTCTGTCTCCCACTGTCTCCTCCACGTTGTGCATTATTTGGGGAGCTCTCAGCAATGCACAAGCAAGAAGCTACCTGCAGTCCCAAGCATCTGTGCTGGAATTTGACCTAAAGGGCTGAATTTTGTGAAATGGGGAGGTAGGGAGGTTAATACAAGAACTGAGAATTCAGCTAGGAGTGTTAGGGTTTTTTCACATGTCTGTAGCTGCCAGTATACCCAAAACAAAGCATCAGGAGCTCTTTAGAAATTTCTGCAGTGACTATATGAAAACATATGATTCCTGTCTGGATGGTCATGGTTGAAGCTTGTAAACAGCTCAGGACATTGCATTCAGTAACACATTTCAATAAATAGAGAGTCTTTGAATATCTTTAAGTAATATGTAGGGGGTTTTGGTGTTAACAGTGGTGTAATCACCCACCCTAAGAGCTAGTCTGCTATTGGGTTTCCTGCCATGCTGTAGTTTCATTATCAAAAAGCTAAAGCAATATGGTCTGGTAACTTGATGACATTTATAAATTATTCTACAGCAAAAAGATGTAAGAAAATAAAATGTGGATTCTTCAAAGCCTTATGAGAGCTAAAAAAAACCCAAACCCAACTCCTTGCCAAGGATGCCTTTAGGTTTTCCACACATCTAGCTCTGGGTAATGAATGGACCTGACCTGCTTTAACCACAATGGGCAGAACATGAACTAAACATATTATATTTTAATATCAATTTGTTGTATTTTGAAAATACATATTTATTGGGTCATTTTCTTCCTTTTTATCTGCCTAACCACTACGACTAAATTTAACATCCAAGATGTGGTGCTCAGGTGCTGTCAATCAGCACAACTGCCTTGCCTTTGCTTCTGCCAATTTAAGCCAGCTGAGATCATGTTTTTTACAGCATTCTTTAAAAAGTGATAGTGAAACATTTCCTTTGTGCTACCTTGAAAAGTTTTACCACATTTTATTGTTCTGAAAGTGATTGTAATGGAGCATGTGTCACCCAATTATATTTCCAGTTTGGACCTTTTTATAATATTAATTAATTATAGATCATACTGGGGAAAGATTTTAAAACTGCCTGTGAGAGTTAGGAACCTGATCTCCATTTCAAATTGATGCCAGACATTCAGTTTCCCCTGACATCACCATGCTACAATGCTATTGTGAAAATGTGCTCTGCACTCACATTACAACTCTCATTTGAGATTCCAGCAGGGGTTTTGTGAAACAGCCAAAGGACCACACATCCTTGGCAAAACCCAAATTTGAAACAAACTTCTGGCTCATACCCAACACACACTTTGTCCACGTTATGTTGAGTCTCTCATTTTTATTTTTTGCTCTAAAGAGAGAGTGGAGAATCCCATGGTTCTTTTCTCTTCCTCTCCTGCTTTTTACAGTTCCACAGAGCTCTGGGAGCTCTGGAACTGAATCCAGAGAAGAGGAGGTCATGGCTGGAGGAACAAACCACACATGGGACTGTTTCTTTTCAGCAGATGGTAGCCATGGAGTGCTCCCACAGACAGAGCTGTCTTGCTGCATCCATGTACAAATGGGATGATTAGGGCATTCTTGGGGCACTGAAGGGAGGGAGATACAGATAACTTCAAGCTGAGAGGGAAGAGAGGCCTCAATTCCCACCTCCTGACTCAAATGTTCTATCCAGAAAGCTACTTTGTAGCAGAAAATCACAGGCTGCTGTTTCTATCTCTGCCAGAAAATGAAAGCACTGATCCTTCTGCTTCTTAAGCAAAGCAGGCAAACAACGAGCAGTTTTAGGAAGATGATTATTCTGAAGAGAGAATTTCAGTCAGGATCCTGAGCAATGCCCACATGCAGCCCCAGGTAGCCTCTTATGTTTTGGAGAGAGGATTCCTCTATGTGTTTGGTTGAAAACTTCACAGTTCCCAGATCTGGACTATGGGTCCGGATTTTATTTTAGCAGGAAAAGTCTGAAAATGTGAGGTGTTGCACCACCTGATTACAGACACAGGTCGTTCTTCATATACCTGACCTGTATTATTTTCTTGCATTGAAAAAAAAAAGCCAATTTTTCAGTCGTTATTTATCAAGTTAATAAAGCAAAACAGCCAGCCTAAACTGCCATGAAACATAAAGAAAGGGAAAGTTTTTCCAGTTGGCTGAAATGACCTTTTGATTTAGGGCTGAAGATAGCTGCCCTTTTTTCTAAGAGTGCTAGAAATATCATTAGGAGAGAATTGAGCCCTCAGAAGCTAAAACAGCTAGGGGTAACTTGGGTTAGACTATCAGATAGGTTATGAAGGGCCATATTGATCCACACTTTTTTCCCCCCCATAATTTTTTCATACTGGATCATAAACATAAAAGCTGCATATAAAATTGCCTGTCTGATTTTTGACATGCCCCAAGTAGATTTGATTTACCAAGGTCTTATTCTATCTAATCTGACAAGGGTCCAGACTGCTTTATGCATAATAAATAAAGGCTTTTGTGGCATAACACAACCTGTGTTTCCATGCCCTGTGCTGTTTTTCTGGGGCACATGGAATGTTGATGGCTTTTGGACTTTTATATTGTTTTGGGGTTTTTTTCTCCCTGAGATAATTGTGCTCAGGTGGCTGAAGAAAAATACAATTATCTGACATGACAAGCAGCAGCTAGTTTGAATCCTAAATGAAATGTCAGTCAAAATAAATGACAACGTTATGGAGTGATAGTACCCTCATTATGACTAAGGTTTGAACTGAATTTTTATTATGAAATGTCGATGATGAATACAAGACTTTCAGGACTCAAAAGGGAACCTTTGCAATCCTAGCACTGAATAGGTGAGAAAAATCCTCTCACAGGTAATGAGGGTGATCCCTCAGATGCTGCCAGGATGAAGGAAGCACAAGGACTTAATGGAATTGTCAGGTTCTGTTTATATTTCCATTGCCATTAGGAAAAGGGTTCCAGTTTTAACATCAGTAGGTTGAGGCACTAAGGGTGAGCTCTCTGGTGTGGGCTGGAAGCAGTTCCAGACAAGGTCTTCGTGTGAGTTTAGCCATCACAAGGTGCTCAAAATCTGTAGGAGTTGAGAGGTATTCAGAGAATAAAATAAATAAAATTGATAAGCTGATTAACGACAAAGGTTTTGGTTTCAGCTATACAGTGTAATAGGTTTTAGGAATTAAGTTTCTGATTTGTGCTATGGGATCACAGTAGTACTTGGTAGAGATTGTGCTCCCTTGGAAACTTCCCCTACCTGTGTACTACCCTAAAAAATCTTAATGGAAGGTTCAGTTTTTCAGGCTGGAGACATCCAGGAGCCTCTTTGGAATTACTAGCTCCACGTGTTTTAGAGTCAAGCATTCCAAATATTTTCTCCCACTTAAACAACCTAGCATTAATTGCCATGTTTTTTGGCCACAGCCTCTCTCTCCTTTTTTTTCCCTATACCCAAACCAGCACTGCTGAAAGGTGTGTGCAGACTTTCATATTCCCTCTAACCAGGAGTGATTCCCCCTGTTTTTGACAGCACTGTCACCACCAGCAGCAGTGCTGACTTTTTTTGGAGGAGTGCCCTGTTCTCAGCCCCATTTGGAGACATTACCAAGGTTTAACGGATTGTACAGCCTCCTCCCCTCCTCAGATTCCCTTGTTCCATATTATCCATCTGCCTTGGAAGAAGCTTCCTCCAACAGTTTTCATAACTATGCCAAATTTCTGTTCCCATGGAAACTATTTTAAGAGTGCATTAAAATTTGAGAGGTGTATCATTTGCTATCTAGGATGGGTCATATTTCCATTTCCTTTGGTCTTTATAGTTTCTTTCTTTTTATCACTGGTTAGTGTTGCCACTTGTCCTGAACAAGAGGAAAGTCATGAGTTTTGGACACCAGTCTTGTATCTCAATATCTGTGTTTTATGTTGTGAAAAACAACCTTTAAAGGCTTCACAGTTTCTTTATTTCCTCTTTTAGAAGACAGCAAGAAAATTGCACGCATTAATAGAAGGTAAAAGAGTAACAACTTCAAAAATGTGTAGTTTTACCTTCTTTAAAGTGAATTTTGGAAACCATTAAAAATGATTTTGCCACCCATGATTAGACAAGTTTAACAAATATGAGGGGAACTGTTGTGATGGCATCTCCAAGCCTGTGCAGGGTCTATGCATGAGTAGAGCTTACAGGGTTATGCAGGCACATTTCACAAAAAGGTTTTCAAAGCTATTCAGCTTTGAAAAGTGTTACCTACCAATTCCACTGAAGAAATAAATCTTTGTTTTCTGTTCACAGGAAAACCGATCTGCTGCATTTGTTAAATATTTTCCAGAAAGAGATTAAATGTCACAGTAGCTGAGGTCTCTTCAACCATTGCACTGCACTAATGCATTACTTAATAATCCCATCCTAGATTCCACTCACGTAGCCACAGGCTTGGGACTGAAGAGCAGAGAAAAACATACAAATTTCTAAGATGTCTCTCACTCAAGAAGACAGCAAAGGCTTTGAGTATTTCTGCACTTACACGTTGCCATGAGATGCTATTTGTAGTATGCCATAAAAATGTCATGTGTCTTCTACTCTCTGTTGACACATTTTCTGTGAATTATTTACATGTTTGCAGACTTCAGAGAAGAGTTTGTGAGGATTGGGAGGGCAGAGGTAACCTGTCATGACAGTATCTCTATTTGGACTTATTATTAAAAGGGTTTAAATGTGATATATTTCCTAACAAACATAAGAAATGCTGCTCAATGCTAGAACAAAGGTTTGCTCAATGTGCTTAGTGGGCAGAATACTAATTTCTAGAACATTGTTTTTTCCAGAACCTCAATTCCTCCCATAGAATCCTTCTTTCAGAAAAGCACTTAATCAAGGAGTTGAATTAGAGCCAAATTTCAAGGTGCTATGGGGCTTATATATGTGCTTAAATACTTTATTGAGCTGTGATGAAATCAGGAATCATAAAGCTTTTGTTAAAGCTCTGATTGTTTCAGCAATCTGTTCTATGTACTGCTTTTCATTAAGGATGCAACATGGGAAATCATAGGCATATTGGCTAAAGGTTTCAAAAGCTGATTTACTCTTGCTTGAGCTAGAAAAAGTCAGACAAAACAAAGTAATTTTNTGTAGCATCTTCTAAGAAGAACTGAGATGTTTCCTTCCCTTCTTTCTTGCATGGTTTCTTTTACAGTCAGATTTCTGCTCTCCTCTATTCGGGTCTTCTGCCATAAAAAGGCTGAGAAACCTGTAAACCTCATTTTATGGAGACATTCAGAGACCAGCCTCACTTGTAGTTACATTTCCCCTCAAGCCACTTGTGTTTAACTCCCTCTTCTAAAAGATCAGAATTTAAATATGCTTTACCCTTGGCTCTTTCTTGAGTGTCTTACTCCCTTAGAGAAATTATAATAAAAATGGAGAGATATTCAATTGCTTAGCAGAAGGTAGCAATAGAAAGGCAGAAGAGAAGACAGTGAAGATGTAAGCTCAAAATGAAGTTTGCATACTGAAGCAGGGTGCCTCTCATCTCAAACAAAAAAAAGTTGTACCGGGATTTCTCAAGTCGTCAAATTGGTGCATCAAGCTAAAGGTCAACAACTGCTATTTAATGTGTTAGGAAGTCAGGGTGTGGTATAAATCTGAAGGTCAACACAATATATATGATTATTAACCTTTAAAAATTTGTGTAAGCAGAGAAAAATAATTATTGCAACAACCCCTGAGTAATGTTAGGGATTTCCATGCCCTCCACAAAATGTTAAGAACATATAAGTCTGAGAAGAATGTAAAATCTTACATTTTTCAACACATTTGGAAACAGGGACAAAAATTAGGTGAATTGATTATTGGACAACTGCTTTAAATCCCTCAGAGAAAAACCCACTAGCTTCACGGAGCTTTAAATATATCTAATTAACAGAATGAGATAGGAACTCTTAAATAACAGGTGCAAACAATTAAGTAATCACTCAGGCTGTTGTGAAAGATAAGATTTAAATGAGAGCCAGCCTGACTCTTCACAGTAAAGAGCAAGAAAGAGATGGTTTCTTAGAAATTAAATATGTGCCCTTTTTAACTGGGCCAGGGGAACACATGCCAGCAGCACTTGTTACCTCCAGGAATGGGTGGAGGGCAGGAGAGGACTTGGGGTCCAAGGGAATACCAGAGAGACTGTCTAACCATCTCTAATATGGCTGTTCAAGCTCAGGAGGAATAGCTAGAAAATAATTCCTCGACAAAAGTACAGGAAGAATGAGTGTGGGAAGAGAAGTGCAGCTGGAGCAGCCCAGTCCTGAGTCAAGGTTTGTGCCACAGCCTGGTGGGCATTGCTGGGGATAGCATCTCTGAGCTGCTGGTGTGGGGAGTGCCCAAGAGCAGGGAGCAGCTCCAAAATGAAAAAGTTAATTGACGGACTTGTTATAAGGCAAAATCCCTCAGTATGCATCTGAAAGGAACTGAAAACCTCTCATTCCAAATTTAAATTGCAGTTTACAGGCTTTATAGTCCCTCTCGTATGCTGCAGCAGTATCTGGCTTAAAAAATATTAAAAGATGCAAAAATGTAATAAAACTAGTTCATTCGAGAATTGTTGAGAAATTCTTGGTAATATACAAATGCATAGGGAGATCACCCAAGTGTGAAAATTAAATTAGGGATAAAAGTTGGGGGAAGGAGGCATAGTTCCAGCTAAGGTTAAGCTAGAAAAGATTATTTAGAGTAAAATGGGAGCACGTATTGGACTCATTAAGACTTGGTTGGGTACATTGGTGGGGGAGAGAAAAACCGAAAGTACAGTAAATTTATAATTAAAAATAATATCTTCAGGAATCTTCCTTTCAGAACCGACTGCTGTCCTCATGAGCTCATGTCCGCCTGTGCTGTTTTGATGCAGTAATCAATGCCCAGCCTTTGGGATTATTCATATTGTACAGCAGAAATCCTCTGACTGTGTATGAAGATGCAGTCCTAGAAATTCTTGTGCTCCACTATTAAAAAGCAAAATTGAGCATATAATAACAGCATGAATGTATAGAGCTCCCAGTTGGCTCAGCCTTGTGGAAAGGATGTTCTGAGAAACTCACGAGAGATGGTCATGCACCACAGACAAACAGCACAGTTCCCTGTGCTCTGATTTTGTGTGAAGAATGGAAATCTGGATGTTCTGGAGTCCTGTTCCTCAGCTTTGGGAAGGTGAGGGCTGATTTCCACACTCAGCCTCCTCCTTTCTCTGCTGCAAAAGCAGCCCACTGCCCTGGGAGCAGCAGTGGTGATAGTGGCTGTGCAGAGCAAGGCACAAGGTGGAGCCTTGGTGGGACCTGGCAGGATGCTCTGTGCCAAGAGAATAAACCACTAAACCAAACACTGCTGCACTTGTTGAGAATTTATGACCAGGGTTCACACCCCAAGCCTGAAAACCCTTGAAAATATTTAACTTTTTAGAGCACCTTATCCTGCAGTGGCACAGACTGGCCATTTAAATACATGTAACTCTTTGAAGGATCAGAGCCTTAATTCCCAACAGCCACCAACCACTGCCAGAGGAAACAACTGTGCAGCAGTCAGAGATTAAGATTCAGAAGGTGGCATGCCAGTAAGACAGGAAAAATAAAGAGATTCAGAGCTACCTAAAATAGCTTCCCCTTCCATTTGAAGCATGTTCATCCTCTTTGTGTTTGGATGTATGTTACAAAAATGCAAACCTGGCCAGAGATCTGGATTCCAATATGTACAGGATATGAATCAGAGCTTTAACCCATTCCTGGAGTAAAACTGCTGTAAATATGACAGCATATTTACCCCCTAAATGTTCTTGTTTTTTTCTTCATTTAGACACATTTACCATAATTATCATAGTTGTAGCAATTGAAGAATAGTAGGTTTTCTCATTTAGACTACATTTCCCTTTTAAAAGCAAAATTTAGGAGCAAATGCCGTGAAATATTGTTAGTCTATAGAAAAAGAATACATTATCACACTGCAATTACATAACCATGAGGGCAAGTGTATGACAAATGGCTTGGAATAAATTGTGGGTAGAAACCTCTTCCAAATGAGAAATAACCACTCTTAAGTAGCATAGCTTATTGCTCATATGCCCTACCAATCCCTATGGAATGCATCCATAGGAAAGAATTAAATAGTTGCATCAGCTGCTCCAAATTCAGAAAATAAATAGGAAAATTGAAAATGAGATGGAAGATCAAACTGAAGTGCCATGAAACCACAAAGTATGTGTTCATAGTGTATTGTTTTGGTGACTTGATTGTGGCATAGCTGTCCCCTTAGGGTGATGGTGGATTTACCAATGCAAAGGTGAAACTATGTAGTGGTTATACTAGGATATGAAAGTGATTTAAAAAAAAAAGAAATGGAGTTACGTCTCTTTTTTTGTGCCAAAGAAGGACTTCTGTGAATAGTTTTTCCAGTGGGCCACAACAAGGAGTTCCAAATAGAGGGTTCAATTTTTTTGTTTACAGAGATATTTAGTTACCAAAAATCCCAAAGCTAAGTGCTCTACTTGTCACTCCTGCCTCAGGTATGAAAGTTCACAAAGTAGAAGCAGTCTCTTCTCTTTATCACTCCAGGTACCTGGTCAGACAGTTTTTTCCTTGGGAATGTGGCTGATGGCAGGCAGATGACTCTTTAGAACAAGGCAAAAGAATGCCTTAGATATGGAAATATTTAGAATCAACAGCCTAATTTCCAGGCATCAGCTTCCTGCAATGATTCAGTAGTGAGGTCTGATTGTAGCTATGGGAGTGGAAGAAACATCAGATTCCTGTCCAGAGCAAAATACTGATCCCAGGTGAGGATTCAGCCCTTGGAGTCTCCTGTGCCAGCTGGGCAATGCCAGTAGTGGACACTTCCCAAAAATCACTACAGACCCTTGCCAAGACTCAGTCTTTGGCTGTCTCCCTGTGGTGGCAGCCAATTTCTCCTCCTGGTCACAACATGGTAGTATTGGAACTGGTAGAAGAAGCTTGTATAGGTCAGCTGCCCTCAGAAGATTGTCACGTGTGTTTTGCTAAATTCAATTCTTCAACCCATAAGCCTCTCATAGCACTGTCTAGGAACTGGGAAGTGTTTGGCTTTCTTGTATATGACTTGTTCAAACTGAGAGAATCACAGATAAGCATGAGAAGACAGAAGGATGATTATACACTCTTTCTTTTGTTTTCTTTTTGCAATATTGGATAAAGGAATTTTGTGTACAACACTGAAACCTGTAGCTTACTTGGGTCTATATAAAAATATATGCAAAGTAGGGAGCTGTGCAAAACTCTAAGGTGATTCTGAATTCCCTCTAACTTTGATTTCAGCAAAATGAGTTTCAAGGACGCTGAGTTCTGACGAGTTTGGAGATTGCATGAACATAAAATCACAATGCAAAACCAATTTGACTACTGAGTCTCACCTGGATTAATTTCAGAACCTTATGAAATGGCAAATTTAGCATGTTTTGACAGCCAGGGTTGTAAAATGAGCAAGATTTAATTGTAACTGGATATTAAGTTGAAATTCTTGTAAAATCCAGACTGAATGGAGGTGTCTTTATGTGATTTCATATATTGTTGCCCACATGGTGGATTTTTATTACTGATGTCAGAATACTTTAGGACACCTCATGTTTTCAAATGAGATCAATAGACAGAACATACTGGCACAGCCTAGGAATGGTGCTTTCAAAATAAATGTCCTGATTCATATTGGTTTAGCTGAAAGATAGAGTCATACTAAAGCCAGATATTGTACACTTCTAGTCTTTGATATTTTGAAGCCTGGGAAAAGGCTGGAAGAGAATAAAGGGAGGCAGTGGTGAGATTTTTAGCCTTGTTTTCTTGCTGTTCAGTGACGTTGACTTCAGAGGTGTTGTTCAAAAGAAGTTTGTATTTTGAAATGAGAGAGGCTCTGTTTGCTGTGACATCATTGCCACTGAAAGCAAGGCAGTTAGAAGAAGGTGTTGTATAAGCCCTTAAAGAAAAAATATCCCTCTCTGAAATTTAACTGAGAATTTGATTTATAATCAGATAGCAAAAAAAAATTTAACCTTTCAGTGTCTTTATTCTGCCCCAAGCTGTGTTTGATTTAATTGATTGCCTCATTGCATGTTCTGTGAGTATCTGGCAGTCTCCTGCTCCTGTACCCAGCTGAAGGAAAGAATTTAAGCCTACATTTGTCAGACAAGCCTACCAGTGCTTGTTTGAGCCTCCTGTGTACAGCTCACATCAGCTAAGATAACCTCTCTAATGTGATGGAAATTACTTCACCTGACAAAATCTGCTTTTGGCAAGGTTACCAGAATGAAAAGTGACTGACTGTGAAAATATGAATAGGAGCTGAAGCCATATGTCTCCAAATAGCTTAAGGAACTCATTCTGTAAAGAATGAAATGATGGAGTCCGTGAGGAGCCAGGAAGATGAAGGCAGGCAGTTTCAGACCAGCACTGTGCTGATTTCAGGGTAGCCTCACACCAAAGTGCTCAGCTGGAAGCAATGCCTGCCTGATTCCCAGCACCGTGCTTTCCCCCAGCACTCAGGAGTCCAGAACTCCATGGGAGTTGGGAGCTCTTTGATGCAGCAGCACCAGCAGAGCCAGTCAACACCAGTGCCACTGTGGAGACCTGTCCCTAAGTGTTCCTACAAAAACAGTTTTTCAATGTTGGCTGGTCTCACAATTGAAAAATAAAAAAGGGGAAGAAGGAGAATAAAAATGGCTTAACGCTTCAGACTTCAATGTACAAAATTTTATTGACACGCCAAATACATCCCTACTGAGGTGCACATATTGGACCTGGGCACCTTCTGCTTTCTCCAAGGACTGCACAGCCCACTTTAGTCCATACTGCTGGCTGGAATAATTTTGGTAACAAGAATCATAGAATTAAAGACTAGTTTTGGTTGGAAGGGACCTTTGAAGGTCATCTAGACCAATTTCTCTGTAAGGAGCACATGATGGTATCATTTGTCTCTTGTCCACTGCTGAACCCCAGAAAGCCTAGGGTACAAGTTACTCCTGCCCACACTACCTTACATCTGTCCCAGAATATGCAGTACTCAAAGTTCCATTTGGCAAGAGAAAAGAACTGGGGAATTTATTTTTTTTTCCTCCTCTGGAATGATTGGGAAAAGCTTCAGTGCTTTTTTAATTCCTTTTGTTTGGCACTTATCTTGTCTGTCAGAAGCTTGATCTTGCGCCTTGGAGGACAATGGAATTTTTTTTTTTTGCTTATGAAGGGGAATAATCAAGTTCTATAAGACAATTCATGTATGTATTTGGTGGGGTATTTTATTTCCAGTTATACCTGAGAAGTCAACACATGATCATTGATGGATGCATGGGGGAATGTATAGGTCATCACTTGGCTCTGCAAATCCCACTTGTTTAACCTCTTCACATTGGACAAGTAACTATTTCATGATCTAGCAACTCCCAAGCAGGTATGTGAATCAGTAGAATCACAGGTTTTGTGTATTTCGTGTCTCTACATGGAATTTTGGAGGTAGAAAGTATTAGCCATCTGAAATTCCAAGAGTTCCTGTGATTTCCCCTAAGGTGGCAGCAAGCCCAGCTCAGAGCACAACTCTCCCAGCAGAGCTTGGCCTCAGTGTCAGGACAAATACATTCACAGCTTCTGGCTGATTCAAGTCACAAGCAAACTTCCTGCTGAAAACTGTCTGCTGCATTCTGGATAGACATTCCAATAATAGCAGCATGCAGTAAATAGCAACAATTCTTGAGACAGTTTTGCTGTATGTGCCTGAATATTGGGATTATAGAATTATGTGTTTGTTCACCTAACTTCACCACCCTCCCTTAAAGAGTGTGTGGCTAAGAAAGGCAGGCAGGGCAGTGGATTTGATGCTATAACTGCAAAAGTGTGACCCCTAAGAAAGCCTTGACAAGAAATGCTCTAATTATTCCAGCACTGAGGTCAGCCTTGTCCTATATCCTACCTACAGCTCCAAGCAGGAACACTAAAACAGGGAATGCCATAAATAAATTGTGTATGGAGTGATTCCTCTCTGCTTCCAGTTCCTGCCAGTCAGTGGTCTGGGGATGGGGGAAGAGAGATGATGTTTTTGACACTTTTGATGAAGGAAAGGTGATGTTAACCTACTTCTTCTAATAAGGACATTGTGTTTTCAGCTTGCTTGCAGTTTTGTTGAAAAGTTCAAAGGTTAAAATTGTGTGGAAAATTGAAGGTTAGAGCACTGACCTTGAATAAAGAGAGAGGAAACTTGCACCCTTCCTGACTGTTAATGTAATAGTGCCATGTTTGCTGTTGGCACTATTAAAAACAAAGCCAATAAATCCTCTCTTTCCCAAAAGTGCAGAGTGCATCATTCCTAGTATTTATATTTGATTCCTGAAGTCTCCAAGATCCCTTATCAATATGCTGAATTAAAATTATAATAGATATTTTTTGAGTCTTCTATAGCTACAGGTCACCTCTGTGCTTGGCTTCTGGGTCTTATTTTGCAGAAAATATTTGATATAGTTTAACCAAAATCACCTATTTTACGGTCCAGTTTTCTGAACTTGTTTCTGTAACACTTGCACGATTTTTCCAATAAGATGCTGAGAACTCCTGATTCTTTGAGTGTATTTGAATGTAACATAAATTGGTTACACTTATCACATACTAGAATTGCATAGTGTTTTGTAGGTCTAGGCCAATAACTGTGCTAATATTATCTATTAATCATTCTGCAGTTGCTCCAAGGTACATCCATAGAAGACCAGAGCTTTTTTCCTGCTACATACTTCAAAAGTTTAGTAAAAACTGTGCAAATTTGATTTTCTTAAAGCACAAACAATATTTAGCAGTTGCCTTCTTGTGGATGTGCCATGTTTTAAGTTGCAAAGGAATACATTTTCAAGTATTTTAATGCTGGTTTATTATTTCCTATTCCTATATCTCTTCCTGCAGGGCTTTTTCATCTTTTTGCTGTCTGATGCAATAACTACAGTTTCATTTTAACGACGAAACCAGCAGCATCACAAGTATCAGTACCTTTTCTGAAGCAGTGCGATGGGATGCTAATTTTTGTTTGCTTGCGAAATAGATGGAGACTGGCACAATTTGTGCATTCAACTTGTGTTTTTACTTTGATCCCAAGACTCAGTACTGCTCAGGAGCCTTGTCTTCCTTGTTACTCTGTTGTTTCTTGCACTGAATGGGTTTTCAGGTTATGGAAGCAGAGGCATGGCAAGGTGGTGTTGAACGTGTGTGACTTGGAGCATATCTGTCATTCTTGTCATTTCTGCTTCTGTCCTCCTCTTTTATAAAGCAGAGGCTTGTGAGGAACACGCAGTATCAGTAAAAAACACACACGCAAACGTACATATTTTTGTTGTTTTTCTTCTCAAGTATGAATACAAATGTAGCTGATGTGACATCATTATCTGAATTTTAGTCTAGGCAATCAACAATTTGTCAAATATTTACGCTGGATTGAAATTGAAGTATCATCTGCCCTACAAAGGCATGAAAGAATGCATATTTTTGTAAAGGGACTGTAAAGTAAGTGTGAATCAAAAGGACTTCATTGCGTTATATTTCTGTTTGATAGTGCTACAGCAGCAAACAGTAAAACCAGCAGATGGATAGAACTATCAGTCTGATTTTCTGAGGTTGTAATCCTGAAAAATTAAACCATCAAACAAAGAGAAATTTTTCATGAGATTTCTGTATATCTACAAAGAGCTCTTAAATTAAAACAGTTAATAGTTCAGATCAGGGATTTAATACAACAGCAATATCCAGATCAAAGCAATTCACTATAGTCTAGATGAAACACCTCAATAGTAGTGGGGAGCTATGCTTGCTTATGCAGCATCTACCTCATCTGCTCACTTGCTAAATAAAATTAAATTCAGATTTCTTCTTGGTATACTTTATTACATTTGAATCTTTATTTTAATCACATACTAAGCAAAGTTTAGATTGTGATTTGCTTTGAATGCAGAATTCTGAATGAAGGTGTCTTTTCTCTACATAGGAATAAAAATTATGTTTTGCCAGAGGCTTGGAGTTCTGTCCTCCTCTTTTTGGGCAGCAGTTTTTAAGCAAATAGAGTTAATCTAAGTGGTGAGAAATATTAATGGCATATGCAGACATTTTAAAGAAATAAAAGTCAAATCCTCCTTTAAAAAGTGCACAGTGAAATCAGCGGAGATTAATTAATAAGAATTAATCTGGTCCACTGAATCCTCAAGGAATAAGTATTCAAAAAAACATCCCAATAACCTTAAGTTAAATAGATCTTGGCACAAAATTAATTTTTAATTTCCCAATAAATTTTATAATATTCTTGGTCCTGAATTGGAATTAACAATTTAAAAAAATGTATTTTTACCAAAAAAATTTAAAATATTGAGGAGGATAAATAAAAATATTTTTGCATTATAAGAACAAAATATTTAATTATGTTTCTTCTTTTCAGGACTTTTGTTCTTTTAAAAAAATTTGTTTGGTTTTGTGTAAATAATTCAAAAGTAAAAAGGAAAATGTAGGTTTTAAAGTACTCCTTTTTACTTCTGAATACAATTTCAAAAGGACTAACATTAAATTTTTAATATATATTTTGTTGATCATATTTTTGATCAGATTTTTTTAAAGCTGTTAGACATTTAGTGCTTGGATTTTTTTATATAAACCAACCAGGTCTGAGCTGTATTTTAAGGCTTTTATTTTTGTTGATAGAATCTGTCAAAAAAAACTGACCGTAAATTCACTCTTTTTTGAAACATGACAATTATTTTAGGAACGTTGGCCTCTGAGATAATGGGCCAGCTTTTCAGCTGATGTCAACTGATGTCACCTCGTAAAAGACAAAGCCTCTGACCCAGAGTTGATTAGGGCTTAGTATCCTGGAATTTCAAATAAATGTTAGCAGGTCTTCTGCTGACACCTCTTTACTCCTTGAGAGTTGGTTGTAATTCACATAAAAATACACTCTGTCAAGAAAATAGAGTGACAGATTTGGCACAGAAGGGCTGTTATAGTAATAAATGTCACAGGCTTCATTCTCTGTGCAAAAGGAAACTCAAAAGTCTACATTTGAGCACCCAGGTTTTCTGAATAGGCTGGTGATGTAAGGTCAATTAATACTCATATTTTCTATTAAAGGTTTTTTTATTTTCTTCATCCTACCCCCCTTTTTTTTTTTTCTGGCATCATTCAGGGCAGTAAAAGTGGGGCAAAGCTCTCAAAAGTAAAAAAAAAACCCAGTTAACATAAGCTTTAGCAATAACAAATCTCAGATCTCAGTTGGATGGTTTACCACTGTGATACAACAAATCTTCACCCAGTGATGGACTTTATATATTAGGTAATCAATGCAGAAAATAAAGGACAAGGAGGAAAGTAATTCGTTAGGTAAAGATCCCTTTTGTGTTTATAGGCACAGTCAATGCTGCTGCAAAATTCCAGCCCATGGTCCATGCAGCCTTTGCCTGTGGTTTGGGGAAAGCTGGGACAGGGAGCTGACTGCCCTGGCTCCAGGCTGACAAAACCCATTAAAACATACATAAATTACTCCCCTTTTGCTTCTAAGCAGTTGCTGCAGTTGTCACGGGCTTATTATGCAGTGACAAAGAGTAAAAGGGGAAGATATCCACGAGTTTGTGTGTCAGCACTGCTGGCTGGAAAACATGAGGAATCCTGTACTTTTGGGCCACCTTTGTTTATACTGATGAGATTTCACTTTCTAACTCTGAAATCGCACACTGAACTTTATTACTGTTAGGTGACTCAAGCTTCTTAATAAGCTCATTGCAGAATCAAGCTGCAAGAGGCTTCATTTACAAATGAGCATTTTTTCCCCTGTAGAAAACTTTGTCAGCAGTTTTAAGGGTGCCTATAAACACAGATGGAATCTTTACCTAATAAGTTGCCTTCCTTCTTGTCCTTTATTTCCTGCATTGAGTATCTAACTTATAAAAAAGTCCTTCACTGGGTGAAAATTTGTCCTATCAGATTGATAAGCCATCCAACGGATATCTGAGATTTGTTATTGTCACTGCTGATGTTAACTGGGTTTTTTTTTGCTTTTGAGGACTTTGCCCCACTTTTACTGCCTTGAGTAATGCCAGGAAAAAAAAAGGGGTGGGGTGATGATAACAAAAAACCTTTAATAGAAAATATGAGTATTCATGGACCTCATATCACCAGTCTATTCAGAAAACTTGGGTGCTCAAATGTAGACTTTTTAGTTTTCAGTGGGCCCTAAATAAAGATTGTCATCAGTCAAGCTCTGTTCTCAACATCTGCAGAGCTTCCAAATCCAGATGTGTTCAGAGCCAATTGTTTCCATTATATCCATTTCCCCTATAATTAAGAACTTGACATTATCTTCTGCATTTGCATCTTCCCTGCTGCTGTTAGCAGGGTTCTGTGAGCCCTGGATGCTGCGAATCATTAGCTGACCTAGTTTTTATCAGCTTTTATCTGGTGCCTTCTGGCTTCTTTAGAATATGAGCTTTCCTCTATGTGTGCCTCTCTTTCTCTCTGCTTAGTTTTCAAAGATGTTTTCCTCCAAAATAGTAGTGGGAACCAGAGGGACAACAAC
Source organism: Grantiella picta (assembly GCA_013397955.1). Lineage (NCBI taxonomy): Eukaryota > Metazoa > Chordata > Aves > Passeriformes > Meliphagidae > Grantiella > Grantiella picta. The sequence goes on from VZRM01005066.1 coordinate 2,165,229, forward strand.
ATCAAAGTCAGCATATATTTCTTCTTTGTTTTCCCATTTGTACTTGCCCTTAGGTAGTGTTCTGAAATGGCTAGTTGTTAATTATAAAAAGATGTTATAAGGAAAATATCATAAGGTAAGTTACTTGGGAAATGGCAGTACTTTGTGGTTTTATTACTGCCTTCACGGAGAGAATCACCTGAACAGACCTGGGGCTCAGCTTATGTTGGCTCTGTACTCCTGGGGCTGATGGATACTGAGGTGGAGGCCAGTCTTTGCAAATTGCTGACATCTGAAAAAGCTTCTGCTCTGCAATAAGTAATTCTGCTGGTGCAGTCTGTTAATATTGTTAGTAAAGCTCATGTGTGTCTCTGGCCAATGCATCTCATCACAAGAGCTTGATATCAGCATTTCTCACCTTTTTTAAGCTTGTCACTCAGTACAAAAATTGCACTGTCAGGTATCTACTCAAGGCTGTGTTTTTTCTGTGTCAACCAGAATGATTCAGCTATTTCAGGGAATGAATTTAGTAGAAAATGTTTTCTCCTCCTTGAATATATAGACTGAGGCAGGCTAGGACCTATGTATTTAACTAGGCACTAGAAACTTAGCTAAAGTGCCCCTCTGATGGTCAAAAACCTTCTGCTGTCTTCATTAGAGAAATAAATAGTTTAATTTTGTTGAATTATGAAACTAGTGGGGAAAATAAAATTGGTACATACTAGTGTTCAAGCAGACTACACAGACCTTGTTCCAGCCCAAGGCACCAGGAACAGAGGACATGGTTCCCCTGCTTTATGTAATGTGAAATGAGGTGTCAGTGGGAGAAAATAATGGAAAGAGATGTGGTTATGCAGAAGATAGTAAAAATGAAAGCTGGTGAGAGAGAATAGTTGTACTTAAAAATCACAGATCAGAGAATCAGACAGGATGGATAGGGAAACTAGAATGGAATAAGGTGGGAAGCTGAGAATGGAGAAAAGGGAGTAGAAAACACAGAGTTAAGCATGAATTGTGAAGAATCTGATCCCAAACTTCAGGACAATTCACAGTGAGTTGTTTTGATGCTGGACCAAGGTCCTGGCTCTCTGCTGTGTCTTGTGTCACACTTCACATCCCCAGTGCAGCAACCTCCATGCTTGGTTACTCCTTGGCCACCTCTCCCTGGCAGCAGCTGCTGCCAAACGCAGTCTCTTGTGACACTGAGCTCTGGCAGGGAGCTGAGCTGTCACAGCTGAGTCCCTGCCATCCTGGAGAGCCAGGCTGCCCAGTGTCCCTCGCTGCTGGGGGCAGTGGGGAGGGCAGTGGGGAGGGCAGTGGGGAGGGCAGTGGGGAGGGCAGTGCCCCGGCAGCTGCTGCCTGTCCCCATCTGCGCTGCCATCCTCAGGGACACCAGCCCGGCTGTGCCAGGGCAGCAGCCAGGAGAGAGGAGCCACTGTGCTTAATTGAGCACTGCTCACTCCTCAGCAGCCTCCAGTGCTCTGGGGAAAAGGCTTGGCAAAAGCTCCAGCAGCCTGGATGGTCCCAGGCCACCCTGAGCTACAGCTCTTTAGACTTTATTGACTGTGCCTTGCTCAAACCTTAGAGGCAATCCAGGAGCCTTTCTGTCCTCATGGGCTTTTCTGTGGCCCTCAGCACTGTTGCTGAATAACCAAGCAAAAGGAAGTCAAGATGAGGTTATGCTGGCCACTTTGGGGACAGTATTTCCCAACTCATGTGTGCTTGACTTTCTAACCCTGAAGACTTCGCAGCATATAGGGCTTTCCTGTGTTCTGTGCCTGGAGCTGAAGTGGGTTCCTGTTGATAAATCCTCATAAAAACAGGGAACTGAGTTTATAGAAGTCCTCTTGGGGCCTGTTTTTATAGTACACACACGACTTACAAGAAGACACTGTTGACGGAACAAAAAGTTGCACAAAGTATATTATTATCTTGGGTGCATAATTAATACGACTGGAAACTTACTGTGTAGTGATGAACAGTTATAGCTCCCTTACTACAAATATTTTTAAAATGAATTTTTATATTTTATCCATGAACAGGATACTATGGTAAAAACATAAACTAGTTCTCAAATTGTATGAATTTAAAGGTGAATGAAGCAAAGATAGGCATATCGTAACCAGTTTGGTTTGGTCTGGAGACAAGCAGAGCTCTAGGAAATCAATCAACTATTTAGAAACTAGCAGCCCTCTGCATCTTCATCTCAAAACTATGTCTGTCTGCAAAGCAGTGGTGTATTATTAATTAAAATTTGACGGTGTTTCAAACATCATAGTTGCCAGAGAAACTTACCTCCTCCCCAGTAAGACTGATTCTATTAGAGTAGAAAAGACAAAGAACTCGGAAGCAGACAGACACACTCCCTAGCAGATATGCTGCTGACAATTCAATATCAAGATTTCTTCTCTATTAAAAGAAGAAAAAAGAACAAGGCAGGGAGGAGGGAAGAGAGAAAGAGGTCCAGCAGCTGTATAAATAAACCCAAATCTGGATTCCGTGGTGGGATTGCGTCCCTGCAGCCAGCAGGAGCCTCCTCAGCTCAGCCAGGGCATACGGCACATCAGCACTGCTCTCACCTCTCCTCTCCCAGGGGTGCACACTCTGCTCTTTGCACTGCTCCTCCCTGCACATGGATAGATTCCCTTTGGATCTACCCACCTGGAATTTTGCTGGGCTTCCAAATTCCATATTGCCCTCATGGCTGCAGATGTTGCATTTTGAGGAGACCACGCGGGATGTCGCTCCTGTGGAAGTGAAGTCACTGTCCTGATAGCTCAGCTCTGGTAGGGAATGTGACTTAACAGCACTGCAGAGCTGAGTGATCAAAAGGAAACCCTGACAAGTCTCACTGAGTATGGAAAAAAGGAAAATCCTTACAAGCCTTCCTGTAGGTAGTTTAGAAATGTGTATTCCAGAGGCGAGGCAATGAAATGAGAATTTAATTCTGTTTATTTGCATATTCCAAAGCTTCATAATAAATATTGATCAGCTCTTCTGGAAGAATAAAAGGCATAAAATGTAAAACATTCTTTCTAGAGGAATATACGTTCATAAAACACCTTAAATTAAGCCCAAGATGAAAAAGAGTCTTCAAAACGTTGCTGTAAGACATATGGAAATGGCACAGGGAGAAGCTATTTGTGCTGCAAAAGAGAAAAGTCTAGCGTGGCTTTTACTTTAGCCTAAATTAGTTTATTAAAAGGTTTCCTTTTGTTATATTATTTTTTAAATTATACTTTTCATTTGTAAGATATGTCCTATCACTGTATCTCGGGGCGCTTGCCTGATTTAATGAAGTCTCAAGGCTGCCTTGAAGCTGGTGGTGTCTCTTTCAGCAGAGCTTCCCTCTTGCTGTGTTTGTGCATTTTATGGCATAACTGAGCCCCAAAGTTTGGGCACCACACCAGCACCACTGTGGTACAAATCGCAGCAGCCATGACAATGTTTCCCGAATCACTCTGAGACAAATATTTTGGGTTACCATTTTAGCATTTAAGAAAGAGAATTACCTTTATCCCAAACAAGGAAAAATGTAATTCCCATAAATACCTATTTTCTACCTGAGATCTCATTCAGAATATATGCCTGTCCAATCTTATACAGGCAGCTATGCTAAAAGTTTCCATTAAATAAGAAATATTAAAATGAAGTAAGTGTAAAAGTAATATCTTGAATGATCTCACTTTGTTGCTTGAGGCAAAGATGTACATAAACTTAGAGCATGTGTTTTGGCTAATCTGATAAAATTAAAAATTGTTGAAAGTCATTGAGACTTTTCCCTTAATGTTAGTCATGTGCAGTACAATTAAGTGAATAACCTTAATACACACTTTAGAAAGATTAGAAAAGATGGAGTCTGGCACTCTGAGTTTAATTCTGTATGAAAAATACAAGGAGGGTGTTTTTTATTAATTTTAATCTTTGTGAAAAAGATTATTATTTATTAGCCAAATGTTAAATAAATATCAAAGTTATTAAAGCTTTCTTTTTTAAATTGCTCTTCCTAAAAATCAACACTTGAGAAATATCAAACTGTGAGACTGTATTTCAGCTCACCTGTAGATTTCTTGTATAATTTTAGAGAGGATACCACAGACTGCCTAGAATAAAGAAACTTTGAGTTTGTGGTCTTTTCTAAAGCTCACAAGGTGACTGGTGATGAAAAGCTGTGGTTTTTGGGAAATGACAGCCCAAAAGAAATCCCAGTTTTATCTCACTCCCAGTGCTATGTACACTCTTTATTAATGGCTGTGCATTTCCCTAACACCACACATGATCACCGATGCATGCTCATAGCTTGTTCTCTTGTTAATAGACAACATGTAGCATTAAATGAACCTTTCTTGTTCCTTGCTGCACTTTCATACAGGAAAAAACCAAACAATTAAATGTAATAATTGTGATTTCTTATAGGCTGCATCCAATGGCGATATCTATAATTGCAAGGAAAAAACATTTTCTGTAAGAAAAGATGACATGAAGAAACTAATAAATCAAATAATGTCATCTGAAATGTGTGAGTTACTTGTAAGGCCTTGTAACCTAAGATAACCCATTTCCACAATAAAACTGTTTTATAGTCCAGTGTGCAGAGCACAACACCATGGATATTTACCCTTTGTGCTTGAAAAAAACCATCTTGCATTCTAAAATAGTCCCATTAGCAGTTCTATTAAGCTACCTTGGGTGGCTTAGCATAACATTGAACTGTTTTACTGCATGGTTTTGTAAAATTAATATAATTTGGGCTGAGAGATGATCATTGTGAAATAGAAACAAATATTTACGTGCATAAGGTAAAAAAAAGAAATGCTGAAAAAGTAAAATTGGAAAACTTCTTTTTCATTCGTGAAAGTAAAAAGCTCATCTAATTTTAAACAGCTGAGATGCTTACATAAGAGAATGCCTTCCAATTTATGCACCTGTGCTAGAACTAATGTAATAAATGGACCTTAATATTATTGATAATCAATATGACTTTGAGCAGCATGGCTCAGAAATGATCAGACCACTTATTTTCAATTAGATGTAATAGAAAAAATACCATGAAAGAAGGAGGAAACTGTAATTTGGCAGCCTGGGATACTTTGTTCATCTGTCATGTTTTAAAATGGAATTGTTACAGAATTAATTCTTTTTGTCTAATATGTGCTTTGAAGTCTATTATTTTGAGTGAGAAAATAATTCTCATGGGTGGAGCCAAGCTTTGGAGAGCTGTCCATGCCAGTGTGAACTAGGCAGGAGGTATACATTGATTAAAACCCTTCTAGGAGCTGTCCTTGCCTCACAGAGCCTGTGCATGGCTGATGTGATAATCCCACCTTGCCATCCAGGTCAGGCTCCAGGCAGGTACCAGAAAAACAGGGATATTCCCTCTGTGCCCACATCACTCATCCTAGAAGCCCTAAAAAGGCAATCCAGCGCTGTACCCCTGTAATACATTTGCCCAGAATGCTGTGCCCCGAGCTCCCCAGGGCTGGTGCAGGGATATGGGCACATCCTGAGTTTATTCTCCATGGGCAGCTCCATTACACACAGAAAACATCCTGTTCTGGTGCTCCCTCTGCCACAAATATGTGCTCTTTGAGTTGAATTAAAAAGATTTAGAGATATCAAGGTAAACAGGGGGAGGATGGAGGAGCTTTGGAGGGCTGGAATCCTCCCAGGGGATCAAGTTGAGGACTGTTCTCTCCTCCATCTTAAAAATCAGAAGTAAAACATAAATGACCTATTTTTGTGATATTTGAGCACGGAAGTCCTTCCTGATTCTTGCATGATGGAGTTAGTGTTGTAACACTGGGAGCTGTGATGGTTTGAGGATGTTTGGGCTTTCCTGGGGTTAGGAATAATTGCAAAGTTCCAATGGATTCCAAAGCAATGCTCAGAGTCCTGCAGTTGTCCAGAGGCAATCACTGAGAACAACCAGTACACCTGATTATGTTAAATAGTGCTGCACTTAAGAACTGACTTAATTCCAGCTGCTTTTGATCTTGCCTCCAGAATCTTCAAAGACAGTTGACCTTTTTTGACTTCTTACAGAGAAGAAGAGCCTCTGGATTCAGTTGGGCAGGTAAACTCATGTTAAAAGAACTCCATATTTCAAAACCTAGAGTGTTTAAAAAAAAACCAAACCAAAAATCCAAATATGTAACATCAGCAACTAGTTTGTTAAAAATACAAGCTCCCTGCAAAAAGAATTTTCAAAGAGCATTTCCTTTTGGTGTTTTCAGAGCGACGTTGGCCTAATAAGGTGAGGATAGTAGGAAGCCAGTGTTTATGGATGGATGACCCATACATAAGCAATGTAAGTTTGCATAAAAACTGGTAGGTTCTCACAAGTCACCCAGAAAAATCTGTGGCCCAGTTCTGCAGTCTCTAATTCACTGAAACCAACAACAGATTCTCAAAAGTAAGGCTTGAATATAAAAACTTTCCAATACAAATCCAAGTCTTTCCTGTCTCAAAAGGGTTAGATTCCAATAATCCAAGATAAAAACTGAATTTCTCCTGTGGGGCGGTTGTGCAATAAAATGGTATTCAAGGAATGGAAAAGGTTGTCAGACTCTGTCTGGTCCCTGATGGTGCATGTTTACTGAAGCCATGTGTAGCTCTTAGGAAATGCTGAGATCATCTGTTAGTACCATTCTGCCATTAACATAAAAAAACCCAATAGCTAAAAATAATATCTTATTGACATTTCATTTTCAAGATAAAAAATAGAGACAGACAGTGCGTGGGTGTTTCCATGTGTGAGAGACTGATCATTCAGTTGCTCTGAAGTTCATATAGTTTCCACAAAAATGTTCCTCAATCCATGTCCTGTGGCCACTGCTGGACCTTCAGACAGCAGAAGGACACTCACACAGTAATGCTGACTGCTGACTGCTCTAGCTCATTGATGAGTTGTAAGACCAATGATTGGGACTGAAGCATGGGTCAGCATGGAGGAATTAAAACCCCATGGTTTTTCCATTTATGTCCAGGGCCAACACAGTCCTATCTTCTAAAGTCAGAAATAAACCAGATTTGCAATGCATGAAAATGTCACACTGTGGCAGTTCTGCTGTTGTGTGAGAGAGTTTGGCATGGTTGTGTGAGTCCTACAGACAGAAATTTTTTTACCATTCAGGAAATCCTCTTCTATTAATACACTAAACAGAGAAATGAGAAATACATTATTTATACAATGGTTTTAGACTAATTTGCAAGGAACCTTTCCAAATGAAGCTCATAAACTGTCACCACCTCCTCCAAAGAAGAGTTGCTCTGTATTTATATCCTCATAAATGAGAACAGACTTTGACACAGGGAATCTGTGTCATTGAAATGCTAAGGAATTGTCAGGATATTATTGCTGACTCAGGCCCCTTGTAAAGTGTTTTGCTGTCCCTATGCAAAGCCTTATGCATAAAATATCAGAGCTCAAAATTTTACTGTTTTTTAAACTATCTGTCAAACTGAAAAAGCCTTTCTAAAGTTTCTTGACTTTCCTGTGAGAGGGCCTGATAGACAGATGTCCCAAAGGGTCTGTTCTTCTGTGTGTGTGTCACACCACTCTCCAGTGATTCACAGGATCCCAACCAGCACTTCCAGCTGGCTCACCCTGCAATCAGAAGCAGCACAGCATTACAGTCTGCACCTCTTTTACAGAAATTGTCTTTTCCCCATGTTCTCATTTTTCTCCTTGCATAGATTGCTGTTGCAGCATTTCCTACCCTAATTTCCTAATTTTCATGAGACTAAGCTGAATCTTTATCTTAGCTGTGCAAGTGATTTCTGTAGGTATCCTCCAGATTTCTATTTCTAGACCAGCAGAGCTGTAAGCTACTTAGATAACTGTTGGAGAACTAAGGAGACACCTCCTGCTGGATAAGGCTGAAAGTGATGTTTCCTCTTCCACAGCATAGCATCCAGTCTGTCATCTCACTGTGCAAGTTTCAGGTGTTTTCCTATGGCAAGGGTGAAAGAAAAATAAACATGGTGGGGAAGGGAGTGGTGGTGGAAAAAAGGAAATGTGAAGTCAAAAAAATTGTAACATGTTAATCAAAATATAATTAATTTGAACTAAAACAAAGCCTTATAATGTTTTTATTGTAGCTGAAGAGAATCACCTAAAATAGGTTAAAATCAGAAAATGTTTCATAGAACATTATGCAAACTGAAAAATGATACTTTTGCTTTTGATTGTGTAACACTGACTTCTGTAAAGAAAAATAATTTTATTCATTGCAATACTCCAAATGCTTAGAAATCAATATCCAGTGATTCACTTATTTCCTATCCATCTAGAACTAAGCAGATATACAACAGCTGAATTTTTATGACTAAAGAAAAAGAGATTTAACAACCTTCAGGAATATAAACTTGTATTATATAAACATCTAGAGAGTATAAAATGGTCTCTGATATTATTCATAGTGCACTTTGCTGGGTGAGGTAAGTATTAAAGTGTTGCTTTTGATAATCTAATCCAAGGAATTATGAAAAGAACAACCAAGAACTTGAACCAACATAAATAAGGCAACTGAACGTGAATGCATGGGTTAAATTCACTAGTCTCATCTAAGACATTTACCCTTACTGAGAGTTCCTTTGAATTTAAATGTCACTGATAATTAGGCAACTTTCTTATTTCAAACAAGGGGACAAGGGAGTTGAAGATCTGTAGCACAAAAATGCAGTCAGAATTACAGTTATTCAGGTACATTTTTCTGTATGGCTGCTCTGCATGTTCATGGGTAGTAAATTATGTGTCAGCTCTGGGCAGAAACAGCTTTACCTGCTGTCTTCCCAGCTAATCTAATTTTTTATTATTTTCTCCCCCCACCAAGTCTTTGCTTTAAATATTATCCTACATGCAAATGGAGAATGTAGATTACTCTGTTGTAAGGGGCACATCCATGATAGGATATATCAGCAGCAGAGTATATATCAGAGCTGCTATTTGTTCAAAGCTATAAAATGGCAGTGTGCTGTTCTCAGTAGGCCTCAGGAGTTATGATTTTAAAATATTGACATATTGTCAGGCTGATTGCAGATATTGTCGAATTTGATTGAAAATACATCAGAAAAACTTGCTACATAGAGTGGATCCTGACTTCCAGTGAGTCTGGAATGATTTGAGTTAATTTCCCTACAGGCTTGGCCCTGAGATCTTTATAAATAAAGATCTTTAGCTGTTGATCACCCTGTATTTCTGCTGCTCCATTTGATAGCTTCTAACCAGCACTTAATAGTCTTAAAATATGAGGTAGCTGTACATGTGTGTTTGACACACCTATGCCTGGACCATTTGTCATTTCCAGATCCTGGAGCCATGTGAACGATGACAAATTAAATGCCATAGGCTGTACACCTCCCTTTTGCATGTGGGTGATTTTGTTCTCAGAGTTGTGCAATCTGGTATTTCAGCTCTGTGTTTATCCCCAAAATTATTAGCAGGTAAATTTGTTCCCTTGGTGGCAGATGGTTAGCCAGCATGCATGCTTTTTTTAATTATAATTAGTTGCTTCTCACAAAATTTGCTTTTTCTAGTCTCAATCTATGTGATCTTTTAATATTTGTATGAAGGTTTTATAATATTGTTCTGTCCAGCAAAATGTTTTGCTTTCTTTTGCCACATACCAGGATACATCCATTTATAGAAAGAGAAAATTGCTTTCATGTTTCCTGTCATTTGTTGTAGGCTTCTGAATTACTTAGATATCCTAAAATTAAATGTCATCCTATATCTGTGCTGTGTCCTATTTGCATTCAGGAAGGCTGAAATTATTTGGGGTGCAAGGCATCTGTGCTAAGCTATACTGAGAGAAAGCTGTGAGTGGAGGCAAAATATTGTAAAATAAGAGTGGCACCACATCTGAGAGGCAGGGGCTGCTCTGGCTGAAGTGTAAATCACATTTTGGGTACTGGCATGGGCTGAATTTTTTTTTTTTTTTGGTTGGTTGGTTAGAAACTTGGACTTTCAGGCAAGAATTGATATTAAGCCTCAATCCCATCTTCAGCATTTTAAGCACATTGACTTCTGGGGGAAATGTGTATGAGCAAGGACTTATGTATGCATAAATATAAAATTTAATCTATGTAGGATAAGGGCTTTGCAGTGAAACTTTGTTCCAGCTGAAGTCATTCTCTTATTCCTTGCACAGAACCAAGCCCTTTCCTTCCCTTTGATGAAACTCTTTCGCTACAGGGCCTGGAATGTCCTGGATCTGAGTGGGAAGGTGGGCAGAGAGCTAACTCCTGCCTCTGTGAGCCCACTGAGACCACAGCCAAGCAGTGCTTTTTGTGGAATGTAAACACATAAAGTTAACAAAAATGTATGTGTGATGTTTGGGTTTTAATAATTCAAGATTTAATATAATCAGATATATGCTATGTTAATTAAATCAGATTCCAGACATGTGCATCCCTAAAAAGAAACAAAGATACGGCAAAGAATTTGGTTTGTTTACCAAACATTTACTATTTTGCACTTCAGAGTAAAATCTATGTGATTTTGGATTAGAAAAAAGATCCACTAACAAGACTGAAAATAGGTTATAGTGAAGTAAAATCTGCACTATACAAAATGCAAGCTCAACAAAGAGCCTTGAGTATTGATTATCCAGTGTACTCACCATAAAACAGGGTGAGAAACACACTGTTTTATTTCTAGATACCAAATGTTTTAATCAGACAATATAACTGTTATAATTACTTCGAATTTTGCTTATCTCACAGTTAAGGCTACTGTTTAGAGTGCAAAGAAATTGTGATTCCTCCAAGGTTAGAGCAAGCAGGCTTTAAAAACCTGCAGGCAGGCACTGTCTCCATGACCATGTTGGCTGTCTCTAGGGCTCTGTAATAGGTCCTCTTTCCCTTATTTTCACCTGTGTTTGATGACCAATCCTCTAATAAGCAAGAAGGAAAAAATTAAAAACATAATTAGCAGCTGTGCTCTGCAAGTTGCTTTATGTGTCCCAAAGCAGGCAGTCAGTGGTGCAGCTCTGGAGAGTGTTGTTGTTTGTAGCTCACTTCGTCATACACTTTTAAATTACATAATTTAAATGAATCATACCTATGAAATGAGAAAGTTTTATTCTTCCCTTGAAGTATATCCAAAGCAAGAACTGAAGAATATTGTCCTTAAAGGCATCAAAAGTAAAATTTTCTTACTTTTTAAATGAAGAGACTTACTTCTTATACAATTTGGTAGCAAACCATCTCTCTGTATCCATGTCACTATAATCCATATTTCTCTCCACACCTCAGAAGTGTGATTTTTCCAGGATTTTATTAAATGCTCTTAAAATATTTTGCATCCTTCCAGCTAAATCAAATACTGGCGGATCCCAATCCTCAATTTAATCTTAATTTAAATTTAATGTGTCTTTTTGGTCCTGGCTGGGTTAAAGTTTCTATTCTTTAGCTCAACCTTTGCTATTATTATTTGTTTATATTGCAGAGTCCTGCTGCTTTGCTATACAATATGCCAGATTTAAGACCTAATGGACTTGTCTTATGAAAATATAATTCAATACGTCTACATAATGGTGATAAGTTTGTAGACAATTTTCTTTCTTTTGCCATCCTCTTCATATGTGGTCTAGTCCCTATAGTGATGAGATTTTTACATTCTTCTGCACAGAATCAAAGTCAGTCTATTGTAGTACTGGAAAAAGGCATAAATTACAGCACTTAGCATTTACATTCTTAATTTTCCTTGAGACCACAGTCTTGGCTATGATAAAGTCAAAAGCAAAACTGTTGATGGGATCTGAACTTGGATTTGATGACTGAGATGCAAAGGAAGCACTTGGCACTGACTGTGAGAAAGGGAATTAGCTAATAGAAGAAAAAAAGTATTACTTGGTTTTTGAAGAATAAGAGGTTTGCTTCTCATGGTGAATAGAGTAGGAGAAGCTCCTAATATGAGCACTGAGAAAATTCTGAAATTCACGTAGTTTGTGTATACTCAGTAGATGAAGGTTTGAAAAATTATCTATTTTAATTGTTTAGATGTTAAAACTGAGTTCTGACTTATTTCCTATTCCCATGAATTTCCAAAATAAGCATTCCTGTCGATTTTAAAAAGAAATCTGATTTCCAAATTATGAGCTCTTATTAGAAGACCAGGAGTTCCATTGACTTCATCAGTATGAAGCTATTCTCTACTTCTAACCAAACGTACACAGGAGTTCAGTGCCTGGGGCTCACTACCACCAGGGATTAAACCTTGACAATGGCACATTAATTAGCTGCAAAGTCACTTGATTTCCTCTAATCTAGCTATCAAATTTCTCTCCCCCACAAGTACTCTTGAAATGCCAACCTTCTGCCAAGCTGTTTCTTATGCTTATTGTATTTCTGGCATTCTGTCTTCCACGTAGGAGGAAAAATATTGTCCTAATCAGCACACTTCATAGATCCTGTAAATAATGTTGGAGCAAAGCTTGCAGTCTGGTCAGACTTAGATATTTTGTTTTGTATTTTTTTTTCCCACCGAATTTCTTCTATTTTGTTACTTTCAGTTTTAGGAAGGAGGCAAAGGGGATTAATTTCACCCCAGAATTTTATTATATGTGTTTCTAAAGCACACCACCCCTATGACAGAGCTAGACAGTTCTCCTGAGAAATATCTTTATAAATCAGAAATATCTTTATAAATCTAGTATTCTTCCAGTTCCAGTAATGTAGCGGTCAGAGTAATTTTTCATGGAATTTGTACAGGATTTCTCTGCATCTACAGACTGCTTTAACAACCGTGAAGAAGAAATAATTTTGCCTTTATTGAAGTTCTAATATTGAATTATTTACCATGGCTTCTTTGACTTCAAATATAGCAGAGAATAGACAATGTAAGAATTAAGAACATTTATAAATGCATTATGAGCTCATCATCTGGACACTGGCAGGACAGAAAATTAGAAATATTCAGTGTAAACTTAATTTAATTGGATTTAACTAAGATGCTATCAGCTCATATTTCTAATACACAAGATGAATGAAAATCAAATAAAACGTTGTAATAACATATGAAAATGAAAAAAATAGTTGTGGGTCCCTGTCTGATGAAAAATAATGGAAACATAGCAAAAATGCACATTTTTGAAATTAATTAAGATCTAAGAGTTATAATGGAAAAAGTAAAGGAAAGACTTCTATTCCTTAAATTATGGTGCATAGGCTCTGTTTTCTCCAAGAGGAATTAAATATAAATCATAAATTCAAAGTGGTAGTACAAGCTTATATGTCTATGTTCTTGGAGTGAGCAGAAATTAGAGGCAGTATTTTATTTTTTTTCCTTTCTCCAAGGGAAAGATTTGTGCTATGATAAAGATTTTGAAACCTTCCAAGTGGGGTGTATGGCTATATTCTTGTGACAAAAATGCAATTAGCAGAGCTAAACTTAGTTTTCTTCCCTCTAGTAGCAGAAAATGAGTTTAGCTCTATCTGCAGTGGGAGAGGCAAGCAGCTGGTGTGCTAAGACCATTGCCAAAGCAGTCAGACGTGTGGTATTATTTTTTAATGTAAGGTATCAAGAGCTTTGCCTTCCTGGCCTGAAATATGAATGTTTTGCTATTAAAACCAGTCTGATAAACGTGATACTTTTGCAGAAAATTTCAACTTTGTGATGATAACACTGTGAACAAGTAAGCCGTTTCTAAACCACAAAGTAGTTCAGGTGTTTCCAGGTTTGGTCAGACTGGTGCCTTCTGTGCAGTCCATGGTGGGCTAGGCAGGCTCTCCAAGAAGCATTCTGGCTTCCCTTGCTGACCTATCTTGTAGTTTGCCCTGGTTGTGATGTCCAGTGAAGATGCAGAGCAGATGTGGAATATAGAACAGGGGAGAGGACTGAAGGCATTTTAACCATATTCCCATATGGCACATCTATGGATGCCTAAATTGTGTGTTTGGCATGAGTGGGGAATTCAAAGGGGAGAAAAAGGAAAGGTTAGGAGCTTAAAATAGTTCACCTGCAGTAAAAATTACCTTTTTTCCATCCTTACACTTGACAAAAAGCATTGACCAGTTATGAAAAAAAAAATTAAAAATTAGTGAAAACCCCTATTTTCCATTAAAGTCAGTTTCAATGAAAACTTTCTCAAAATTTTTACTGTGTACTCTTTGATTTGGCTCTCAGTGACACATGCAGCTGTCATTGACCAGAATTAGGAAATAGGGCTTTTTTTTAAACATTAATTTACTTAGCTACTGGCACACTCTTCCAAGAAAGTTTTTCTGGGGATTTTGCCATTCTTGTCTAAGTAAAAGTAATAATAAATAAATAAAGCGTGGAAAAGAAAATAACCAAACTGAACCGAAAACACATCCAAACTGAAGATGTCAGAACCTGTGTGATTTCAACCAGACTCTCACAGTATAAGATAAATACTCTCATATTTTGCAATTCTGATGTTGAAATCATGCAGCCAAATCTTCTGCTTCAAACTTGCATGGAACAGCAATGTTTCAATACAGCATCAAGGTTGGTTTAAACAGCAGAAGGCTTGGTTGCCTCACTAATGTACAACTACAATGATCAGGAAGAAATTTAAGAATACAAAATACTAATACAAAACAATATCTATTTTCCACTGCAGATTACGCTGTCAAAAAAACCTGCACCGCTGCAGAACACTGCCCCAAAAAAGAAAAACCCAAAAAAAAGAAAAAGAGAAAAAAGCAAACACATTCCAAAAACTATTTTCGTGTTGTTTGGGAAGTAATGAGTCATCTCTTATGATGGCTGAGCTACCTTTTTAAAATTAATTAAACTGTAAACTCATTTAAAAGACAATCATCAAGAGTAGTTGTAAATGTTCCTAGGGAGATAGTGATTTTACTATCTACTCACTAAACATCAGTTATATATGTGAATAACTATGGATCAATAAAAAAAAGAAGAAACAATGGTTAGAGTTAAAAATCATGGCACTTTTTGAAATGCAAGTGCTGTTCCCCACTTTCTGAATATTGTGACTGAAGTGCACATGACCTTTGGACTCTTGGGGGGTCAGGGAAAGAGCAGCATTTGTCCTATATGCTTCCAAATTACTGTTAATTAATACACTGATTGTTGAAAATCAGCAGGGAAAATGAGGTTACATGATAGAGGAAATTTAAGTTCATCTCTTGAAGCATTGCTATTTATTCATTTGAGCAAAAATGCTGTACCTTAAGGTCATATCAGTGATGACCATTTTATCTGGATTTTATCCTCTGCTCAAAAGTGCTCTGGGTAATTAGTGCAGGTGCATGATGGAGACCTAAGAAATACAGGGGCAGTCAGAAAGGGTTTTTAAAGGGTTTGGAGTGACAAATACCTTTAGAAGGACATTTCCTAAAGCTTCTCTTCAGGGATCATTATTGCCTGCATGAAAACGTGTTTCTGGTTCATTACTGATATTTATGCACAATACCAAATTAAACAACCGGTTATTTTAATTTGGTGCATCTCTGGTTTCCTCAAGTTAGCTCCATGATTCATTGTAGGCATAAAATTTTAATAGGCATCTAATTAAACATATAATTCATTGAGATTAATTGTGGGAATTAATCTCAGTAAAAGTCTATGTGCCAAAGTAAGATCTTTTCCTACTGAAGATACACACCATGAAAAATGGAACGATATATCTTCTTTTATCATAAAATCAGATAAAAGTAAAACATGGTAATTGTTGTTTGTTATAACAAGGCACAGTAGAGAAATGAGAGAATTAAGGACAGAAAAGAACATGTATTATCTTAACAACTGTTTGAACTCATGACTCGTTAACATTAGACTGGGATTGAAAAAGTAAATCTAATCGTCTCCCATGTACACATTCCAGGAAAACTTCTGCATGACACAAAATCCTTAACCCAGAGAAATGGAAGGTTTGTTGAAGGGCAAGTGAGTGCAAATAGAATGGAACAGGACTCTCTTTTGAGGTGTTTTCAATGTCCTGGCCAAACAGGCTTGTCATTGACCACCCTCATGCTGAAGCTGACAGGGCTTTGATTAGCCAGCTAAAGCTGATCTATTTGCCAGTGGATATATTTATGTTTCTCAATTTTTGCTGCTTCTATTTTTGTCAGTGCTTTTGTCCCTTTTTGATACAGGAGTTCTTTATAGATGAAAAATGTTTCTCTGGTAGCAACTCATGTTGCAACCTGAAAGGGCTTTTAAAGTATTTTATCGAGTTCCTAAAAGGATATTCTAGGTTAGCCAAGGTTTAGACTTGCCAGAGGTCAGACTGTATTGGTGTTTGGAAACCACTTACAGAAGTGCAGGCAGTGGTTTCCACGCAAGGTGTAGAGATCATTCCTCCCCTTGTGCACTGTTGTGCGAGGCAGTAATTCTGTGGTAGAGCACAAGAAAGAAAGTCCCCTTTCTTTACTCCAGAAAGGAGACTGGAAAGTGCAAGAGCTGTTTGAAGTAGCAGTGGGACATTTAAAAACTGAGAGTGCACCTGGTCATGCTGGAAATTGTCAGGAAGCTTAACCATGCCTTTGTACTGTGTGTCTGATCACCTCAGCTGCTGTGGATCTTTTGTGCTTTGCCCCAAGCCTAAGAGCAACTCATCAAATGCAGCATTTCCCTGCTTTTTATGCTGGTGGCTGTCACAGCTCTAAGGTCAAGCATTTTCAAGCTGAATTTGGTCACCATTTTTCCGATATTAGCACTTTGGAATTATTTGTCCTCCCTTCCCTACATAATAAGAGGAAAAATGACAGATCTACTCACAGGGTGTTATAAGAGAAGCTGGACCAGGTTGTACTTCACTTTTGACCTACTCATCACCCTGTATCAAAAGCTTATATATGAGTTCTCAAATAAAACCCAAAAAAACCAACAAAACCAAACCCATAACAACTTGCCTGTCTAATTCTTATCTAATTCCTATTATTATACAATATCCATGTTAATGATATTCTCAACTGTCACACATTAAAAGAGTGAGGCACTTCTGCAAATGAATTATTCCTTCCTGGAAGCAGCATACAGCACTCCTCAAACAAGGTAATAAAGCTGTGTCGAGATGTAATTCTCTTCTATAAGACATTGCTTGCTCATTCTGGAATCATTAAAAATCAACCACCAAATCAATGAGTCTCATTAGAAATCTGTCTTTTTGCTTAATGCTATTGATTTAATCTGTTTTAGAAATCCCTATTAACCATTAGTTAATTAAACACATGACAGTTATATGGATTAGGTAAACCTGACTGCTATCTCAGGAAGCTCAGAATAGATTAAGTGATTATCATATAAGATTCTTTTAATTAAAATACACAGTTTAGATATCTCCTACCCTCTAAAGCTTATGTAATAAAGTCTTCAAGCAACAGTAAATATATATTAGTAATACATGTATTGATATACGAAATAAATAAGTGCCTGATAGGTTAGAAAACAGTTTGTGCAGTTGGTACAGTGTCTGACCTGCATAAAACTGAAAGGCAATGATTTCCTGATGAAATGGATTTCTGTGTGACAAATGCATCATTCCTAAGGCTTGCAATCAGGTTCCAAGAGGCCAATAGTGTGCAGGAATAACTGATGGGTCCAAAGCAGCCTTGGACTCCTCTGAACCTACAGCATCTGCCCTACAGCGATTGTCCACAGTGATCCTGACACCCAGAGCCTCTTCTTTTGCCTTAGTCTCCAATTCTTTAAATGCTGGGTTTATGTTTTTGTCTCTCAGAAAGGTAGGTATGAACTGAGGAAAACTTGTTTCTTCCTCCTGTTTGTGCCTTTCTGACATTTAGTAGCTGTCAGCATTTAATAGTTACAAATGGCTCCTTTTACTGAAAAAACCAGGGGTTAGGACTAGGCCATCCATAAATCCCATTCCATTGCCTATTCTGAGATGAGAGAAAACTTCTAGTAAAAAATTAGCTGTATTTCACTGATTTTTCAGAATAAGAATTCAAGTAATACCAAACATGGAACAGAACAGATTTTCTCTGGGATATAAGCCTGAGTCTTCCAAACAAATCACATTTTTAATGTTTAGTAATGCTCCTTAAAAATTTGCTTATTCCCTAATTTTCATCTGTCTTTTTAGAAAGAGAGAGCTGGATTTTGTCTTTGCAACATTAAAAGATTAAAAAGAAGCCCTTCCTAAAACATTGTCCCATTGTTTAATTCGTATTTGAAGAGACTGCAAAACAGAGGAAGAAAAATGTCAGTTCTGGCTTATTTCTGTTTCCACATGATTGTACTGAATTGTTGACGGCTCCGTGTGAAATCCAGCTGAATGAAATGCCCTGAAATAGTAGTGTTTGCTCTAAATGGGTTTAATTTTGTGTTTCTTGTCCACTACTAATTTGAAAAGAAGATACTTTACTTGTGTTGTAGGCTTCCTTAGCTCTAAATACTCTTTCTCTTCTTTCAGAGTTCTTTTCAAATGGAACAGTCTGTGCTTCCATTGTGGAACACAGTGTACTGAGCAGCACTGCTGGAAATTAATTAATTGAATAATTTCTAAATCCGTTGTTTAGGCTCCATCCATGAAAAGACTTGAGTGCTGTGATGCTCAGCACCTAAAATGACATTTAAATGCACTTTTAAAATCCAGTTCCCTAGGCAAATTAGGCGAAAAGGTTCTCACTCTTCCCTCATGAGCTGTTTCTAGTGATTCTCTTTTCAAAGCTTTCTTCCTACACATCACAATTGTTTTAGGTGTAATTGTACTGTACTACTATTACACTGAAATGAAAAATGTTTTTATTGTTGTTCCATATGCTTTCCTGAAACATCTCATTTCTTTCACTCTTAAAAGGACCATCTGCCATATATATTTCTGGGAGAATGGTGCATACAGGGGTTTAGGACTTCTGTAACTTGCATAAAATGTTGCCAACAGAGAGTTTTTACCGTGTGCACTCCCTCCCCATCTCTGCCNGCAGGTTTGTGGATTCTTTGAAATGGAAAAAGCAAAAGAAAAGGTCTCTGCAATGACTGCTGTAATTGTGCAAACACTGGCAGGATCTGTTCTAGCTGCTGGTGTTATTTCACTGAATAATTGCTGTTGTGCTACAGCCAAAACTTGTACTGGCATTTCCTGGATGAAAGAGTTTGTGCTGAATTTTAGATGTCCATGTTCATATGGCTACATCTAAGGCAGTCATCACAGCTCCTGTCAGAGAGGGTAGAGTAGTAGTGGGCACTTCCAGGGATGTTTTATCTCATCTAAAGATGGATTACTAAAGTAGTTCAGGAAAAAAATGTGGTTTAGAAGTGCTTTTTCTTTCCATTATCTAAAAAGGGAGACTATAATTAGATCAGACATAGATGGTTACATCACAGAAGTCTAAAGTTAGGTGATATGAATCCCACACTAAAATTTGGTGTCTGCAAATTTTTAGGTCTAATTTTAAGAAGTTATTTTTATAAAGAACTCTTTGAAGTGGGCTGGACCACGGATACCTATATAGCTTTTAGTTTTTGCTGGGAATAGTCGACAGATTTGATTCCTCAGCCTGGCTCTTGCCCATACAAGGAGTTTTCAGCAGCCATGAAAAAACAAGTCTTTTTTTTGTGCCTATTAATTTAAGCAGTTAACTAGAAACTAAGCTTTTAAAAATAAAAGCAAGATATGTTATCTGCATTAAGGAAAGAAATCTGAAATTTGACATTATTTCAGTGCCTGTATGGATATGAAGGTCTACTTCTGATCATAACCTTACAAGGTGGTTAATTCTTTGGTGCTCAGGTGTGGAGAACCTCTTCATGTTAATAAAACCATCAAAGAAAAAAATAGCTCTGATTGGCAGGAATACAACATCATTAAGATATTTGTTACAGGCTTTCAAAATTCACTCTCTTGCATGGCTCTGTTCAAAGCTCTATATTTTTTTCCATCCCCCAGAAGTAACCAAGATAATGGCCTGGCTCTACCGACAGGGAGGTTTTTCATCCTACTGAAGTGGTACAAAAGCACTAAAGGGTGGTGCCCTAATTTGAGTTATGCTCACCAGGAGGCTCAAGAGGAGACAGTTGTGAGCTGTCTACGTCAGTCAGTGCCCATTTGTGAGATACTTCAAGACAACATCTCCTTCCCAATCAGACCTCATGACTGTTCTAGAAACTGGGCATTTTGAGGCAGAGAAGTTATTCCAGATAAAGTTTCTCCTGATTTGCTAACTGGCATCTAGGAAATGTGGAAAAAAAATCACCTGAGAGTTTTTGATCTGTCTTACTCACTACAAAATTGAAGTACAGATTAAAGTTATATTCAATGTTTGCTCAAAGATCTAGAGATGAGCGTCCTTTTGATTCTGAAAGTAAAATTAATGCCTGAGAAAACCACACTGTGACCTTTAGGTGTCTCCTCCATTATTGAGCCGGTCAAGTGAGGCTTAGCAGAGAGTAAACTTGATTATGAAGAAAAATTTCTTTTTCAATATCCAAATGATAATGTGTTAACTGCTGTTGGAGAAGGCATTGCTTCAGATGTGAGGGGTTGGTGTCCTCATGACAGAGCCACAAATATGGAAGTCAGTGCCTTGGATGTTGCTCTGGCAAAAGTGGGATACAAGCACTCTGCTGCTGGAGAGTTACTGAGAAGCATTGGACACACTTCAGTTTTGGGCTTTAGTGCTATAAGAGTGACCCTGAGAAACTTTGGATTTTAGTTAAGTAGAATGTGAGGTCCCAGGTTATGTGTTTTACATTCAAAGAGCCTTTGGGTAACACATAAAACAGGTGCACTCTTCTCCTTCTTCCAGAAGAGACTGTAAATGTCAGGGCAAATAAATAATATATTTCAGGTGAAGTTTAGATGTGGTATTGGGAAAAATTTCCTCATTGAAAGGGTGGCCAAGTCTTGGAACAGGTTGCCTAGGGAAATAGTGGTGTCACCGTGCCTGGTAGTGTTCAAAAATGGGCAAATGTTGTGCTTAGGAACGTGGTTTAGTGGTGGACTTGGCAGTGTTAGGTTGATGGCTGGACTCGATGATCTTAGAGGCCTTTCCCAACCCTAATGATTCCATATTCTCTCATTCTGAGTTACTTCAAACTGAATTCCTCTCACCCCTCTCTGACAGCAGAATAATTGTTATAGGAAGATGAAAAGCACAGCCATTTGAGGTTTGTTGGTATTTTTTTACTGGTGGAATATCTGAGCACCCCTGAGTATAAAAACCTCTCCTGAAGATTACTTTTGGGAATTTTAAACACATTATCCTTTGTCTCCTACAAGTGCTTCAGCTTCAGGACTTGTACCAACTTCCCTCTGATGCTGAGGGGGAATATTTTAAAGAATTCAAGATATATAGCTACCGTGAGAATGGAAGCTATTTAAATGCTGCCCCATTTTTATCACAGCGATATAATATGTAATTGCCATTGTTCTAAGCTACAAAGCTGAGTTGATGAGAAGTCTGTATTTTTAGTATTTCAATTAAGGTTATATTTTTTGTTTGCAGTCAGATATACCATAAAGTTGTTACAGGCCTTGTTCATACATGATTATGAAAAAGAGCATGACAATTGTTCAATTTAAAGTAGAGGGTTTTATTAGAAACAGATTATTCATAGGTGTGCCTCAAAACTGCACTAGAGCAAGTCACTCAATTTTCCAGTTTATTTATTCATAAAGACTGGAGTGCTTAGCAAGAAATGAAGTAAAAATGTAGAAATACAGCACATTCTTCATTTTGACATATCTATGGCCTATGCTTGTCAAAACATTAATCTTTTATCGATGTTTGAAAGAGGCTAGTATTCATTAAATACAAGATTTGGAGAAGTAGCTGTGGTTAATTAGGGAAATGTGACTTGTTTATGGATGCTAAAAAGCATGTGAATGTCCTACATATTAAAGATGCTGAGAAATTAATTGTTAACGTGAAATATCTTGTTATTCTTGGGATTCAGAAGTTAAAACTGTAGTTCAAGATTCTTAAATGTATTTGGACATGCAATTTCCACTAATCTCAGTAGGAACTTGTTTCCAGCTAATTAATTTCTCAGAATTTGCATTTCTCTCTACTGATATTGCACACTGGGCCAGCGCCCAAAGTCCTAGCTCCCTCAGAGTAGCTCTCTTACTCGGATCAGTTACTTGTCATTGATATATTATAAAATTAATCCAGACTAATATTGGTGCTCTTTTTTTAATGTGCTTTTTTTCCCCTAATCTAACTTCATTTTAAGCAGGGAACCCCCTGCTTTGGAGGTGATGGGATCTGATGAGCACCAGAAGCAGTGTAAATCAGTGAATATTTCCTTGGCCTGATCAATCCCCAGCCCAGATAAACAGCCTGTGGATGACAAAACCTGAGCTCTGGGCTCTACACCAGCATTAAACACTGAAAATTTCCCTATCATTTAAGGACTTGCATCCTAATGGATCTGGTCCTTAGCCTGAAATCTCTGGCCTACATCCAAATTTCACAGTGTTCTGGTATAAACAAGCCTTTTGCTGGATACCAGAGATACTTCTCTTCCCAGAGAATTACTCAGGATATAATTGAATGTTTAGATGCTTCAATTCAGTCATGATTACTCTTTGTATGTCTTAAGAACCAACATTAGGCTGAAGTGTTGACTTCTTTCATTGAAGTCAATATGAGTTTAGCTACAGAGAAAGATGAGAAGGGAATGGGGTCCTTGGAGAACTTACAAGGAGAAGGGTGGAAAAAAATGTAATAGAGTCTCAAACTGAGATTAGTGCTGTGAAATCAAAGAAAAATTATCATGAGGCTAGGGAAAACAGGAAAGCCATGAAGTATATTCACTGACAACCACACAGTTTGTGTCATTTTCAGAGGGGAAAAAAAGTAAACCAAACAGAGTTCCACTGTGTAAGAAAAATGCTGGTTGACAGAGAAAAATATCCTCCAGTGATTAAGTCATACTGTATTTTTAAAGGAATTTATCCTTGTGGTAGTCTGATTATTTGAAATTGGAGTTACAGTAAGGGAAAAGACCTCAAGATCATTAGCAGAATACAACATCAGAATGTTTCAATTTCTTTTTTGTTCTTTGCAAAAATGGAGACACCTGAAATTCTGAAGAAAAAGGAAAAAAAATATAATTTTGCATTGTTCTGCAGACCATCCTTAGAACAGAAGATCCAAACTGAACTGAACCTGTGCTGGTTTTGGCTGGGGGAGAGTTAATTTTCTTCACAGTGGTTTGTATAGGTCTGAGCACCTGCCTGCTATGGGAAATGCTGAATTAATCCCTTGTTTTGCTTTGCTTGCATGTGTAGGCTTTTGCTTTCACTACTAAACTCTCTTTATCTCAACCCACAAGTTTTCCAGCTTTCACCCTTCCAGTTTTCTCCCCAGGCCTGCTGGTGAGGGAAGGATCAAGCAGCTGAGTGGTTCTTGTTTCCTGGCTGGGGTTAAACCATGAAAATACCCAATTTGCCTTTTAAATACCATGTTTGTAGCTTCTGAGACAAAGGATTGGTTTGTATGTGCATGTAAAGATGGGACGAAATTTATTTCTGACCCGTGTTTAATTTAAGCAGAATTTGTTTCTCCAGAAGGGCATACTGTGAGTTTTGGGGAAGAAAACACTACAAGTGTCCCTGAATATGCTCTTTTATGAAATGAAACTGGAGGCAAAAATGTGTAGGGAGCCACCTCACCATTTTTCAACTACAGAAAATTTCCATGGTGGTATTAGGAAATAGACGGATATGTCCTCAGTGTTGCAACATTTCATAGAAAAACAACAGTATAGTAAGAGCTCAAAGGCACTGATGTTACTTGAGAGCAGAATGCTGAACTCTGCAAACAACAAAAATATGCTTGAATGTATTAAATACCATGACTGCAGTAATGTCTGTGGACACTGGGAGGTTGCAAGCCTTTCTTACTGGTCATTGAGATGCAATGTGATAAGGCAGTTTGAAGAATTAGTTTTATTCTTACTTTTGTAACTAGGAGCGTTGTTTTACTTAATATGTTGAAACAGCAGGACAATGCTACCCCTTTCATTTTTTCTTTTTAAAAAATAAGAGCAATTAGTCTCAAATATGTTAGGTTAGTATTAACTGATGCAGCATTTGAAAATTAGATTTTGTTTGAATGATATCCCGTGGAATGTAAGAGTATCTCAACTGTGCAGCAGCCGTCTGAACCATCAACTTCCACTACTGTAATGCAGATTGAAGTTATTGTTGTTTAGATGATATTTATTTGTTAATTCTGACACTAGTATTTCGATAAATTAAAAAAATAATTCCTCTGAAGAATACTAAATATTTTTTGCTGTGTCTCCAACAGTCTGCCAAAGAGCTCAGGTTCATGTCTTTGACCACTCTTCAGTCTGTGGAAAAGGTCTGGTGGTTCATTGGCCTCCTGTTGTCTTCTCCCTTTGAATCTGCTCAGAAATTGCGTTTCTTTCAGTGAGAGCCAGACAGATGTCAGTCTTGGCTCTGAAGAGTGTAGAGAACCAAGGAAGGATAGGATCTTAGCTCATAGCAGTTACCCAAAGAGCTATTTCTTGCAGAAATTAGCACTATTCTTTTCTTACATTAGACACTTATCTGTATATTAATGAAACTGAATTTATAAACTGTTGTAGTTATACTATTTACTCTTCACCACGTGGTATAGTTCCATGATATATGGAAAACTATTTCCTTTTTATACCTAAGGAAACTGAGTCACAGGGAACCGTGCATGTTTTACAGAGCCAGGAGTAAAAACTTTTTACAAGTAAGAGTTAGTGACTGTTCTTCCCCTCAATGCATTTATTTCAGTGTTGTTAACTATCTAAGCATTCAGGTGATTTCAGATACTAAAGACAATGTCAGCCTTCCTCCTGATGGGGGTTTTGCCTTGCAATAGAAGAGGAATGTCTTGTGCAAGAAAAATAAAATAAATTAAAGGATATACACTGGAATAATTGTCAACAATTTATGGATCCGAACTTTCTAAATAAAAGCAACCTACACAGCACTAATACACAGATTAATAGACAGAGTTTCTAATTTTCATTACTGCTGTGTCCCCTGAGCGGTTCTGGTTTGCTTTTGCAATAAAGGGCTGGGAGAAATAGCTTGTTCCCTTAACACCATTGTGTTATCCACAACCCCAGTAACGGGATATGGGAATGCACTCAAGGGGCTTTCTGAGCTTGCTGATCCATGGACAGCACTCCTGCTTTTCTCTTTCAACGATATGTGCCTCTAGAAGAGAAGAAGTAAAAAAACAAACAAAAAAATATTTTGTAATAAAAACAGTCTGTGCAAAGCTCATCTTAAAGGTCAGAAGATGGAACACTTACCAGGAGGCACCATTTATTGCAGTACTTTGGGAGCAGCTGTTGGCACAGCAGCTTAACATGCCAGGGTTCAGTTTCTAAATGCTTATGCCCATGTTTGTACACAGTAATTCCAGGATAGCCTGGGTTAGATCGTGACAAATTAACTCTAAATTCCTAAGGCAGCTCTATCCCTTCCTCTTACTACTAGCATTCTTTACATCTCTTTCTGAATCAGCTGAAGCAGAACTCTGCTAAATCTTTTTACCTTATTTTCTTTGAATTACGAACACTTTATTTTAGCGCCATTTTGGAGGCCTGTATTAAAGAGTTTTCTTTGCAAGTTTAGAAGAATATT
The DNA here is from genome assembly GCA_013397955.1 of Grantiella picta. Taxonomy (NCBI): domain Eukaryota; kingdom Metazoa; phylum Chordata; class Aves; order Passeriformes; family Meliphagidae; genus Grantiella; species Grantiella picta. Next base: position 2,190,764 of record VZRM01005066.1, read on the forward strand.
GGTTCTTCTATATAATTCTGCCTCTCCTGCTATTTCCTTCTTCCAAAGGATTTCTATTGAGCATTGAATATAAAGGATTCAGCTTAGAAAAAGAGTTATGATATACTGCTTGAAAGTGCCATATCAAACTTTCTTAGTATACTTTGGCTTCTGAACTCATAACGTGGACTGTGAAATCTCATTCATTTGTAAAAGCCAGAGTAAATGGAACGGTGACCAAGCAGGACATGGAGAGAGGTCCTTTTGTTTCCCATGTTGCTCCAGTGCCAGTGAGGTCTGTTCTCAGCTGTTGACAGTCACAGGGCTCAATGCTGTGTAAACAGTCCAGAGACCCACACCAAAAATTTGGGTTTGAAGTTTATGGCAGAAGGAAATAAAGAAGCAGAAGGAAATAAAGGAACAGAAGTAAACAGGCAGTACAAGGAATTTGGAGCAGCTATAAAGGGGAAAAGGGTGGAGGGTGCAACCTGTGGCTGCTAGGTAGATGTGTTAAATGTGAAAGAAACTATGTAAGTGTTAGAAATAATAAATCTAAACAACAACAACCAAAAAAACCAAACCAATCCACAGCCTGTCATCAATACCTGTTCAGTTATGCAGTATCCCTGAAAACATCTTTTATCATTTTTCTTTTCCAGAACACCTGTAGCATTTGGATTCTAGGACAAAATGGTAAATTGCTTTGACTTGCAGACAGCTAGCAGGGCTTATTTATTTTCACTCTGAATACAAGCTCTGCAACATATTCTGCATCTCCTCTTTTCCTGCTCCTCTCTATGCCTGATGTTTTTCCAGAATCCTATGTAGCTACTTTTTCAGATAAAATTTAGACCTGAGAAACAGTGGGAAGTATGCTCTGGAAAATATTTTCTTCTTTTGTTTTCTAATATTTAGCCTTTTGGGTTTAAGGATTATGAAAAAGGTTTCAATTTATTATGTGGTAGCGTCTGTGGTGAATGGTCTTCATCTTCCTGTTTATATTCCAGTCTGGACAAATGCTTCCACAAATCTGGGTTTGGTTTGGGGTTTTTTAATGTGTGTGTGTGCTGTTTGGTCATTGTTTTGTGGGTGGTTTTGGTTTGTTTATTGTGATTATTTTTGTCATTAAATGTGTAAGTAAAGATTCATAGAAGTATATGTTTCATGCCAAATTTTTTTTTTGGACAAAGTTTGTAGGAAAAAACATGATGTCCTACATAAATTCATGAACAGTGATTTTCATGTACTAAACAGCTCTGGGAAGTCTGAGGATCTTGAACTAGCTGTTGTGGATTGCTGGGGTCATCTAAGAAAGGATAAGAAAACATGGAGGAAACCCTATTGCTTTTCTAGATCTGCCAGGTCACACTGTTTGCCTTCTTTGGCATAATTAAACCTCAGCTCATCTCCACCCCTGCAGGTATTTGCTGGAACAGAAAATTCCTGCATAGGCACAAGAAGGCAGTTTGACTATTTCTCCTGTTTTCATACAGAAATACCTGCCTATTTTAGAAACGGTGCTCTGATTGTGTTGCTTTGCAGCTTTCAATGTCCACATCAAGAGACACACCAATAATTATGTTCCCCTACACAGATGTAATTTCCCCTGAACATGTTCCAGCCGTTGCCTTTACGAAAGGAGAAAATATGTATTTCTATGAAAAGCAGAATTACATCGCATATGTAATGAGTCTGCTGTGCAGGTAACTTTAATCTGGTGCTCTCTAGTGTCTGACAGCTTGCCTTTGCAACAGGTTAATAATATTCAGAATTGCACATAAATCTTTCTACAGAGGACTAAAATTCCCATGGCATGATTACCAGTCAAAAATATATTCCGTGTTGCAGATAGCAAAAAAATCTTATTAGCAAGCATGGATTTTTTTTTAATAGATTACTGTATACTGACACACACATGCATTTTCGTTACCTGGCTTTTTTAAAGACAAGATTTTAAATTACTGTCTTCTAGAGTAGAAAATGAAAACAAGTTTTTTGGCAATTTTACATTTTAGCCATCAGCTGGATGCCTGTAAATCACAGTGAACTGAGCTCTGCAGCTTTCTCCATTAATGGGTCCACGAATTGTTGTTTGATACAATTTCAGCCACCACGTTCCAGTTGGAATAATGTGAAAACTAGCAGAATGGAACTCATAAAACTGGTCAGGAACTTTCTGATCAAACCCTTTGTGCAAGCAGACAAATTAGACTTTGCTACCTTAATGCTTGAGAAACACTCTTTGACAACAGTGACAAACAACAACAAAAAAAAGCAGTAAGTGTTTGGTTCAACATTGCAGAGCAAAGCAATTTTTCTGTTTTAATTGGAAAACCAAATTGTTCCTAATTTATAAATATCAAATTAATTATGTCAATTTAAAGAAAAATCAAAATATTTTTATTTATCTGGAAACACTTCCAATCTGCTCCTCTAGGGGAGATTTTAAGATCAGACCTTAAAAGCTTTTCTGAGACAAAGGAGTTCATTTCCTTCCAGCTGATGCTGCTCATTCATAGAGGTGCATTGTCTTTTGGCAAATTCTGTTTGAGGTGAACCCCTTGCACCCCTGGCTGCCATGCCTTGTTGCTTTGCTTTTCTAGCAGGAACACTTAGCTCTTATTTCTTAAGTATTATGCTGGGTGATTTTAGCATCTTGAACCTTGTGGGGCCAGGAGCAAGTTCAGGCCAGGCAGAGCAGGGCTGAGCTCCGGGGAGAGCTGGTTCTGTGCCCAGAGCAGCAGCGCTTCTGTCCCAGTCGCTGCTTCACCACTGCCTACAGCTATGGGAGACGATGTTCCCTTTCTCCACATCTGGAGCCAATGCTGAACCTCAGTTTTGTAGCCAAAGATGGTGCAGGAAGTGGCAAGAGATGTAAACCCTTCTCAGTGAGGTGTTCTAGGACCTCAGTCTGTTCAGGGATTCTTTTTTTCCAGAACAGCTGAGAGCTTTGGGTCTAAATAAGAAAACATCTTGTTTTGATCCCAGAAGGTGTCAGAATAAAGAACTTTATGGCTGAATTTCTTGTCTCTGGCAAAAGCTTTGAGGAGATGCCTCAGGAAGAGTGTCAGAACAGAGCTGGCATATGTCATCCCCTAATACTTCTCATTTCCAGCAATTTTGTCTTAACAGAGCTCCTGAGCCTGGTGTGGTTTCTGTTTATTCATCATCCATCAGTTAACCACCTACAAAGAAGGGGAACAGCTGCTATTTGTTGTGTACTTCAATATTTGCTGGCTTTTCTTCCATCCTCCGGCTCTGGGGGAAGGAGTGAATGATCAGTCCCACTTCCCTTTCTCCGTGCTCATCGTGGATTTGAAAGATTTCTGGATTTCTCATCCCCTCCAGCCATCTCTTTCAGACCAAGGAGCTTGTCATTGTGTAGGTGCAGTTACATCAGAGGCTGTGGTGGATAAACACAGACTCTTTACAGTCGTGGAATAAAATCAAATTACATGCATTCTAAAAAATGGCAGTGCGCATTGGGATGGCAGTTACTTGTCTTCAAGAATGAAACATGCAAGTTCTGGATGTAAAATTGTTCAAATACGCATTGAAATTACAGACGTGGCAGCTTAATGGTACTCTTAGCATTCTGCTAGATTGTAGGTATTTTATACAAATACAGTCATCTTGAGCTGTGTCAGTGAGGAAAGCTGTTGGAATTGCTTATATTCATAGGGGAAAAATATAAAGTAATCTGTGTTTTTAAAATTGTCTCTAGGATCTTCTGTGTGCCTTCTTTGCTCCACAGTGCAGGAAAATGATGTCTTGCTATACTGAAATAACTTCCTCATGTCAGAACTGTTCTTCATCTTTGATGGCTTCTCTCAAAGCTCTTCTCTTAGGCTCTTTTTATTATGAGACAATCTCAATTTTCATTAACACAAATCTAAAACCCTACAGCCTTCTTGATGGCAGAGGGAAACTGTAAATGTGCACAGAGTACTTCAAAATGTTTAAAATAAAAGACTAATGAAAAGTCCAGTTAAAGAAAATATAATGACTTCTTGAGTCCTGTTCTAACAAATTTTGGAATTATTAGCAATTTTTCAGAAGTCCTACATAAACTTCAGATACTGCTGTAAATACTGGCATATAAGGATCTTGCAATTTCACAGCTGGAAACTTGAGTAGACTCTAAATGAAACACTTTACAATTCAATCATTCTTCAAGCATCCTTCTTCAGCTTGTAGCCTCTTAGATCTTCACTGTGAAGCAAAATCCTGCATTCCTCTTGAAAGAGAAATAAAGATGGGGGAGGAGGGAAAAATTAAGATTCTGCTGTGAAAAGGAATTTAGATAAGTAAATGTGTGGCCTCTTTCTCTTTCCTAATCTTAGTACAAATGCTATTTAATAAGATACCAACAACATTCAATTAACATTGATTTATGCAAGATGCCACAGACCTATTTATGTGAGGTCACACTAATTTGAAATATTAGAGGTGTAATTACAGATGGGTGCTACCAAACTAAGTGGAACAATACATTTAACTCACAAACATTTAGAAAAACATGAGGAAAATGTTTCCATCTGGTGTGTGATCAGACTAATTTCACTTTACATCAGCCCTCCTATTAGAAAAAATCAGTTTAGGTAAGAAAGGGACACCTTCATATCCACTGCTGTCTTTGATTTGCAGCACACACACTCTGGATTGAGAAAACATAAATGAATTACAAGTGAATGCTGCTCTGCTCTTCAGGGGATTCACACTTGAACTATTTATTTGTTTCATGGATTTTTAGCCAGGGAGATTGATCCAGCAGCAGAATCTGGATTTAGAAAAAACAGTACATAGCAGGTTTGAAATTTGTGACATTTAATGTGTAGCAGATTTGATAAGAAAACTGGATAGGAATTCTGCTGTCAAGGAATAATATAATTTAGGGAAGTACAGAAATAAGTACTGGGTTCTAAGACGCTTTTAATCCATTTACTCCATATTGATGCAACTTTACCAAATTAAATGCAGTGGTATTTACATTTTATACACAAACAAGATGAAAAACAGTTTTCAATTATCTCTTACAGCACTAAAAAAAAAATCTGTTGTGAGACTTTTCATGAGACCAGTTGTGGCAATAATTCAAATTCTAGAAACATTTAAAGCTTTGCAGAGCTTTAGTGGAGACAAATTAAAGATGTTTTTAATTCATGTCCATAATGAATCCATAAAGAAACTTTATTCCGATCTCCATGATTAATACACCACTTTATTGTGTCTGAGAAAAATACCTTTGATATTGACCAATTTAATACATACATTTCTCTACAATTAATCATTATGGCAAGTTTTCCTCTAATTATAACAAAAACAAATATATATATAAAAAGGGAAGAAACAGCAAAAAAAGGACAGCTGCCACACACATAGTAAACTTTATGGCCCAGGATGACTGCTGGAAGAGGAGTGAGGGATTTATTTTTAATCACACATTTGATTTAGGAATGAGCAGGATCAAGTTTTGTGGGTTATGATCTGACCAGCTCATGCATTTGGTTTTGCCCATGGCCAGCCTGATCTCCCTGTTGTCAACAGTAGCTTATTCTTGTTTTTAATGCTTTTAGAAGTTGAGGAGCTTTCCCTACACACAAATTCTGCTGTGCAATAACCACATCTGCTTGGCACAACTTCTGAATAGATGGACTTGCAGAGTTCACAAAGTTCACAAGCTAAACCCGTTGTTCCCATCTGCCCCTCCCAATGTATGCACTATGGAAGGAAATTAAATAGTGGCCTCTTCCATCTATTGCATAATAAACCTTCCCCTTCGTTCTCTCCACTAAACTTCTCGTACATTACTTGACCATCAGCTGAATCAATTATTTATAAGAAGGAGCCTGTAACCTTTTTCTCTCAGCCTCTATATCTCCAGAGTATTTGATCTATTCACAGAAAGTCACCTCACTTCCCGAATTCCTCTTTTTGGAAATCAAAGGTCAAGAAAAACCTGCACACTTACACTCTATTGAAGCATATCTCATCTCTGCTCCTTTTCTGTATATTTTTTCTCTCTCCTTATTTTCCTCTTTTTTTGTCTTCTATTCACTTGACTTTGAATTCCTACAAGAGCTCCTCATGTGCTTTGTTAAGTATGGCTCATGTCCACATGTGAAATTATTGGCAAACAGGCTATCAACTGCATCGCAGGAGTAGCTAAATGGGTGTTATTCTGTCTGGGGACCTGCATTATTTTGAGTAGGAATTTAAGCCAAATGGCTTCAATCCCACTTGACTGCACTGTAACAATGTGGAATAAAAAAACTCCTCTACTTAAGCAACAAATGTGATGTTTAGGGGAGAGTGCAAAAAAAGTATGAAAAAAAGAATGGACAACATTAAGGCTTCCTAGATTTTTTTCTCTACAGAGTCCAACTTCCCAAACCCAAAAACTGCTTGTGGGAACACCACCTGTTGTGTTGAATGGGGAGCCCCTTCACTAAACCTGCAGTCAGAACCACTATAAAATATAAAAAGGAGACACTAAATCATGTAATACAGTTCTTCAGCTGAGATACATTATATACACAAGCATTTCAATTACACCTCTCCACCTGGACACCGTGAATAGTGCTGTTTTTCCTCCCTAATTTCATAGGTGAAAACAGAGAAACCTTCAGCTTCCTAGAGCAAGTTGTTTGTTAGTAAAACAAAATAGAAAGGAAATTGCTCAGCAGCAGTGGCCTAATGGGGTGTGCTGTTCACAGAACCCTCTGCTCCAGGGGAAGGCGGAGGGATGGATGTTCTTCCTGTGTCTGCATCACCTCTGCAAAACAAATTGATGACTGAATGTCACGCTTGGTAGATTTGTGAATTAAACCTTAGCAAATTCATCTCCTGCTCTTTGCCTTAAATATCCTTTTCTTCAGTGATCAGCAGTGGTGCTGAGGTAGCATCAATGTAGTGTTCTCCTCTTGAAAAGTCCTATTAGGAAGTTCCAAATGACAACATCCAGACTTACAAACCTACAGGCTTGGGAACAATGTCCTGAGTCTTGTTAGTGCTGATAGAGCAAGAAATAAAAAGGAGGAAATTGTAAGCCATCTGCTTCTTTATCAACTTTCTCTGCACAGATATTTGTACTCAAGAATGTTTATTCCAGTCAGGCAAATCACTGATACCCCCTTTATATTAATTTCTGTAAATAGTAGACACAGATGCTTGTGGCAGAAAGTAAAATATGAATTTATAACTATTTTAGGTCTCAAGTAGTCATAACTGTGAAGTGCTCTGTCCAGCAGAACAGATAGTGTAGGAAAGAAATATTCTGAACATTTGTTATCTTCTTTTTATTCCTCTTCCTCCAGCTGTGATATCTGATATCCAGCTGCTATGCACACAGCTTCTTCCTTTGCCAGTGATCTGTGGCTTATATCTACAATTTCAAAGGAAAAGTGTGAAAAAATGTGTGATTGTTATTCGAAGCAGCATAGTTTGAAATAAATATTATACTTTTCACAGCACTTTAGGAAGATTTTGTGCACAGAGCCCCCAAACATCCACCTGTAAATAATCCAAATTTGATCTTTTTCTGTCTGGAGTGCAAAATGGGAGGTGAGGTTAATAGCCTATCAGTAAAGCTCTGCCGTGGTAGTTCAGCAGCACCAATTTCAAGCATAAATAAACAGTATTTTAGGTACTTCAAGAACATATAGTGAAATCGGCAAAGGTCGAAATAAGTAGCTTTTATTCTCATATTTTTATTAAATAGAAATCTGGCTTATTTTCAACTGCATGAAGAACTGTTCTTGAATTCAGCAGATTTTTCTTGTCAGGCAGTGATGTGTTTGTATAAAAGCACATCCAGCACAGAGAAGCATTTCAGACCTAAAAGATAATAGATAAGAAGGGTATGAAGGAAGAAGGGAAACCTATCTTGGAGGGGCATTTTGTGTCCATATCTACACATGAAGATTTAGCTCATATTTCTTGTCAGTTATGGTACTTATCTTGAAGCTATCTCCTATTTTCTGTTGAAAGAGGGCATCCAAAATGAGAAAAAATGATACAAAAAGGAAAGGGCATGAGAAGGTCTCCAGATTGAAAGTGGCAAAAGGTAAAATAAACTAGTTAGGGCTGCTATTAATACACAAATAGCTGTTCCTCTAATCTTTTGAAGGCTCTCACTGATTATGAGTCCCTATTATACCTAAAATTAAATATCTCCCTATCTGACTTGCCTCCCTTTGCCTAGTGTCATCTTAGAGGTTTCAGTCATTGGACAGCTTCTTTTCATTTCTTATATGAAATAAGGCTGAGAGTTATGACCTTTTCATTTAAACTTCATATTTAATTTGGTGCCTTATTGTGAGCTGGCAGAAAGCACCATAATAACTTCCTAACATCTTGATCACACTTGGGGACCTTCTTTCATAGCAAAATAACTCCAAAACTCCCTGGGGCATAAAGCAAAAAATATTGCTTCAAAACATTTAATGCAGCTCTTAGATGTTTACTCTTTTTTCGACTGAACAACACTTCCATTTGTATTCTAAAAATAACCTCCAGGGTCCAAAACTGTATCACAGGATTTGTTAACTTGGAAATCCACCATTCTTTGTGCTTTATCTGACTTGCATTGTTTTACCTGCATGGTCTTTGGCATGGTCAGTGTGTGAGCACCTTCAGTTATGACAATACCTGCTGACATTTATATTTTCAGTTCTAATTTTTTTAGTACATGTCTTTGAAGAGTTTGAGATGAGACCTTGAACTCAAACAAAAGGAAATATTTTCTTCAGTGTATATTTGCTTATAAATTTACAGATTAATGTACAGGAAATGAAACATTCACTGTAAAGCCTGTCAACCAACAGCCTGTATCAACTAAAATATTAAAATGAACAAAGAATTTGCCATTTGCCAGCCCACTAAATGTGTTAATTTGTTTTGCTCACCTGGTTTTGTTGCTTTGGCAACATATGCTCACTATCTGAAATCTATTGGGGGAAAAAAACCCAAAAAAACCAAACTTGCAATTATTCCACAGCTATCATGAAGCCTTTCCCACATGACCCTGATGATGCCAATTTATAGCAAAGGCTGCAGTGAAAGTGCCACCACATGTAAGGTAAAAATACCCCACATGATGTTGCCAAGCACCTTGTATAAAAAAGTTTTGACAGATGCCATAATTCTCAGCATCCTGCAGAGTGGTGAGACACTCAAAGAGGATGCTGACAAAAGCTCACAGACCACAACCTCTTCAGCATTAGTTTTCAGGTTACAGACCATGCAGAAATGCACACTTACCGTAGTAATTTTCTTGGGAAAAAATCCTGTCTATAACAAACAGAAATAGAGACAAAATACTGCAGGAAAATGAATAGACTTCAGGTAGTTGTGAGCATACAAATCGAGTGTCACTCATTATCTGTCTGTCCCTGGGGCTCTTGCAGTCGTGTGGCATTATGGGGACAGGTAGTGAAAGGGTTTAGTGCTCCTCCAGCTTGATCAATGGAGTAGAATGGAAAACAATCTTTTACCTGTTCAGTGTTTCTAGGTTCTGTATCTTCAGCAGAGTTTGGTCTGGTCTCTTGTTGGGGAATAGAGCAGATCCCACAGGTAATATAATCATGCAGTGTGTGGGGGAATCCCCATGATGCCAATGCTGGCAGAAATGCTTCCACTTCTTGTGACCTATTTTTCACTTCAACACTGTGACTAATATAGCTTTGGGCCTGGAAATGCTTGCATACCTTATGGGTAGAAATATGTACAGTGATTTCACTGATTTCCTTGGGACTATTCTTAGGAGTGAAGTTATTCATGCCATTTATTGCAAGCTTACATTTTGGGGGGTCCAATTTCACACTATAATGAATAACTAACCTGATTATTTCACCTCCTTCTTCCCTAATGTTTTCTGGAGCTGTGCTACTGTGTCAGGTATGAGCTGTTTACATCATGCTTGTGTGTTAATGAAGACTTGATGTTTGCTATTTATACACAATGATTCCCTTTAGCATATTTATTACAGCAGAACATTCCTGTTAAGGTGTGAAGATGTTACCAATGTGCTTCAGCAGGGATTCCCACGCATCAGCAGCTTTATAGGTCATTGAAAATAGGGACCAAGAGAAAACTCAGAGCCTACCACACCTACACTCAGCTCCCGACGTGGCAATAAGCATTTTTAAGTTGTACAGAACATCACTGCCCACCCTGAATCTATTCCATGATGTTAAAGCCCAGAATATTGCTCTGGGAGTCATGTCAGAACATCGAAACATCAGCCTGGAAAAAAAGAAACTTCCAATCATGAACTACATAAGATTACAGGATGTTGTCAGACTATAGCACAGTTTTTAAATTCAGGAAGCAAACAAGAAAAGACCTCTTTTCATTTTATCTATTGTTGGGGTCTTCATAGGACCAGCTCTTCAAGCCCCTCTCAGAAAAGCCCAGGCCCTCTGCCCAGGAGTGATTTTTGGTAGAGATCAGAAGGTAAGCAGAGGATTCCACACTTAGAAATAGAGACCTTTCCTTCCAATGCTTTATTTAAATGTGGAGAGGGTATGTAAGGATTTTCTGGGAAAAATAGTGCTAGGGACTACAGCTGATCAAGAAATTAAATAGTTAATTATGCTTTGGAGGCCTGTTAGAAGTTAAGTAAATCTTATTGTTTGTCACCTTCTTATATCACCTTTTCTTTTAAAGCCTTCTGCTCTAAAAGGTCTGGTCTAAACATAATCTTAGAAGCTAGGCTTGCTGTATCATTTTGAACTGGGACACAATTTAATTTTTTGCACTTCTGAGCCTTTTGTGTTTTCTCAATTCTTGTTTGCTGGAGGTTTGATTTAAATGCATATTGTAGGGAAGGTATCTCAACCACAGAGTCTTTGTTGTTTAAAAGGACTCAGAACAGAGTAAACTGACAAATGTCTCTCTTTCAAAGTGTTCTTTGTAGCTGGTTAAGATACATGGAAGGCCCAGGTCTTGGAGGGTGAGAATCTTCATCAAAGTATCATGGTTTGGAACCTGTGAAGTTCTGTCTTGGCCATTCAAATGCATGCTCAGAGTGTCAGTGCTGGTTAGAAGCTCCATTTAAATTGTTTTACTCCTTTCTCAGACTGCAGGCACAGTTCAGTTGTCATCACAAACTTTTACATTATCTAATAATAAAAAGGCATCGTTTCAACTGGCAAATTTGGTTGTAAAGAGTTTTATCACACAGTATCACAAGGTATGAAGCTCTCAAGATAAACTTTAGATGATGTTGAAAGGTTTTGACTTTTGAGGTATGTTCTTAGATTGGCCAGCAGCCTAGAAAAGCCATTTGGGATGTGACAATGTGCCACTTTTGTGTCATTCTCCTGTTTCAGGCATTATTGCTTCAGCCTGTGGAATGTCTTCTTCCTCTCTTGACTTTTCACAGGAATCTTCATGGAGTTCTGCTTTTGTCCTGAGTCAGAGTGATGTGGATCTTTGAAATATCACTGATAAAGGAACTAAATTGGTAAACAAATTTCTAACAGAGCTGCACATAAACATTGATTTCAATAGGTTTTGAATCAGACTTATACAGATGGGTTAGTGTGCATTATTCCCCAGTCATTTATCCCCCAAAAATGCCCAGTTTTACAGAACAAAGACCTCATTCTTTCAAAAAGGGCATTTCACCTGCATTTCACCAACATTTGAGAGAAATGCAAATTGAGAAACTGAAAACCAGACAACTCAACATCTATTAATAATGCTACAGGACTATTTATATCTAACCTGAATGCTGCACTTCTGTAGCAATTTATTTTAATTTGAATTCAGCTTACTGCACTTGGCAAGTTTTTGTGAATTTGCAACACAGACACATAGATATGGATACAAATAGCTATTTTGCAGTAGTAAATGATACTGGTCATATGAGATGAAAAATTCTCTTTAAGCCAGGTAAGAATTAGTGGGAGCCGTAGCTCTGGAAAAGACGACACAGGAGTTAGATTTAATGGTCATTTTTCCCAGAAGAAGATATTGTTGTTAAATTTTGCTGATCAGAGCTAGCAGTTTGCTGCAGATCAGGTTATGATCATTTACGTGTTTATGGGCCGACAAAACTCAGAAGTTAAACACTCCATTAAGTTACAGGGCAAGGTTCTCACATGGTGCAATAATGTGAGTGCATTAGTTTGCATCCATTTAGGGAAATTAGGTGTCTGAGTCCCTGGCATCTAACTTCAGATCAGGCACCTAAAATATCCTATTCCAACACCTTCAGATTCTAAGCTAATTTCAATCACTCCAGCAAAACCTAGCTGCCTTTAAAATGAATCATGAACCAAAAATCACAAAAACAAATGTCATCATTTTGAAATTTTTAGCTAAAATCTGGCTCAGAATTTCTTTTCTCTAAGATAGAATTTTCTACCTGGCACTCACATCCTGCTGGATTCTGGATTCACTTTTAGAAGGCTCTGGTTAAGTCATGACCTTCAACTCTTCTACCTATTTGACTGGATTCTGGAAAGGGTATTGCAGAAGTGAAATGGAGATTATTTTTTTTCCCCCAGAGCACAGCAACTATATCTTGGGACTAGTGATATTAAGAATCTGTGTTCTCTAAAGCCCTTTCTCTGAAAGAGAAAGTCAAACTGTCACAGCCAAACATCCACTTGGGATTCTTGAGGGGCCTATGAAACCATGGAGGGATAACAACTCCAAGAACATTGTGAAATTCTGTGCATCATGGAAACAATAAGCATTTTACTTTTTCAGGCCAGAACAATGACTGAAATATTTTCATTTGGTTTAACAGACCTTTCCATCTGTCTCTCAGGATATTGTAGCCAAAACTACCATAAAAAATATGTGCAAGAGTAGCCACTGAGGGCTAGAAAATGTCATTTGTACCCATTTGTGCAAAGTATACTACGTAATATGCTGCAACTCAGCATTATCAAACACAATAGGATCCTGAGGCATTGCTGGAAACACTGATCTTCTTGACTCTGGCCTTCCACAATTATTTGGATAACTACCATAAGCCTTAAAGATCCCATGTTTTCATCTTTCCAGGGACTAGGACAATCCTGCGGAATTCTTAGCAGCTGGAAATTCAGCAATTTTGTCTGCTGTCATCTCTGGCTATACAGTAACATCATATAGTGAAGTATAACTTTTCAAATATAGAATAAAATTTGGCTGTTTGCTTTCGAATTACCTCCTTCCCCACTACCAAACCACCTACTAAAATGTGCTTTTGAAAATAACCATGAGCAACGGTAAATGGTGATGCTTTATTTACATATATTTTCTTACTTTTAATTGAAAAGGACAATATGAAGATTCTATCTTGTCTGATCATTCAAAGAGCAAAACTGCTGCAGTTTACCATGAAAAAAATATGTTGACATCCTTTGGGCTGCTCTGACAGCAACTACCATAATCTGCAGCAAGCTACCATGATGGCATGTTGCATTGACAGCCTGATAATCAAGCTGTGAAAACATCTGATAATCAAACCTCTCTGGAAAATGTCACAAAGGCATATAGATATCCTCAAAATCTAAAAGAAAAAAAAAGGCATTTCAGCCTTGACACACTTATTTTAGACAGTAAATATTTCTAACACACTGTTTTTCAAAAAGTTTCCACCCTCACTTGGAAGCACACTGCAAAATTTGATATTCAAATGTTTGCTTCCTATGGGTAAATGAGGCCAGTAATTGAAATGTAAACCTTTTGTCATGTAGGACTTTCCAGGTTTTTAGGCAAGAGGCTGTTCCATTATTCCAGCATAATAACCCTGAGGAGAAAACCACGACAGTGTGTCTGAAAATTTGCAAGTTCCTTAATGCTCTAAAATGTACCTGGTACTTGAGACTGCCACTACGTTTCTCAAGGCTAATTTTTTCTAATAAAAATAAGTCTCTGTGAATGTTGGTAGAGTTTAAAACACAATGCTATGTGGAGGGAATGTTTAGGATTTTAGACCCGTGGTACTGCTGCCTTCAAAGGTGAATAATGACATTCCCACATATGAAGACTTAAGGTTGAGAAGGATTTTCACAGTGCTTTTTCCTGAAATCCATATGGGGGTTTGGGCCATTCACTCCTTGCTGATGATTATTTCTGCGGTTTTTGAGCAGCTTTGTACTAGGCAACTGGATCCATAAACTGTCATTAAATCAAACTCCTAAACACATCATTTTGATGGTGCCAGGTGGTGTGAACCTACAGAGCCAGCGGAATTGCAGCATCCATGACTGCAGCACTCATTCCTGCAGGGAAGATTCACTCTGTGCCTCCAGTTGCCAACAGCCCAGGAGGTGCTGAGCAACCAGGACATGTCATCATGGCTTTGGTATATTTATTCTTCATCTCACTTGTCTGTGATTTATGTGTGGACATGTTCATCATTAGCAAAAATGTTCTTTAGTGGGACTTTATTGATAATAATTAAAAAAAAACCTTTATTTTTGTAATATTCCACTAAAAATAATATAGTCAACATTTTGGGGGAAGAAAAATTATACACACTCTCATTAGAACCTCTCAACAATAAAATATTGTTTTTATATACAGAGGACTATAGTTTTAAAGCAGGTCAAAGACATTAGAAGCGTTCAGTAAAGGGTCTCTCTTTATTTTTCCCAGTTACACGTGTAAGAAATTGTTTTGATCATGGGTAAGACTCAAAAAAGAATGTTTGCTGTGATCCCTTTATAAACACCTGACAGTAACACATTTATTGACAAGTTGGCATTGACTGTCATTGATTATTATTGACAAGTTAGGTTTGAAATACTACTATATAATAAATATTCATGTCACACACTCTTTCTCATATCCTAAGATACCTTTTTAAATCCCAAAGAATCACTGCAAATGTCTTTTCCCTTATATATTCTTTCCTCTTTCCTTTTCCCAATTTCATTCAACACCTGACATTTATTCTATCCTTATCCCTGAGAATTTTTCTTTCATTACTGACTGAAAATATGTAGCATGTCTATTTATACATACTAATATATATTCTAATATAAAGTCTAACATAAAATAATTTTAAAACTAATAAAAGAATTCTAATAATGATAAATAAATTCTGCTACAAGAAATGCCTAGGTCTCATGGTCTATGTATGCCTCTCGTACACCCTGTGTGAAGCACTGCACAGATGCTGTGCTCAGGCCTTGTAAAACTAATCATTTAATGAGTAATCAAAGAAAATGAATGCCAGGAAGAAAGAGGTATCTGGACATAAAATTGGGAGTGTAAGCATTAACGATATGAGGAGAACTTCTGGACAGGATTTTTGTGCCTTCTACATGCTGAGGAACAGACTGCATTTCTTCTTGGAGCAGATTGTGAATTTCATTCCATGCATGCAGCCCCCAGGGTGTAAGATGCTCATACCTATAGGAGGGGAAAATGAGTATAAAATTCAAACTGCAGCCAAAGAATTAGAGGTCTTGAGACATTTCCTGAACTTACTTCGCTAGAGCTTTTCAAAGACTGTGTCCTTTGTGTTCAGTTTTGGGGGATTTTGTTTTGATTTGGGGTTGGGTTTGCTTTTTGGTGGGGTTTTTTTTTTTTGGGTTTTAAAAAAGGATATATAGATTTCAGGCTAAAGAAAGACTGACGAACAGGGATTAGGCTCGGGGCCATGTTGGCCAGGATCATCAGGCTTCTGGATACTGGCTTGTGTTTCCAACTGTAGAACTGGTCTGGGAATTTTGCATGACAAATTCTGCCAAAAATTTTCTGAATCTTTACTCATTTTTATAAGCTGTGCTCAGAAAATGAAAAGAAGCATGAAACTCACCCACTTAAAAAAAGATGTACTTTGCCGAAATTTCTTCTGGAAGAAAAAAAAAAAAATTTCCTTAGCCTTATTTTAAAAAAATCTGCATGCATGTTGATATAGATGTCTGTAAATTGCGAAAATATTGTGATGTATGTAATTCACATCTAAGTACAATAGATATTTCAATGCTGTGTCTAGACATGGGCACAATTTATTCTATTCCATTTGTGTCATGCACAGGCGTTTCATGACCCTCCTCAGTCACCACTCTAAAATACCTTTCTTAGAGGGAAACTTGTTTTATACCAGGCAAATTATGATGACAAAAGAAACCCACATACCATTCTATCAATAAGAAAATTATTTATTAAAACCAGCTATTTTAAAATTACCAGCTTATTTGCCCAAAGATTGTTTAAGTTTCAAAAAGGAGCTGCCATTACCTCACCATTTCCTGCCCACTTCTTTCCACCCTTTGGTTTCTCCATGTTTTCCATACAATGGAGGGAAAAAAGGATATATAACAACGTCAGCTGTTACATCTCTGAGCATTCAGTAATTTATATACATTGACAACATATGTGATGTTACACAGAACACAAAAGTAAAGGAAAAATCTCAAACAAGGTGGTAAAGAGCCTTTGGAGTTATTGAGGTTATAAAGATACCTGTGTGAATTGTTTTTCTCAGTCTCTCATTGTTAAATATTTTTCTTTTTCAGTACAAAAGACAGTTCTAGTGGACTGGAAGAGACCGAATAAGAGGACCAAGGGAAATATTTGTTGCAGAGATCTGTAGAACAAAGTGCAAGAGTTGGGAGCAAATGGACAGGTAAGTCTGAGAAAGATGCAGCAATAAAATCTACTGATTTATGACTCAAGTGCCTTGGCCTTCTGATTTACAGAAGTAAATAAATAAATAACAAATAGGTCAACCAAAAAAAAAAAAAAGTGGAATAAGTGTTTAGGGACACTGTGCAGGATTAACTTCTTTTCCCTGTTCCACATTATGTCTTCCAAAATATAGCTAACATTTTTCTGTTTGCCCTGAAAGGTAAAGACAGTCTCTATCCCTTTTAACAAGACCATATTTTCTCCCTTTCCCTTTTCCTGCTGCCCTGCAAATGGGAGGTATGTGACACCTGTGAGAAACACAATGTTCTGAAATCAGGAAAAAACCCTTGCAGCAATTCCCACAGCTTTCACAGTGAAAGGTGCCATCAAAATCCTGCAATTTACTTACTGCAGCTTTAACAACGGTTAATATTAACATTTACATGCTGAATATTATCTGTCCTTCTAGCAGCCTGAACTATAACTATATTCCCTAGGAATGTTGTTTTCCTTTCAATAGCTGGATTTCATTTTTTCGAAAACCATCACAGTGTTTTTAAGACACTAAGTGCAGACAGGATCCTAATATATTCCTGTGCAAAGCAAAGAGCCACCAGGTGGACCACAGGTCTCAGCTACTGCAAGCACTGAAAAAGGAGGGTAATGTAGGCAGGGAGAAAGGAAAAAGGGAAGATTTTGCTGCAAGAATCTCTCTGGCTGGTGGTTTTCCAGGAAATGCCTGTTCTCCTGGGGTTGGGTCTCCTGCCATGGGTCTTCTGAACAATACAGCCCCAGAGCACAGGTACAAAGACACCTTGCTGCTTTTTTGGCAGCTCAGGGGATTTTGTGGCATAATTCAGTGAGGCATACTGGGGGGAGGCTGCAGTCCCCAGGTTATGTAAAGGAAAGAACTTGGCATGATGGTGTATTAAAATGTAAGCAGGTATCATAGTATTAATAATAATAACAATAATAACAATAATAGTCTGTTTAATGTGTGGTCAGTATTTCCTCCTGCTGCTGCAAAACCACTGATTCTGAGACAATGCCAAACCAGCATGGCTGCCCTTTGGATATAAAGAGCTATCTTCAAAATACAGAGAGAAATCTCTCTAAGACATGCAGTGCTTTAGAAAACTAAATTCTGCTCTCTGTAGTTATAGCTGAACCTTTCGAGTTGCTATGTCAGTTCTGTCAACCTCTTGACCTTAATAACTGCTGTTGTGCACCGAAAAGTATGAGGAGACCATGCTAACACTTTATTTGTTTTCCAATATTAAAAATTTCCCAAAGTCTGTAAGCGAACAAAAGAATTGTTTTTAGACAGATTCTGAACAGTGTAGTCTTTGTAAACAGCATCCAAAGGACCATACAACATATTATTTGCTTAGCTAGAATATTTTGGGTTTGCCCAGGAAAATGCACTGATAGAGTAAAACTGCCAGTAGTAGTATTTCTGTGGGACTGGAGTATGCACAAACAAGATCCAGACTTGATACAAGGTACTTATAATGAGGTAATTAATATTTATTATCTTTAGCAGTTCAGATTGCTCGTCCAAAGAGCAGGAACTGAGTGATATTTGACCTGTTATTTTGTATGCCTTAAACAATTGTGGTCTTTACCCACCATTGCACGAGCAATCAAGGTTGGAACCTGGTTGTCATACAGTGATTGTGATAATGTTCAACATCTGTGTTTGTCTTGTAATATTTGGGTGTAAGATATAGCAAAGTGTATTTATATGAGCTCTAATCAAAAGTTTCACTGATATTTTATGCTACTTTTCTATGAGATGTATTTATTTCAAAGTCTTTAAATAATATTCATGCCATTAGGAATTATAAAGGTAATGGACATCAGTGTTATTTAAACTCTTGTATTTTCCTCCACTGTGTCTCAGTGGGAATGTTGAGTGCCACACAAGAGCTATAATTGAGAAATCCCTTGCTCTCTGTGACTCTGATTGCTATTATGATTGGAATAATTTGCATTTTTATGAAGATACTATTCTGTCTTCAGGCATCCATGACTGTGCTTGTTGTTTTGAAGATCATTTGAAAAGACACATAGAAATTATCTGCTTTTAGTAGAATGGCTCTTTACTTGCAAGCAAAAACAAATTATTTGGTTCAAAGGAAATAAGAAAAGTCTCATAAGTGTCTGAAGAAGGGGCTGTTGGTAAACAATATCTCCAGAAAATGATTCGTCCTCAAATGCCTGCAAAGACACTTTACTAAAATCTTCTCTTGCAGACATGCTAAGATCCTTGTGGTCTTACCAAGCAATAAAATTACTGGTAGGGTTAGAACCTTCCATACCAGCAAGTCCCTTCATCTCTCTGTTCTCCCTTTTAAGTGCCTAATAAAGAATTTGTGGATTTTTTTTACTTTTGGAAGCTTGAGGTTCTGACCACGTGGGCTCCACCTGGCTCAAATACAGGTTTAGACTGTAGATTAATAAATTAGTGGTACCACACTAACTGTCATTGTTGTCAGGAAACCCCCTATTTAAAAAGCCAACAGAAACCATACAGCTGAGGCTTTGGTACTCCTTTCACCCCACTAAATCCACAGTTAGCAACATTTTGTTCTGCACTTGGGCTATGTTGAAAAAGGAGTGATTAAACTTGAGAGGTTTATCGTTGTCTGTGACTAAGTGCTAAAATGGTGTTCTCCGTTACCCTGCAATCATGTACATGTACAGAGGAAAGGTGTGTGTAAATGGAAATCACACACCTCTGACTAACGGTAAACATTACGTACAGAATTTTTCAATTTCATAACGTAGGGAATTTACCACCTTGGAGCCTGCAGAGTAACAGTCAAAACAGCCAATGTAGACCACCTAGCACTTATCTGTTGTCTTTAAAGCCCATATTAGAGACCTAAAAATTCCCAGGTATTTAATGTGATCTGAGATTTTTATGTATAACCATAAGAATTTCTCTTGGGCCTTTCTCTTTCTTTTTACAGGGGAATGAAACTAAGACCTCACCCATGTAGAAAGAACTCTTCTAATACTCACTCAGAACTTCCTAAATGTAATATATGTCCCAAGTGAATGTCTTAATATTGCCTAGACCAAGTTAACTTGTGAATTACCCGTGTGGATTAAAGAGAAGTAGTTAATTTAACTGCATTGTCCAAATGCAGTGTCCATTCTAAGCCCTGACAGCATCAGACTTACCAAAACAGCCTGCATAGGTGTGAATTGGCAACATTCACTACCTTTACACTCCAAATCCTGATTAATCAAAATTCATGTATGAATTTAAGGTACAAAGCACTCTCAGCATTAAAGGCTCTGAGACAAGTAATTTCTTAGCAACTATAACCAAGCACATTGGTTCATCTGTAGTGAAGTCTTCAGGCACATAATAGACTAAATGACACTTTTTTCCCCCACTAATTTTATTACAGCATTGTTCTTCATGCCGTGTATAATTAAAATTATGTCATCATCTCCATTATGAACCTCTATTTTTGCTGGTTTATAACCTTGTCCATAATTTCCTCTGAAAGGGAGGCTGTGGTATGGGATTTTGTCACAATCAGGGGTTCTTCCTGCACTGGCTAAAAATAAACGTGAAGATTTTCTGAAGTGATTAATCAATTGCACCCTCCTGCTTTAAACTGGTAGAAGGGTTATGAATCTCCAGGGGTGGGCAGAAGAATCTGTCTTTTCTGCAAAACAAGCCTCATTGGGCACCCATTTCAAAATTGTTGCTCTTGTCTAATGAACAGAGTAGGTTTGTTCCTTTTTTTGAAACTCAGGTGTCAGCAGAAATACAGTATTTGGTGTCAGATGCTCTCTGCAGTATCCTGATACAAAGGACCCTTCTTTTTCCAAGAAAAATTTACCATCATTGGCTTCTTGTCTTCTTGTATTTAAAAGCAAACACAATGTCTGAGGGAAAATATATCACAGGACAAGCATGGCAGTTAATTGAAATATGGAACACTAGTATTTCATATTTCTTCTGCACATATACAGATGAAAGACTTCCTGAATGAATACTGACACAAACAGACAGAAATGTTATGAAGATGCAGTCTGGCTATTTTATGATTGTTTCTTGCACAACCACTGATTTTGTAATGGTGTGTTGCAAAGCCTATAATGATTCAATAGAACTGCAATTGGTCCTTGTAGGCCTGGTTTTTTACAATCTTCTTAGGCAATGAAATCTGAAACTGTTATACGAAGGACACAATCTACTGTCTCTCATGATCATGACAAAGCTATAAAATGTCCATTCTTTGTAGACCATGACATTTTAAAATGCTTCTGGTTTTCTGTTACTGTGTTTATCCTCCCATATCTAAATAACACTAAATGGTGCCATTATTTTAAATTACAGCTCCAAGTCATCCCTTTTCTAATGGGAATTGAGTTAGATCCAAGATAATAGTATTCCTGTTCTTCAGAGATGGACACGGTCAGCTCAACTTTACACCTTTTTTAAACCCATTCAGTTGCTTTACTCTCCCTCAGCCTCAAATCAGAAGTTTCTCTGAAATCTGGGCCACACGGGATCACAAATGATCACCATCACCATAACTATTTTCTGTGAAGGTAACATAGGGAAAACAGTGAGAATCGTGAGGGAAAGATGGAGAAATCAGAGGAAGATAAAGAGAACCTGTCCTGCTCTCTAGTCCTGCCTGCTTTTGAGAAAATTCATGTCCATTTGGATGCCCTCACTGCACTGCCTGCTTCTGACATAATCTGCTTTCCTGCACATCATGGAGTGTTGTAGAAAGAGCAGATATACTAGGCAAAAGAAGTACCAGTTAAGGAGAGTCATTTTTAGAGCAGAACTTTATGCTGTTAATTCAACTGAGCACTTGAGGAAGTGTCTGGGTCACCCAGTTCTGAGAGGTAGCTAGGTACGTATGTGTTCAACATTTGGCACCCATTTCCCTGAATATGTGGGGCTTTTTTTACAGGGTTTGTGAGCATCTACAGCTCAAGAACTGCTTGAATGCTTTTTTGAGTTGGCACTGGAATGAAAAAGCAGTCACAGAGAACCTGTGAATTCAAATAAAATACCTGCCTTGTTGCAAGGGAGTCCTTGAGTTCTGAGTTCCCCTGCTGACCTGGGATGTGCAGAGTCCATCCTGCCATACACCTGCACTCTGACAGCAGGGGAAACGCTCACAGGGAGCTCAGCTAGGCAGGGGAGCAGCAGGACACTGCTCTGTGCGCCTGGCAAAACAGGGGTGCCTGCTTTGGAGGCATTGATCAGCACCTGCAAAGGCTTTGAGTTCAGGCACATTTGATCACCTGCCTCTGGCTGCCACTCCAAAAGGATCCTGAACATTGCAGGCATTGATTTAAGTCCATGGCTCTTGCAGACGAGAAAGTCTCAGGCACATTTTTAGCAGAAACATAAAAATGCTGACATCTTTTTTTTCCTTCCTTGACTGCTCCATATATTATGTTGCTAATAGATGCCTCTCTTGAATTTCAGACAGTAAAAATAATTACCACTATTTCTCTTTTGCCTCTCCCCCTTCCCTTCTGGTGGCTTCTGAGTCTCTTTGAATGAAGGCTTGGCTGCATCACCAGCCCTGCATAAATCACATCAGCCCCTGTGTCTGTGCGAGGAATAGCAGCACATGCAGGTCTCCTACACACAGGAGAGGATTAAGAACAGATTAGGCACATTGATTCTGCTATTCCCCCAGTGTGTGCTTCATCTAACTATTCCACTATACACTTGGCACGTTTGTGATTAAAGCCTGTGTAACAGATGAACATATTGTGGGCAGATAGAAAGCAGCTATTAAAATGAGTTTGAATTACTACTCTTGCTCTCCAAAAAAAATCAAAACAAACCAAAAAAACCAAACCAACAAACAAACAAAAAAAAACCCCACACACCCACCAAAAAACCAAAAACAAAACCCCAAAAAAACCAATCTCCCCTCCAAACCAGATCTTTTATCTTGAATTCTAGAAGCAACCAGAAGTATTTCTAAATATCGTGTCTTCCCAAACAAGGAATTTCAAGGCAAGAGCCCCGTAAGAAGCTCAAAGAAGATAAAATGAGAAAGGGAAATTATTCCTTCTGGGACTAAAAACTCAAATTTGGTGATCAAAGGCAGGTCTTCCAATGTGTTTATTCAGTAAGATTTTCAGTCCGTGGGACTACAGGGAGCTCAATATCCCACAGGATGTTCCATATCGGTCAGGATTAGCCCTCTGGGTCCAGAAGAGTGATTGTATTTCCTATTATTGTAGCAAGATGGTCTAGAATTACAAAATTTGAATTTTCTTTGTTGCCACTCCTACATTGAACAGACAATACTAATATTTTCCTTGCATGTACACCACCAGCTTGAAAATTTGTCCTTGGGTAGTGAGCTGGCCTAAATTCCAGATCTTAACAATACTGTGGATAATGGCAAAATTAAATTTTCATTTTACTACTTCTCCTCCAATATAATCCTGACATTATCAGCAGCATGCCTCTGTGGCATGAAGGTTAACTGCATTCTGGCTCCATTTATAGGAATGCAGTGAGGTGAGTGAAGCAAGGGCTTATTCTCCACTCTTCAGCACTTGGGAGCCTGATCTGAGATGGGTTGGGGCTTCCCAGCCCAAGGAATGCAGTGACCAAATGGAATGAGTGGTAGTGCTGCCTTTCTGCTGGTCTTAGAATTATGGGGCAGACACGGTCAAAGAGGTAAAAGGGTTTTATCTCGGTATTTTAATAGGATCCGAGGTGCACAGCTCTGCAAAGGTGGAACACGCCGAAGTGCACACACAGTATAATGTGTATGCAATTTTTATGGACCTTGAAAATTAGCACATTTGTCTAGAAGTTTCTACTAAGAAACTTAATAAATGAAGTAATGCCCCCTTATTGTAAAGAATAGCCTCCCCCCCACGACCCCCCCCGCATGAGGCTAGAGCTCAGTTTACAAAATATGTTCCAGAGAGAAAGTTTCAACCAAGGTTGAAACCTCGAGTTTTTGATAGCATAGAGTTCTTTGGCCCCTTACAGTAAATATCTGGTCTTTCTGCCTTGCAGAACCCCAAAACTAAGCTAGAATATCTTAATACAAAAATTACAAGCATGTAGGCTAAGGGTACTGAATGGATTGTGTTTGAAGCTTTGGTTCTCATTTACACTACTAATCCATCCTAAATTGTGGCCATTTAATTGGGGAAATATTAAAGAAAAAGGTCTTCATAATGTGGTCTAGGATTTTTTTCCCAGTTATTTCTCTCCATTTTTTCCTACCCAACCGTGACTTCATTGTCTCCCTACAAAGTGTCTGAAAACAGAATGAATCACCCATTAATGGCAGAATAAATTATTGGGTTTTTTTTCAGGAAAAGAATTACAGATTGTTTTTGTATTTCAAATTGAGTTATTAGTGTTTAAATTGAAGGCCATAAGATTTTAATTTGTTGGTTGAGAGGTTGTTTGGGGTTCCTTTCTTTTGATTTGTTTGGGTTTTTTCTTTTCCTGCCAAATGCTATCTTCTGACATTCAAGGAAGGTACTAGGAAAATTGCAGTTCCATCATTTCAGTTGTTTGATACCTCTTCAACCTCACTGCCATTTTGGTTTTTTTTTTTTTTTTGCTTCATGTGCCAGCTATCAAATAACTTGCAAAGGGACTGTAAATTCTGACTGTGTAAACCCCTTTCCAGACAAATATGCTATCGAGGTGCTACAGGAATTTATTGTTCAGTGTTAAGCATTAAAAACAAAAAGTTGCTTTATTAGACAGTCTTGTATTTGAAGTTGTTAATACCCAGAAGAAAAAAATGCAACAGAGATTTAAAATGGAGTTACGTGGTACAAACTAAATTCTAAACCTGACCGGAAGGGATATTTGTGAGGTAACTTTTTTAAATCCCCCTTTCCCAATTGTTTTAAGAGCTTAATGGACTGGGGAAGATAGCTAAAGTGACTGACAGATGTATCACCATCAGAGAATATATCCACATCCTCTCTATTGCATCAATGCTACAGAATTAGCAATAGTGATTTAGCTTTTAATTGTGACACATAGAAGGCTGTAGTGAAATACTTTAGTGTGTGTTCTGTATATGAAAAATAAAAGAAAGTAAAATTATTAGGATTGTTGCAAGCACTATGGACATTGTGTAAGCATTAATTGCCTCCCAAAAACCAGGAACACGGCAGTGAATTTGAACAGCTACATTTAAATCTGGTTTTTGGCCTTTTTTTTTAACAGATAAGGAAGTTCTAAGATTAAATAAAAATTAATCTTGTCTGTCCATCTGAGCTGAGACTCAGAATAACAATAAAAAGCCCACATGAACTCATTAGGAAGGAGGCTGAATAAAATTTCCTGACAAACACTCTTCACCTCGTATCTTTCTAATACATTCAGTGAACAGTTGGTACTAAAAGATAAGCTTAAGTTTATCCCAAAATGTGTTTTAATTGTTATTCTCCTCTTTTCACATATCTTGGTGCTCCCTTTTGTATTGTCTCCTTACTGTGTTGTTCATGTAAACAGGAACTAAAAAATTAAGGCACCCACCTTCTCGAGCTGTATTGTGCCAAAGGATGCTCTTTCTTCCTGGGGAAAAAAGATAAAGTGTTTATGCAGCATTTGGGTTGTTTTTCTTCACCTTAGCTCCTAAAACCTCTGTGCATTTTTGTTCATCTGACCTTCAGTGAAGTGACTAAAGAGAGGACAGTGGTGAGGATGAGGACTAGGAGGAAATAGCAAGAAATGTAACTAAGGACTGCAGCTATGTGTGAGGCCTCCAGGTCCTTTCATATTTTATTCTATTTAAGAAATGCTCAGTTTTTCTATTAAAATTCTTGCATGCACCACAGCACTGAAATGGTTGTGGTACTTTAAAGTTTGACTTAATTAATATGACTGTAATTTGCTTCCAAGCAAATACAAGCATTGACAGCTAAAGCTACCATAGAGAGAAAGATTTAAAAGATGCTCTGAGACATGCTTTTTGTTACTCTTTTAGTCCTTCTTAAAAGAATACTCTGCTCCCTCCCGAATTACAGGCTTCAGAGAGTAAAATTGCATAATTTCTTGATGGCTAATATCTTTCCTGGGCTTTCAAACCATAAGGCTTTATTTTTAAATTACCATGTCTTGTATGTATGGTAAAAGCAGAAAAGGAGCCTCGTGTGCCCTTATGTGGATTCTGCAGCCCACCCAATCAAGAACTCATTGTTTGCACACTCTTTCCTATAAAATCTTACCTAACAGCTCCAATTTAAATAGCCAGCACTTAAAAAACACTAAAGGAAACTTTCAAATGATGCTGATTAGGCTTGCTTATTATGTTGTTTGGACAATATTTCTTTTTATTTGAAGAGTCCTGCTTGCAGCACCTCCTGTGGAGCAGGGAGGATGCTGCTGGCTGGAGAGAGCCATCAGAACACAGCACTGCAATGAGCTGGGGGCTGAGCCACCTCCGCAGCACAGAAAAGAAACTCTGACTCAGCCTCATCTCCTTCCGTGCTACTTTTAGCTTAGGGGAAGAGTAAATTAGTTCTTCTTATTGTCTTTCCTGGAGCTGATTTTTGTCTCTTTTGGTAAGCAGTCTGGGATGGCAGCTTATTGCTGCCATAAACAAGTGCTTCTCAGCTGACAAAAAAATACTCCACTGAAGACAAAGTAAGCCTGTTTCTAATGTAAGTTTCCATGAAAAGTAATTTTTTAAAAGGACTTTTATTTAATTTCCCTTGGCTGTTTTACTAATAATGCTATTTGATTGAGTAAATAGGCTCCTTCAAATTTTTCATTGAAACAGAAGAAACCTTCCTTCCACAGACTGTATTTAATAACTGTTCCGCCCCCTTAAGATGTCATTTAGTGTCATTTACAGTCTGCTGCTCAAATCCCCTGGAAATAGTAAAGCAGGAGTTGGATATTTACTTTTCACTGGTTTTAAATAAAGCCTTGTTTAATCCCTAAGTGAAAGACTTGGCCTTCTCCTTGAGGAAAAGGAGCTGATAATAACTGTGAATATGTAACTTGTGTGTCACTTAAAAAGATCTTCCCTACTTGCCTTGGCACCATTGCCATTTCTCTTGCTGTAGGTGTGTAACAGGTGTGGAAAAACATTTGCCACTCAGCCAGACTGCTACATGATTTGACTGCAAGTAGTCTAAACCCAAGATATTTAATTTTTGTGGCAACAGAGAGCAACAACCATAAACTATCAGCTCTTCAATGTGTGTGTGTTTTGAGCTAAGTCTCACACCCTGGGAAGATCAGAATGCAGTCAGTGGCCCAGATCGATTAAACATGTTTTATTTGGAAGAGGTGTCAAAGTGGCTTTCCCTTCCCAGCCTAACAGAACAGCTGGCAACCTTTCAGTGACATAAAGGAGTATTTTGAAACCCATACACCCACATAAGCTCCCAACATCTTTGATTTAAAGGAATCATGTTATAAAAGAGAATAGGGTGCACATGGTTTTGTAATATTTTCCCTCCAATTCCTCTTCCTCCAAAACAATTCCATCTGCAAATACATTTTGATACCTAACACATTTTCATATTACCACAGGAGAGGGGAACCAGCATTCTTTATGACCTTGGATTTGCTTTTTGGCGCTTGCATTACTGAGGAAATGCTCATTAGAACTCTACTCAACTCATCCCAGTCTTCCCCAGCCTAAAGTCATTAAACTTTAACACAGAGGCACATTTCCCAGAAACAGTATTATGACCAAATATCTAATTTAAATTGAAATAGAAGAGCTGGATTCAAAAATTCAGATTAAAGAAACCTTAGCATGAAACAATAGCCAATAAGAAAAGTAATTTACTAAAAATAGCCAAGACCTTGTATGCATTCGTGTTCAGTGGTTGATTTTACAAGTACCAAAATGCTCACGGAAAGGCAAACATGGATACAATGCAAAATAACCATGTCCCATGGAGACTGAGTAAAAGCAGGAGGATTTGTTTGTGTGTGTGGGCCCAAAATCACCATTTAGGGACAGCTCCAGCTGGCTTCAAAGTATTTCACATCCAAGCAGTGGAAGGCATGCCTATATTTATTATATTATTTATTTTTATATAGCAGTGTCCTGGAGTGCTCTACAGAGCGGCTATAAAGAGTAAATTGATAGAGTTAAAAAAATTAATATTAAAGGGACAAAGAGAATTAAGAGATGTGGAGACGGAAGAAGGCAAGAATATGTTTAGGAATGGGTTAGAGTGTGTCAATGAGGTGGAAAGAAAGAGGGAGGCTACTTTCAGCCAGTACATATCAAAAAGGAATGAACTAACAGCAGTAAGAGATTTTATGCTGCAAAGCAGAAAAAATGATGCAAAAAATACAGAATAAGAGGGAGGATATAGATGGAGGCAGACCCTGGGAGAAGCAGGAGAATCACCTCAGAGTATTTTGGACACAAAAGGAGAGAACTGAATGGGGTTTGGTATTTCTCTGAAGCTTTCTCTCAAAAGAACTGCTCTTATGAAGCACCTTCTTTAAACAGGACCGATTACACATCCTGATCTAATTTTCACTTTTTTCCATGTGTAATTTCCACTGAAACTCATGGAATTCTATGCTTACAAAATACCAAAAATAGATCTGAAGCCTCTGTGAAGCCACTAGGAATATTTTGAATGTATAAAACTGAGACTGCAATTATCTGTTTGCTTGTTTCTCAAGGAAAAAGAAACAAAACATCTAAAAACATTATTGATATTCTAAATGAAATGAGAACAAAAGGCAAAAGTAAAGCAATCTCTTTTCAGTAATTCTTTCATTGATTATGTTCATTCCTGAAGTCTCCATAACCTGTCAGTTCAGATGATTTTTGTGAGCATTTCCATATGCAAATAACACTGAGTAGACACCCCAGCATAACTAAGCAAATTACTCAAGGCCAAGCAAAAAGCAAACTCTTCCCAAGGCTGTCTTTGCAGAAGCTTTAGGTTTGCAGCCCTACGAGGGAGGCTGGAGCCTGGTGTGGAGGGATTCAGGGGATGAGCACTGTGGTGCTCCTGTCACTCTCACGACCTTGCCAGCAAACTGTCAGCTCAGCTCAGGGTTTGCGGCAGCCTTCTTGCCTCAAAATAAAATATGGATCTTGCTAACCTAGCCAGTTCCTCCCATCAGTGCAAATATTATAACCTCTAAACCCACATATTAACTGTGTGGCAACATGCTTTACCATTTTCTTCTAAGCACTGTATTTAAAACGATGCAGCACTTGTTTAATCTGACATAACACATTCAGCAAAGCACAACAGGATAGGCACATCTGTATATTTCCATACTAAAAAGTCTAAAAATACTTGTATAAAAGACAAAAGGTAGCTTTTGAATGCATGACCCAGTCCTAGCTTCAATTATACGTTTCAGCACAGGGTGTTATGATCTTGTTTTTAGCTACATGTGTGTGACTACCTAATTACAAAGCAAGGCTTTTAAACAAATGGCCTGATTCTAGCATTCATGAAGGGCTATATGAGGATTACCACTGTTAAACAGAATGGAATTGAGCTAGTGCAAAAGCTTCTTGAAATAAAAATCTTGCTCAAATTTTATTTTTTCTGTTCCTCTGTATCCGGAAGAAAAACATGGTAAAATCCAGGTTGGCAGTCTCAAATTGGCTTTTGAGATATATACCTTTAATTGAATGGTTAAAATATAACTCTTGATTCCAAGGAGGAAATGATGATAGCGTAGGCCTCTCAGTCTGTTACATGGAATCAGAATTTCTAACAAATGTTTGCTTCAGTATAAACAGGATGATAACATAAATTTGCACAACCACAAGCATACAGAACCACTTGATTAAGTTAATAAGATGTGTGTTAAATGATTTATTAGTTTAAAGGATGCAAAACAATTGTATTACCCTGTCAGTGCCTAGTAACCTAGACATCTGAATGCCAATTTTTCATCTCACAACCTCTGAATTAAGGAACAGTTTTGCCTTTTGTAATGTATTCTTGAGATGGACATCTAATTGTCTGACCCAAGAGAAGACCTCAGCATAGTTATAAATGCAAATCATCCTTTTTCCTGAGAACCTGGCCAAAAAAAAGAAAAAAAAGAAAAAGAACACTGCAAATATTTAAATAAGGATTTGGGGGTTTATTTTCCCCATGTGTTTTATCTTTCCGCTTTCATCTGTAAGGTATTCACTTTTGACTGCCGCATGTCTGAAGTTCCTTTATTATTTATGAATATCAGAGAGTTGAGAGTGTCTCTCAGGAGGGAGGGAGGGAATCAATAGGCTAACATTTGAAGTACATCTTTCATATTGGCGATTGCAGCGGCTGACTCACAGCGGGTGAGCCACGTGCTTAATGTCTGGCAGCCCAGAGCATTTTTTATTACCTGAGCTCTCCGGAGAGTGTGGGAGGGAACATTATGCACCAGGGCCACCTACAACCTGCATCCAGCCCTCAGACCATGATTTTTCCTTTATGAGGACTAAAACCTGAGTGCTTCATGTGATCCCAGGGCTGTACCAGTTCTGCCGAGACAGTGTTATGGCAAGAAATCTGAAAACTCTCACAGGGACACTAAGATCATTTCAGTTTATCTGTCATTTCTGAATTAATTTCATGAATTCAAAGGCTTATTGTTTTGATTGCCACCCTAAATTGGCAGTCTTAAAGATCTATTTAAACATGTTACTTGGAGATTTTAAGATAAAAAGAATGGTCCTACTGCAAGGCCTGCTGAAATCAGCAGGAATCTTTCCATTAACGTCAATGGACTTCAAATTAGGACCTAAAAATATTATTCCCACTTACTTTTTCTTTCTATTAAAGGAGTTTTTCAACCAAAACACTTCAGCTTGTGCTTAATTTTAAGTATATGTAAGTCCTCAAGCTCTTGCAGCTGGAACTCATTGTGCCTGGTGTGGCATTCATTCCTTTCTGGTCCGTGATTTGGGGAACTACTGAAGCTGGACTGGGGAGAGATGGTTTGAAGCAGCTCCCTGTGTACAAGCATGCATTTGTGCACGCACTGATAGACTTACAAATCTGCTTTCTGAGCTTCTTATGAATTTCTCAGTACCAGGATTATGAAAGTGTTGACTCTTGAGATTATTGGAAGAAAAGGGAGATAAAGTTCAAAAATCATTTTGAGAGATTTAAATATAAATGTCTATAGAGGAGTATATTATATATCATGGAAAAAAAGTCAAAAAATATTTCATTTTAAATAAGAAGTAAAGGTATAATGGGTATTCTTTGCGGTAGAGCTTATTCTTAATACTGAAAATTACATTCTGATGATTTAGCATTTTTTTTCCCTCATGACTGTGATCAATGAAGCTGTTTTTAAATAAGATATGCTTAATAAAAGCTTCTTGTCAAGAATGAATTTATGTTAATTGCTTTGGTGTCGTTTTTCTAGATGATCAAAACTTTCTGACAGAGCAAAAATGTTTACAAGGTTTAAGTAGGAAGTCAGGTATGGAGCTTTTCGAAGTCTAGACACATCTTAATGCTGAATATATGATGAAACAAGTTATGGTTATAGGCTGTTCTTTAATTGCAGCTCAACTTTAACAATGAACATTTAGATTTATTTAGTTAATCCAGTATTTTAATAGAGTATATATTAGTGAAGACAAGTGGATGTGAAGTTTCCACACTGAAAGTGGTACATGGTATTATTACACTGCCAATATCTCTAATTAAAATAGCAGATCATTTAGTCACTAGAAAAGAAGTATATTCTTATCTCTGCATGGTAAATCCCATGATACCTCTCCAATAGACAGGAAAATTAATGCAAGTATTTGTAATGTATCTAGAGAAAATCAGAGGCAGAGCTTTTAACAGCCACCAGAAATACTTCCAGAATATATTTCTGTATATTCTAACAAGAATAGAACAATATCTTCCCAGTTTATAACCATAGTTAAAACATGTAAGCAAGATGTATAGAACCAATTTTCTCAAAAATGTCAGTCATAGTTCAGCAAAAAAATTGTTTTCTGATTTAAATAGATGTGCTCATGTAATACCAGAGGGCATTCTTTACACTGAGTGCCCATGAAATTGTCAAACGTTTTGAGTAACTTCTTTCAACATAAATCCTCTGTCACTAACTGGCTACAGTTGTACCTCAAGCTAATAGCACTATTGCCCACAAATGGACTGAATGAAAAATATATTAAAGGACATTATACAGCCCAACTTTTAATTTGGTTTCTTTGGATGACTCATGATAATTTGAAGTCTTTAAATCAAAAGTAGATAGTGTTCTAAAAGATATCATAGCTCAACAATTATGAGCACAAAGTAAGAACTCCTGGGTGATGTTCTTTGGCCTGTGGGAGGCATGAAGTTCAAGCAGATGATGGTAATTGCTCCTTCAGCTGCCCCATCTATGAATCTAAAGTACCTTTTCCACAGTCCTGAGGGGAAGGAAGAATAGATGGTCATCAAGGAACAGCGGTTTCTGTTAATCCAGCCTTCTGGATCCCATTTCTGACAGAGGCTCTCTGTACAGCCATCACCATTCTGCACTTTTTCATCAAGCATGGAAGTGATGTAAAACTTCTAGAAACACTTGTATAAGTGATATTCAAGATATTGACTTTAGCCAAATTATAGGGTAAGTTACACCCCAATATCACTCAATTTTTTCATTTTACAACTGATCCTGAAAGTCATCTTGCTAAAGGAAGCAGGATTTATAGTGCTAGTGATTTATTCAAAGGAGCTCATTCTCAGTCCCTTGGGGCTCTCTTTGAGCATATTTCCCTAACCAATTTCATGTTTCATGTTTTTCATTCCATTTCAAATCTTTCTCTCTCTTTACATCTCTTATCACGAAAGGATCAAATTTTCTCACCTTGAAACAAGCTTGTTCTACACTTTGGAGCAATCATGGTAGATAGAGATGCCTCATTTAGATATTTTTACAGGTAATCAGGAAGGTAATTGCAGATCAGCTGCCACTACAGATCTCTCTTAAAATGCAATCTTAATTCAAAAAAGAAGTGACTCCCTGACCTCTGCAAAATTATAATGTCCAAAATCCACTTAGAAACTCCTCAGTCTTCATGAAGAGGTTTCTCAGACTCAGCCTTTCGAGCAAAACAGGTAAAATTCAATTTCTTTCCTCTCACTCATTCTTAAATCTTTGGATCTGAGTGTGAAAGCATCTCGAAGTCATATCATTTCAGTCCTATCTGAATTTCTGCCTCTGGTTTCTGCACTGCAGTGCACTTCTTAACCTTCTGTATATGAATTTCTCAATTTACTATGGATCAACTATGCCCAAAAATTGTGCCATTAAAGAGCATAATTAATTTAGGTGATGGAGGTGTGGCTGTTGCAGCCACATGAAGTTCTAGACAGTATCCTTCCTACAGAGCTTCACTGCCATGGAATTCATCTTTTATGAACCATGAATATACAGTGATGGGGTTTATAGCCACATTTCTGACTCTTGCTTGTGTGTATTACTTTTATTTAAGGATATTTAATTTTCAATCATAAATGTATCCATTGTGGTTTAATTTCTTCCTTTCATCTTGTGTATCCCTTACTCAAAATATTCCACAGGAAATTTTGTATAATACCCTATTTTTCTCTGCTCCATTGAAAACTGTCTTCCTCCCAGCACCCCACAGTAAGTAAGTCCTATATTCCTTTAGGCAGGGATATCCCTTTCATTTTCCTGGTGTTCTGGAGAGTTTCATGGTGGTTTCTCCCTGGGATAACCATTCTGCTCAGAGCTGGTTGTGAGGCCCATGCAGGTGTTCCTCATTCCCCACTGATCAGCTCCCTTGGCTTTCTCCACCTGTGCTTAGTTCCAGCACCTGTGCAGTGCCTTTGTGTTTAATATGATTAAAGCCTGTAGCTGGATAACCCAACATCAAGCAGATTTAATTGGGTATTCCAGGCAAAGCTGGGGGGGAGGATGGAGATGTGGGATGTGGCATTAGCAATGATAATGAAGGAGGAAGGGAGTTAGCAGTGGAGGAGGTTTATTGTGTAGGTGGGAAGTAGTATTGATGTTTTTTCTCATCCTGTAACAACAGGAACTGAGGCAACTGCCAAGAGGCACCTAATGTCCCTTTCTGGCAGCCCAAGCAGAAAGACAAGAGCTTCACAGCTTGATTCCTTGCTTTTGGCAGCTCAAAAATGATAAATGAAACAGAAGTGCCCTGGAAAACAGCAAAGGCATAATTAGACATCATTTACCCATGGCAGACAGGGGAGGTATATACTTGCAGACTTACAGTACTTGTCACAATGCGTTTCTCTATTAACCCTTTGTTCATACTAGAAAGTTTAAATTGCTTTTATTCTGCTTGGGTACCAGAGTAAGGAGACAGTTTTGTTTTGCAAGTGACTCGAGTGGGTTTGAATAACTGCTCAGTTAATAGTTTGGAAACATGCTGGCTGGTTTTGAATTGTTTATTTTTTTTCTCTTTTGGTGATGCACAAAAAGCTTGAACTTTTTGAGGGAAGTATGATGAACCCATCAGCTGTGGAAGAAAAATGCCGGAGATTCAGTCCTCGCCTTGCTCCCTCAGCTGGGGAGATAAGAAAAATCTCTTTTGCCAGGAGGTAAGTGAACGGGTGCAGATGGGTGACTGCTCAGCTGACAGGTGAAAGTCAGTGGAGGATCTGCTCTGTCAGTAGGTGGGGAAATGGCTGTGGCAGTTTGTCTGCTCAGTGATTTGTGGATCCTGGGCAGCACCAGCCCTCCTTGCTGCAATGTAAGGGAAGCTAAACCTTGCTTGCAGCTGTCAGGGAAAGTGCTTAAAACAGCCCTGTTGGTTGTACACTGCTGTACACAGCTGAGGAGCATCATCCTGAGCCATTCCCTGACTCAGCTGAATGCAGTAACCTCCTGGGGAGAAGGTCGGAGCTTTTCAGTTCATCTGACCCACCACAGGCCAGGGGAAGACAAACACTGTTCCTTCACCTTTGTCTCACCTGCAGATAATAGCCTCTCTGAACCTTTTTGTAATTCTGGAATACTACTGGGATTTACACTCTGTGTTATGTGATATGACTCATGGTATTTTACATTCCTACAGGAAACAATGTGATTTGATATATATAGTATAAAAACTGTATATAGTATAAAATATCTACCAGTGACCCACCTGTAGCCAGGGCCCGGGTCTCTGCCTGTGCTGCACGACTGCCCATCCTGCAGGTACAACCGACCTGCTAGCACGGCCCATCGTCATGGTTTTGTGGAGCCCCTTGTCCCCAGGAGCGGCCCCGGATCCCTGTAACTCAGGGCTGGAGAGGCTGCTCCAGGCAGGCGACAGGAGCGAGAGCGCTCCGTGGCGCTTGGTTGGGAGTGCCGGGCCGCGGGGAACGGCCCCGTAAGTGGGGTTGTGTGCGTCCCCGGGCCTCGGCGGGCGGTTGGAGGGACCCTCTGTGATCAGGCGGGTATCCCTGGCCCCGGCCTTTTAGGGGCCCTCCTTTTAGTGTGCCCTCCCTGTCCTCGGGGCTGGCCTCCCGGCCCCTGGGCCTTAGGCCGTGAGCTTGGACTGGCGTAACTGTCAAGTGTCGAGTGGCCAGTACCGTTCCTGTCGCCGTGGGGGAAGGCCGAGCTCCGTGGCCCCCCGGGTGTCGACCGGCCTGTAAGCAGGCTTGCGTGTCTGGGAGCCTCGGTGCTCCCTCAGCCGGCAGCCTAGGGGGGGGTTAGCCCCGCAGAACCGGAGAGGAGAAGGAGCCCCTCCGCAGGCCTTGGGGCCCAGAGCCGGTGCTCTGGAGTCCCGGGCACTTTACAGTCCAGGCAGCGGCCGGAGGCCCCTGTAAGCAGGGCTAGCAGCCTCTTGTGCCGCTGCTGTGTGTGCCCAGCTTCATTTCTCACTTATGAAAAAGAACAATGTCCGTAGCACTTACACATGCTTGCAGTAAATTCCTCTTGATTTTACCGAATCACTCAGCTGCATTTCAGCACCTAAGCAACTCTACGGCCATTTATTGCTTCCTTTTGTCTGTTCTGCATTGGTGGGTGTTGTGTGTTCCAGATTTCCAAATGGTTCTATTTGGGTTGTGGAGGGAAATGATTCTGGGTCAAGGAAATTTTGTCAGTCTGTTAATGGGTAAAATGCATTCCTTGTTGGCAATTGGTTCATTCCTGTCTCCATGCCCCAACATCAGAACTTGCTGAAAGGTTCTTTGTACAAGGAGGGAGGGGGAAAATAGTCAAGAAAATAATAGACATGTTGCACTACAAAAAGGAAAATTAAACTTTTAAAATATTATGAAATAACTTTGTTCATTCATTCATCACTAGTATATATCTCTGAACCGTCACCATATTCTTTTTCCTAGTTCATAGCCTGACCAAAAGTTATTCTTCAGTTTTTCTCCCCGTGCATTATAAGGAATGTTGTATGTGGGGTTTCAGTATAGTACTTGGGTTGCACTTATGCACTTAGAAGTGATTTAAGTCCTATAATCTGAAATGACAAGTACTGTATGGGCTTTCTCTTGGCATTAATAGGATTAAATCAGAAGTGAGATATGTAGTGACAGAGGGGCAGGAATTAAGGTTCATAAAAATAACATTTGAAATGGTTCTTAAATTGATAGAAAGCTCAAAAAAAAAAAACAAGGAAAAACATTCAAGCAGTGTGCACAAAGGAAATGCACTGTTCATTCAAAGAACTAAGGGTACAAACAGGTGAAATAAAAGTGACAATGGACAGTTTTATGATATCTGTTAATAGAGAGAAATGCCCTAAAGAGCAGAAAGCGGCCACAGCAGTTTTAATATGCAAGAAAGAGAAGCAGCAAACACAAGAGAGAGTTAGTGATCCTTTAGTATGACTTCAATTTTGGGATAATCTTGTTAACTCTTTTAGAAATCAAGCATGGGAACCACCAAGAAAAACACAGAAGAAATGCCCTTCAGGTTTCCATCTCTTTCTGTCTCCTAAGTGAGTTTTTCAGTTAAAATCTTCAAGAAAATTACTAAAAATTAGATTCTTTTCCAATCCCTTAGTAGCAGGGAAATTTGTATAGAGTTAAGGAGCGAAATCTATGATTTCTAGAATCTATGAAATCTATGATCTATGAGACCAATCTTAAAGTGAAAAATTCGTATTGTAAATAAAGACTCAATCTTATTTCACTGAGGAAAGAAAACAGAAAGCCAAAGAGAACCAGTACTCCTAAATATGAAAGGAAACAATGAATTTTTCTTGTAGGAGGGATAATAAGTATGGTAAAGACACATGAGGTTCAGTAGAGAAAAATGCAGGCAGCTCACCTTGGAGGGAAAGGGTGTTGTTTGACATAGGACATTGAAGTCTGTAACGTAGGAAGATTGCTTTTCAAGCTCTGGTGTTTGCACAAATGTGGCATCTTTCAAGATCAGCCAGTAAATGCTACTGCATCCTGTGACTGCTTTACAGGTTTGGAGACATTCAGTATGTGATTCTTCTCTACCATTTCTATACAGGCAGCTGAAAAAATATCTTTTGCCAGTACAAAAAGGAGGAAAAAAAGACAGGGGATAAAATTTTAAACCTGCATTTTGCAGGTTTTTAGTCTTTTTTTAAAGGAGGCTTTGTTTTTTTAACAATATTATAGAAGAACATGGTCTCAGTGATTTAGGTTTTTCATAATTTTTTTACTTCATAGACCATAACTAAGACTTCAATTTATATGTGGTCAGACAGAAGGGGGTTGATTACCATTTATAATTTTTCAGTAAACTGTAATCCTTGTCAAGTGTTCATTCTATAAAAATTCCATATGAAAAACATTTGCTTCTAAGCATTCCTTAAGAAAATAAAAATATTTCCTTTACGTTTTTCAT
This sequence comes from Grantiella picta, assembly GCA_013397955.1. Taxonomy (NCBI): domain Eukaryota; kingdom Metazoa; phylum Chordata; class Aves; order Passeriformes; family Meliphagidae; genus Grantiella; species Grantiella picta. The sequence continues at coordinate 2,228,100 of VZRM01005066.1, forward strand.
TCACCAAATGGAATTTTATATTTTCCTGCTATAGGCTTCTATCTATTTCAAGAAAATATCTGTTAAAATCTATTCATTAGTTAATAATTGTGTTAAACTCTGCTGCTCAGGTAGTTCTTTTGTCTTCTTTCTGCTAGATTATTGCACAATGTGAAAAATCTAAACTAAAACTTTACCGTGCTGTATAGTTTGGAAACATAGATAATACTTTTTGTTCTCACAAGAAAGATCTGTCTGAATCAGTGGAAATTGAATGAGCTTATGTAGCAGTAGCATTTTTCCTTCATTTATGCAGAGACTCTATAGAGGGCTGTAGGATGAAAGAGATGGAAAAGACATACAGACAGATGCAGATTAAATTTGGAACATGATCAATTGCTCTTTTGTGTTGGAACGTTTTAATAATATCCTGTCCTTTAGTTCAGATGTAGCATCTGACAGCAGACACGATGCAAATCCCTTGTAAGGAGAGGAAAATGCTTCAGCTGTGTTGTTTGCTGTGAATTATTGCACCCCTTTTGTTGCACTTTACCTCTTCCTAGTTCAGCAAATTCGTAGTCCAGCTGTTAAATATACAGAGTTAAAGTTTACTTAGGTTCAAAAGTAGTTCTGAATAATTTGGAAAGTGACATTGTTTCATCTCTTGATTGTTCTAGGCCTGTTCCAACAGCAAATGAGGGAAAACTTCAGCTGGAACAAAGGATTTTTTTGACAGAAAGAAAAGATTTCTGATCATCAGGGCCAAAATGAGAGATTGCAATAAGAGACTGGAATCTCCACTACTGGAGCAGCAGAGGCCTGACTTGGAGGACATTTCAAGGCCTATTTCTACTTACGTAGATGTGTCTATTGCTGGCATAAACTTCTGGGCACTAATAGGCCTTTGTTTGCTTAATGGTTGCCGCAAGCATTAATATTTATTTATTAACAACGCTAATTCCCTCAGGAGAGGTGTCGCTGAATAAGACATTCAAACTTCATGCTGGCGCTGACATTACTTTATTCCTCCTTGCCATGGGTTCTGAAGTGCCTATTCTGAACCCTCCTTCTCACAGCTGTTGCTCATGACAGCCCTTCATGCACTGAAGTCAAAAGAGTCACCTCCCTGATTGTGCAGGACAGAGCCTGACACTGCAGATTTACAGTACTGACATATTTCATTCCTGTGGAAGGTAGCTGTGGCTCTTGATTATTCACATTAAATGGGTTATGACCTCTACGCTGGCAGGCAAAATATCTTTTGCTGCTGAACTCAGTAAAGGGCTTAGTAAAAGTGACAGAACCCACCCCTCCAAAAAAAAAATCAGGAAAAAGCGTAGATGTTCTAAGTGCCCAGATGAACAATGGAAACCATCTATGTGTTTAAGGAACTTAAATAAGATGCTAAGAACCCCAAAATGCTAAGGTTTCTCAGATTTGATTGGAACATCTGAAAATTACAGGTTTCCATAATTTGCTTTTTAAAAAACCCTTTATTTAGATCCCTTTGTATATGGTTATATTAGATTCCTTTATAAATGAAGTGCATAAAACTAATTTTAACCACCTGACTTTGAATATTTCAATCAAAATATAATTAAAAATCATTCTACTTGGCCACTTTCTGCTGGAGGGCTTTATTTTTATAAGAAGGTAAGAACTTTCATTTTGTGCAGTCTTCCCCTCTCAGTAGTGATCCCATTAAGAACTTTTGTCTTTATGATAATAGAATTTCATAAACTTTTTTAATATATCCATCATCACTATATAAATGAATTCTATTGAATTTTTGTTGTGTCGTTAACAATTCGTCAAGCCAATCTTTTTGCTTATAATTATTTCATTAAAAGGACATTTATGTGTTCAGCATCAAACTAGTATGCCTCTCCTTTTCATTTTCCATTTTGTTCCATTCCATCTTTTTAAAAAATCCAGAAAAACACAGCCGGTGAAAAGAAAGGTCGAAGTGTGAATTTACTTCTGTTTAAAAATGGTGGTATTGATTTTATTATATGTGTGAATCTAGATGGCTCTGTTCTTTACCTGCACAAGATTATGTTATTGGGTTGAGCTTGTTAGGTAACTGTGTCTAGTCAAAAGAAAAACATCTTCCTGGAAAATGACAGTGTTAACAAAATGTTCTGCAATGATTCAGCCTAAATGGAAATGATTCATTATATCCAAATGGCAGAGGACACTTTCTAAGTGAATCAAAACAAATGTATGCTGCCTTTTCTTAGCTTATGCATTATGATGGTTGTAACCTGGGATGCCACTGTGGGATTTAGACATATTTTAGACAAAAAAGAGGGATTGTTTTGAATGTGTCATAAAGGATAAGGTCTCACTAAAAAGCCTGGCTCGTGGAACACAATGGGATGTCATGCTCCCTATCTGGAAGTGGATCAAAGTCTGCAAAGGGTATTTTTTTCCACTGACACCTCTAATGTCAAATTTTCTCTAATTGTAGAGTGAAATCACCTTCTGTATTGTAAGCAGTGGGGGAAGTTCAAAACTTATTAAGTTAATTTCTATCCCGCTTAAAATAGAAAAGCTTATGAAAATGGGAGAAGATGGGTATGCACCGTGGGCTGGCTCAGCTTTGTGAAACTTCATTTAGAACAGGAAATATTTCTCAGCTGCCATCTCTCAGCTCCCATTTCCCCCTGGTGTGGACTCAGGATGCAATACCCCTTTCTTCACTGCCTTTAGCACTCCTCCCACTGAGGTCACTCTCACTGGGGCACATCAATTCCTACAGAGACAAGATGTGGTGGTAATAGATAATTAAATATTTTTACAAATGTCTTTGATAAAATATGCAGTTCTTTCCTCATATCAAAGAAATACTAAAAGGAAAGGGGATAGAGTTTGGAACTGAATACCAATGCCTATTATTCCTGAATCCCTGAAACACAAAACGTAGTCCGCAATGGGCACACATTATATTAGCAGCAAGTTGCTGGTTTGACTGTAGACCTTAGACATAGAGTAAGGTGATTATTTGTTACTGTCATTCTTTAGGATAAAAAATTATACTCAATAATATTGAAACCTACATGAAATTCACACACAATGGGGATTGTATAAACACTGTACAAATAACAGAATGGAGTTTGGAAGGGCAGGGACTAATCATTAACGACAGCCCACAAGGTCTCAGAGAAGGCAAGTCATGCTTGAGTAACCTTTGGGGGCAATCTGAGGAGAAGATGATCAGTCACACTGTATTTTTACCCGTAGATAAAGAACAAGAAAAGCCACAAGGCTCTACACCAACCATATTCTTTGGATTAGGCCCTGGATAATGAAAGTGCCATGAAGTGTTGCCAGAACCTCACACTGTATGAGGGATAAAATAAATGGATTAGGAGGTAAACACGTACATTTGTCTGCCTACTATTCCTGGAGCTGTGGGGCAGAAATTGGGCAAAGATGTTATGATAAATGATGGTATGATGTTTGGGCAGCACATGTCTGGCTAGAAAGAAGCATTCAGAGTTTGAGTGCAGCAAGCGACAGGTTGTGTTCCACAAACATCCCACCTGAGGGCATTAAACGAGACTATCAGCAGTGTTTATGTCCATTAAGACCATAATGCTTGCTGATAGCTCATGCCATCATTTGCCACTGTTCTCAGAACTAGTGAGGTTGTACAGCTCAGCACTGTTAGGGTGACCATCTCTTCATGACAATGTGATCTGTGCATATAACGAATAACAGATGCAAATCTCTTTGCTCTACATGCCAGTGCGTGACAGGTCACAGGTAAGATCCCAGGATGATTCCAGTATATTTAAGAAGAGGAGGTACTTGGATTTCCTTGATTTTGATTTTCAGGACAATAATCACTGCTTTTTTCACATCACTTGGTGTTGAGCTGTACTTTTAGATATTTAAAAAATTTATGCAAGTGACTGCAAACTCTCACTTGAGAACCCATGGAGAATATTAATGTGGTGTTTAGGCCAGTCCAGAGTGCCAGGCAAGTGCATTAACAGTGAGACTGCAGCCAGGCTGTTTGATGGGGAGAAGAGCTTGTTGGTCACTGCCAAAGCTCTGTCCCAGCAGCTCCATGGGGCTGCTCCATCAGCTGCTCTCTAGTGTCTCACATTCTCCACAAAGCTCACAAGCTGAAGCTGGGCTCCTCCAGCCTGCTCTGTGCAAGGAGCTGTGCCCATTCCTAGCCAGCAGTCATTGCCCTCTGCCCCAAACACCAGCCTGCTGTGTCAGATGGTCCCCCTGCGCCCTCTCCAACATGCACTGCAAGGGAAATGTTTTCAAAGTGAGGAAGAGTGGAAAAACAGAGGGAGGCAAATGTCAACCAGCAAACAGAAGTGGAACCACCTGTCTGGCACTGAGGAACAGCTGTACATGTGCAGCTGCTGCTCTCTCTCCATAAGCACCACTTGCTTGCTGGTTTATTTAAGGTTGACCAGGTTCTTGGTGGGTCTGCAGGATTTAGTTGCTGCTATTTAGAAAAGGGGGCTTCTTTACCCTGTGGATTTAGTCAGCTTTAATCAGAACTTCTATGGTAAATAGCAGACCTGCAAAAGTTGTATCTGTTTTTTAATTTTATTTCTAGGGAAGAGTTTTGAAAGGGAAGTTTTCTTTCTACTAATCCTTAAAATATACTGTGGATGACTTTTAGAGAATGATATGAGGACTAGATTTTTTCTTTTTTTTCTACCTCCAATTACCTTTTAAAGGACCTTGCAAGCAGTCTCATTCATGGAGGATCTACTTAAAGTGATTGTGCTTGTTGGAATCTAAATATGATCTTCACTTTTGGAATTTGTCTTTTTTTCAATTGGAAATTTTTCTCTTAGACAATGCAGTTCCATTGCAACCCCAATGCATTCCTAGGGTATTTCCATAATCACTTTGATTAAAATAGTTTATTTGAAATTAAGCATACATCTTCCTACATGCAGAAAAGGTCCCATTTCTCAGTCATATGTAGGCAATTAATTCCTGCTGGAGAGCATCCAGCTCAGAGTATAATTATAAGCAATAGCTAAGAACCATCAAACTCTATTGCACTGAACCATGAAGGATAGAAAGTAGGAGAAGAGAACACAGGTTTTGTAGAGAGATGAAAGCTGAAAATAATTGGCCTGCAAGCTGAGTGCAGATGCCTAACCATGTCAAAAACTCTGCAGAGCAGCCCAGTCAAAAAGAAATTAACTGCTGAACTTCAGGCACCACTGCTGATTGCAACAATCAGTTCTGAATCAGCCTGACTGTCCCTGCATTTCTTTTTGTTTCATTCTTTCTTGTAGTGTAAATTTATGTTATGCCAGCAATAAATAATTAGCTTAAAGACAATTAAGTTGGTAAAATTCAGACAGTTGAAATCTATAGGCATGAATTAATTTTGCCATAGCATGCTCAAAGTTAATTAGAAGTTGGGAACATATGGAGTGAAAACATTAGGGCATTCAGTCCATATGCAATTCAGCATTGATACAATCTTCTCCAGGAAAGGTAAAAAACTAAATGCAGGAAGCATTAAAAAAATAAAAAGGTCAGCCCTCTATTACAATGGTAAAGAACAGAGGAACAGTGTGATCTTTTGTAAAAATATATAAATATATTGTTGGCAGTGACTTCTTCCCTTTTTGTCTGCCAAGTCTTATGACAGTGTACATAAAACCAACTGTAAAAAAATCTTATAATTAGAGTACTCATCATCTCACATTAAAAATTGGTGCAAAATATAAATCCCTTTGGTGGATAGCACTTAACTCTGGTTGAGAGTAGGGTCAATCCCACATGTTTTACTCATGGCTTTAGTGCTGGTGACGTCAGTGGCTTCTGTACAAGGCCAGCAGGGTTTTCCCGGAGTCGTGTTTGCTCATAGGGAATAGACATAGAAAACTACCTTTAAAGGAAATGACAGTATAATCCAAGTAAAATCTCTGAACTTCCTGTTGAAGAAAGGTATTGTCGTTCCTGTGAAGGAATCATGTTTAAAGACCCTTTTGTATCTGTGATATAAAGCATCTTTTGGGTATGCTGAAACAGCCCTGAGTGTTGCCTCCAGCCCTCCTTTTCCATACTCCATGCAAAGCACTCCTGGATCAACATTCCTTAGGCAGGCACACCCCAGGGAAGGGCAGTGCTCTGCACAGACCCTCAGCTCAGGGGGAAATGCTCTCTGCATCATGCTGAAGTGATTTGTCACAAGCAAATGGCCCTCTCTGAAATCCTGCAGCTACTAATGGGGGGCAGGGTGTGCTTTTCTGAGTGTGGCCACTGCCAAGAAAAACCTGAACAGCCCCATGGACCCTACTGGGAAATAACCAGAGAAGGGGAGGAGTGGGAAAAACCCAGATGATGTTGCTCTCCCTTACTGATATAACTTTGGAATATCTGTTCAAAAGCCCTTTTTGCTGGCCATAGTATATCCCTGGTAAAAAGAAAAAGACCTACACCTTTGTCTGTTACCACGTTTGAATGGGCACCTCAGGAGGGCTCCTGAAGTTTGTGCTCTGCAGTTTGCTCTGCTCCACCACACACCTGCAGCTCCTCGTGCTTCCCAGAGCATGTCGCAGCTCCCGGAATGGAGCTCAGCCACCTTCCAGCTGGCTGTTTGCCACCCAGCCCTGTGCAGTGCTGCTTGCCTTAAAATGCTTTGCAGGCAGATTTCAGACCCTCTTTCCTTTTTTTACCTTGCTGCAAAAGTCAACAGAAGGATCTGCTCCCAGCCTTGCATCTTCGAGCATCAGCATGAAACTTTGCAACAATTTGTGTTTTGAGAACGTCTTTATTCACTTCTGTTCATGATTGTCTCTAATTTATCCAGGCTTACCTTAAAAATACTTAGCATTCATTAGCACATTTTCAATGCTGTTTATTTACCAATTTTTTACCATTTAAATAAAAGCAGGAGAAACAACCATGGCAATTAACAGCCTGTATTGTTTCTCTAAGACACTCCTTGTAATTAGTATGATAATTTCCCACAAATATGACCAAAGCTATATTAGCAACCAGTATTACCATATGCTTCTGGAAAGAAAATAATCATCAAATTGTTTAAGAGTCTCCTGGGAAAAGAGAATGGAAGATCTGATTTAAGACAATATCATGTCTTGAGAAAATTACTCTATGTCCCTGTCATATTTTTATCTATTATGGTGCTGTCTGCTGATGCATTTCCATTTGAAGAGTGTTATAATTTATCATGGAAACAGAGATGTACTGAATTGAGGCTAGTTAAGTGCCAAGAAACAGAACATCAGAGTTTGCTGACTGTGGGGCAGAAAGCTGACCCCTAGATAAAGGTGGAGTCAGTCCTGGCAGACCTACTCGTATGTTATTATCAACCCTCGACACAAGTTGTGGAGCTTTTCTCTCTTTTTGGCAAGCAAATTGGGACAGTAATTATTTGATAACATTTTTAAAAAGCGTCATTGCAGTACATTCTTTCTCTACTTTTCTATATTGCAATGCAGCCCAAATTTGCTTGTCATTGCTGCGTGTTGAAAAATCCAGGATCTGTCCAAAGGAAGTATCATTGGAATTGGCACAGACAGCCTTCTGGGCTTCTGTAGCCTGGATAATCTTAGATATTTTCTGCTGAGTCAGGTTCTCATGATGATAATTTCATCTTTTCTCACTGTGGAAACATACACATTTGTCATCTAAAGTATGGAGTGTAAAGACAAGAAATGCAGTCATGCCATATGCTGAGGAATCAATGTGAAAGGAATTTGTAAAATTGTAGCTTGATTTAAAAAGAGGAGGCTCTTTCTAGACACTCAGGCCCTTCAAAGTCCACGTATTCCTCCTCAGATAGGGTGGGCTGGGAACAGTTAGCCTGTTTCATGTGTACCTGATTTTCAGATTTCATAAGGATTCTCTGCTGTTTGAAGTTTTCTCAGATTCTCTGCTTTACTATTTAGAGCAAGTTACTCCCTTAGTGGCATTAGCATTCTGGCTAAGGAAGCCTAGAGGAGCAAGTTAGGCAGAATCTAAATATATAGAATGTCCTTTGGCTGTGTCAGCAACTCCAGCTCTTTGTTTCTTATAGGCATATAAGACTTCTTTGCAGAGACTAACCAAAGAAACGGCAGCAAATCTACTTTGAAAGAAAGAACATAAAATTTTGAGAAAAAGCGCATAAAACCAGTCTGCAGTCGTGTTCCTTGCATGGCTACTCAAGCAGAATATTTTCTGGCCTTTTGCTCCTGTGAAACTCCACTACGTATGCTAAAAGCCTGGAAATTGCCTCTGGATTGGGGTGGGAACTATTCTTTCATATGATTTGATGTTTTTGTAAGTAGAATTTAAAAGGAAAATAGAATGTACTGCAGGCCCCCAATAGTCAAAAATCAAAAAATGCCATATTAAAGCTTCTTGAACATTTGTATGAAAAATATTCCTTTACTATAATAGGATAGAAAAGGTTTATTAATTCTGGTTTATTTTGTGGGATTGTGCACTTTGAATCTTAATGTTCTCCAAAGTTCTGCAAGATCAGGTTTTTCTATTTTCCTAATGAAGCAGTTTGACATTTCACATGAAGCCCATGGTGTTTAATATTTTAATGTGTTAGGTATCAATTCTAAAATGTTGAAAATCCAATGAACATAGTTGTCTCGCAAGCAATGGTTATATTTTTAAAATAATATAAATAGTCTGGTCTTTTTTTTCCAGAAAATTGTATTTATCCAGCTCAGATAGACATCTTTTTAATAATCTAAGGGTCTTGTCCATAGCCTATAGGAAACAGATACAAAGGTAACATCAATATTATTAGCAGTTTCCTGATTAAGAAAAAGCAGAATTTGGCAACATTTTCTTGCATTAACATAGTCTAAATATTAGGATTATTATGAGTTCAATGCCCATTTTGATGAAGGTCTGTCGTGAGCCAGAGCTATTTCTGAACCGTTCACTGAAGAAGCTCATGGTTGACTCATGTAGGAAGAGTTTTTTTCACTTGCATGACACAATATTGTGTGTCATTATGTCCTTCTTTCTTTTTCATATTTGAGGAGTTTTTGACACCTGTATTTTGAGTCAATGACATTTCCATGAGATCCAGTTCTCTGGTACCACACTGACTAAAGTCACCATGGACCAGCTGAGGTGACTATGGGGAATATGTGAGGAGTCATCCCACTAACTTTTTCCAAATTGCGTGTTCAGGGCATTGTCTTCAGAGGAAAAGAGCATATTGTTAAAGTACTGCTTTTCAAACTCTAGTATTGCTGCTGATTTTAAACGTTGAACAGCCAAGTTGCAGTTTCCCCCCCCCAAAAGAAGCTAATGTCAAAAAATTAATTTTTTTTACTCCATAATATATATTAAAAGAAAACGGTGTTCTTTAGAGCTAGAGTCCACAAAGAAAGATCATGAATCTTTTAATTACAAAGACATGATGGGATGCAATTACATTGGATTAAGGCAGTGGTTGTACCATGGTTTGCTTAATTTTATTGAATTGGTGTCATAAAATAGCACCTTCCCTTTTGAACTGAAGTGTGATTGTGCTGAAAATACTTTGGAACACGGAACTCAAGCCTCAATTTCCTCTCTCACAATATGTGTTAGATACAACAATACAGTCCAAACTTGTAACCTGACTACACAAACTGATTTTAGATATGAGCAAAATGTGCGAAACTGGTGCACTGCATTTTCCTAATCAGTTTAACTTCATTGTGGAAAATGAATTTATGATAATACACCAGAAAACCATTATACATTTGACCTTATTAAGCTGGAGTAGAATCAAATTGTATACTATTGACCTTAACCTTGGCTCACTGTGCAGATGAATGAAAATAATTGCACTAGTAAAAATAATCAAATGGCTGCACACAGCTCTGCAGATTGAATGGACCTTGGCTCAGTGCTATTAGGAATAATTTACCCTATAGAAATAGAGTTTTGTAATTAATGAAGAACAAGGACAGGGAAAAAAACAGTACTTCAGCAGCTGCCTTTGAGCAAGAGCAGATGAATGCAATTGTATTAGCAGGTAGTTGTTATATCTATTGAGACTGGCTTTAAAGGCTGAAACAGAAGAAATGCATGGCAGGGTAGAGATGGAAATTATGGCTAGAAACCAAGAATGAGATGTGTTTCTAACTCAAATTAGAGCAGTAACTAAGGAATCCCTAACCATTATTCCAGTTAAGAAAATGGAGCTACTGAGACTTGCAGTGTATGTGACTTTGGTGGAAGTTTGGCTCAGGCACTGTAAAAAATAAACCAAAAAGCTGGAAAGATGCCTTTCCTGAGGTCAATGAAAATATTCCAATCTTCATTTTGGGTAGAAAACACATTTGCAATTCATGCTGCTGGACAGTGGAGCAGTTTGTGTGTGTGGTCACTTAGGTGGGAGGACATACAGTCCTTCTTGTTCCAGAACCAATAAATCAGCAGCTCCACGACCCAGAAACCTATTGCAGGGATTGGCATTTAAGTGGCACAGTCTCCTGAGGCAAATTGAGACTTGATTTTAAACCTTTTATTTAGCAAAAATAATATGTTGCATGGTTGTTGAGTTTTTTACTCCTCCAATTGATATTTTTTCTTCCAGAAGGGATAAAGAGTCAAGTTCTGCTTTGTCCTATTAATTGAATTAGTATTGGATTGATGTAATTGAGAACAGAATTTGTCCTGTGCTGTTTAAATTAAATGAGAGCTCCATCAGGCTGATTCTTTCATATTACAGTGCACCTTCATTACACCCTCATGTAATTCCCTCTGTGATTTCAACTCTTTATTTCTGTACTCATGCAGAGTTTCACTCAGATGCCATCAGTCAGGTACTGCATTTTACTGCTTCCATCACAGAATTTGGCTACCAAAATATGAAAATTTAAAAAAAAAAAAAAAAACCTTAAGAAAAAAGAGGGTCAACCTTGATGAACAATTCACATTGTGCTTTTAATTTTAGTGCTGCAAGATTTCATTGACAAGGTTTCATGACTAACACAAGCATGCTGGGACCACTTTTTGTGGCAAAGCAGTGCTGCTCTCTGTTTACTACCCAGATGTTAGCACAAAAGGGGAACACATTGTCTGCAGGTCTCCAGAGCCAATACACAGTTGGCCTCCTTTGCCAAAGCGGTTTCATGCCAAATACATGAAGTTTTAATTATAAGCAGTCTGAAATATTTATGCTGTTTGAACTTCCTCATTCTGGTACAGGAACAAGACAAAAATTCTTCTGAAATTTTGTGATAGAAAGTATTTTACACCAACACAGCGCAGCTGAGGTGCCTAATTAATTAGTCTGTGCTAGTAATTATGTTGTTGGGTTTTTTATTATTGTATTCCCTGCTTAGTGATACCTTATGGCAAGATGTGTAATTTCTCAAAGGCCTGGAGGCAATAATCCTCCCCTCCTCTTTCCATAGCTCTGTTCTTCAGCTCAGAGAGACAGTTTGGTCACTGTGGGAATTGGCATCACTGCCTGTAGGTGCTTCTTGGAAAGAGATCCACAACTCTGAGTCACTTCAGCATCTCTTTCAGTGCTTGTGTTTGATGACACATTTACAATCTAAGATCCTTTTCTGCATTTAAACGCTCACATTAGAACTTTTAAAGGCTTAGCTAAGCTCCCAGCTCTTCCAATATCACAGCTGGCACCATGATGTTGAGGTTACCTTTGCAAAAAATCTTTGTGGTTAGCAGAGACACCCACCAAGACATAGAAACTGGCATTGTGCCCTTTTGAGCCTTGAAGCTCTCCTGTTTGCCACAACGGCTAAGAGTCATTGCTTAGAATTGGTGAAAAAAGAAGATGATATCCTAGAGCTGACCAGGAGACAAGATATGCATTCTACACCAAAACATGCTTTGTGGTTTTGTGACCTGATGGCAATATGAAGCACAGAAGCATTTTCTCTCCTTTCTAGAGAAATAACTAATAATTTGACTGATGTGTGTGTGCACATATGCATACATACTTATGTACACATATTTACATGTAAATTCTCTTTTCCTGGTTTGCTTTGAGTGGCTACTGAGCCACTTGTGAAGCTTCACTCCCCTAGGGGCTGAAGGCTCAAGTCTACCTGAATCAGACCCTGCAGGGAAACTAAATGAAAGAAGTTCTTAGGTGCACAGATCATTGTAAATTCAGCAGGACTCTTGAGAAATGTCATTGAAGGTACACACTCAGCTTCTTTCATGTATTTGAGCTCTCATCTTTACAATTGCCCTGATTTTCAGAACAGGTACCATCAGCAAAACGATCACCAAAGTGATTCTTCACTTTTTCCCTCTTGTGACATCTTCCTAGTCTGAGAGAATGAATCAGTGCTTCCTGATGAAAAAAAATGTGACGAGTAATAGGGTTGGAAAGAGCAGATTTGCTTGGAGGTGGAATTTAAAAGTAAGAAATAAATAAATTTAAAAATCCAGAAACATGCATACATGTGTGAACTGACTTGTCTAATTCCAAACTGCAACTTCTGCAGGATGGAGAATCTGTCACTGTGCAATTAATTAAGTTCAATAACAATTCCATTTTCTGTCCTTCATTAAAGTAACATCAGAAAATGTCTACACTGCAGACTCAAGTGTGCTGTAGCCATACCTGGGTTTTAAATGAGCTGTCTTGGATACTGGGAGTCCTTGCCAAGGTCAGGTTAAATTAATCTTCCTGATCTCCACTTTGTCATGGCTATGCAGCTCTCATTACCCACACTAGCTCATATAGTATTAACTTGTGTATCTTCTAACTGCACTGTTTTCCATATTGCAGATAGATAGATATGTGTATATATATATATATATATACATATATAATCAGTGTACTTTTTTCAGTCAGCCAAGAAAAATCCAGTGGCTTATAGTACAGTCCAGTCAAAATGTTTCCTATACTTGCAAGTCCCAGAAGACCTCTTTACACACCTTTGACCCAAGGTGCACGTAGTAGTAAAAATACCTGCATTTTTATCAGGTCTCCTCAAATTTACTGCCTGATAAGTAGAGGTTTGCTGTGGGGTTTTTTTCCTTCTCTCTCTTTTTTTTTTTCCCTGATCACTATTTCAGGACTACCTGTCCCTCACAGCTGAAGGTCTTCATTTACCTTGTACTCCAGATATTCTATAGATTGCAGGATTTGATAATCTCCCTCCCATCCTGCCACATGACTTGCTCTGGCTGTGAGCTTGGCTGTCCTTTGATGTCCAGTGTCACAAACAGAACAGACAGACTGCTTGACAACCCCCTTGGTTAGTGTGGATGTGAGTATTTTAATTGAGAAAGGGAAAGAAGAACAGTGTTTAAAAGTTTACTCCTAGATACTTTCACTGACTGTTCGAAAGGTTAGAAAAGGGAGCAGTGAACTGGTGAAATGAAAAGCGAGTACACAGTGAGTATGAAATAGGGTCAAGGAGCAGTGGGGGAAAATACCAGCAAAACCCAGTAACTGTGGCTCACTATTAGCATGTGTTAAAAAACTATGTTTTTACCCAACCAACTGCAGTGCCTCAATCTCAAGAATCATGATTGCAATAACAGTGCCTGTAAAACTGTCTGTACAACTGGGTGATCGATTCTGCCTGAGATTATTTGATGATTTCTAGGCCTTTATCTCTTAGGCTTTTTATACCAATAAGGAAGTGGATTTTCTAGTGCTAATTAAGTAATTTTTCTTGTATTGCTATCAAGCATTTTAATTTTTTTTCATTAAAGAGAAAAAGCAGCAGCATTGGCAAAAGCTCTACAATTGCCATTATCTCTTTTCCACCAAAGAGATTCAGAGGACAAATTAATGACACACTTCTCTCTAATAAAAGACGTTTCTCTGTAGTTTCATAGAACACCTACCCAACCAAAGCTATGAAGCCCAATTGACTGGGGAAAGATAGGAATTAAGCAGAGGTCATTAATAAACATTTGAAAGGACTATAAGCAATGTCATACACATAACATTGCATAGGTTGAGCATATGACTGCTAAAAAAGTTCTGAACCTCTTGGATGAACAATCAGGATGTTGTTATTTCCTGACACCAGTCTTGATCCAACTTTCCTCATTTTTTTATTTGGTTTTCTTTAAAATAAGTTCCAATCTTTTTATTTAGCTCCAAAATAATAATTTAAAACCTCGTGAAGCTTTATAAGGATGATTCTCCATGGCCAGAAGTCCATTCTTGATGACTTTGCCTGGAAGTTATGGTCTAGAGTTAGAACCTTGCAGGTAGGAAGCCCAATTAGAGGGTTTTCTAAAGGACTTGATGTGCTTGAGTGCCCCACAGGGTAAAAAGTGTGGTAGTTCCTGTGGTGCTAAATCCTTCAGCGTGTTCTTTTGGGGAAGGAAGAACAACACATCACAGAAATTATGCTGACCTTCTGCCTTGCAGGCAACCCCAGAGACAACAGACTCAGCAGGAGAGTGGATCCTTGAGGGGAAGAAACATGTCCCTTAACAAGATTTGAGTTAAGATATTAAGTCATTATCTGTGCACAGATTTTTCAGCCTCTTTTTTAATTAAAAGTCCATTTGCTACATGTAGCTGTTAAAGTCTTGCAGAGTGCAATAATTTGTCAAACCCACAAACTTGTAGCACAAAAGTATGTTTGATAGTGCCTTTCATTCAGTTTTCTTATGTTTCATAATGCTGGCACAATAAGACACAGTAAAACATGATACATTGCTTGTTCCTCTACATTGATATGAGAGCAAAATGCAATGAATATAAAAGACACTGGAAGCAAGATCATTGCAGAAAACCCTGTGGCTCACAATTTCTCACAGTGGTTTTTTCTATAAAGATTCACAGAAGTTTGATTTTTAAGAATATCCAAATATCTCAAAGATTTTCCCCCCCTCCCATTCTTCTCTTTGAAACTTGTGAGAGTTCTTCTTGTGGAACACCACCTGATGATCTGTGCTGCTTCAGCCCTTCAGGCCATCAGCTGTGGGTGTAATGCCTTATACTTCTCCAGTGGGATCACTGGGAGCAATTTTTCACACTTCAGTCTGCCCTGCTGCAGTAGTATAGCAGGGATGTAGTGCCAGCGAGCAGAAGTTTTATAAATGAACACCCAGTATAAAATACTTTTAGATCATAGTGCGTTTGGGTCGTAGTCTGCAAAGCTGGACTTGATTTGAAATGGTCACGTTGTGATAAAAACCTCTTTATCCTACTCATTATATTTCCACTTGGAATGCAGGGCTGCAGACAGTATCGCCTCAGGTTGTGCAGTTTTGGAGAGGGCGTATATGATACCTCCTGCTTTCCCATCTGCATGTATTCCTTTTTATGGAGGACAGTGATACAGAAGGAGCCACTGTGTGTTTTGGGTTGTGGTTTTCCAACAGTATTTTGGAGTAGTCTTGATTCTAACACTTGTAAATAAAATCTAATATATATTCACTTCGAAATACTATTTCTTTCTGCTCTCTTCATGCTCATGAATATCTGCTTATGGTGAGTAGTATCTTACCCCTAGAAAAGCCATATTGACTTCGGGAGAAGAACCTGGGAAATGAGATATTTACAGAGCAGCTGCAGAGGATTTTGAAAGAGGTCTCCCTATTTTGACTTCATGCAGTACTGATATCTTTCAGACGTAGTAGAGAAATCACTCTGTAACAAAACACACTGATCAATGAAACTCTCAGGAGAAGCAGTGAGGTTATATAAGGTTGCATCCATTACCCAAAAGCTGGATAGAGGATGTAAATTTCTATGGTCCTTGGAAGGAAATTCTTTATTTCTAGAGCAATTACATATATTTTATGGGTCTTATGGTGGCTTAGAGGTTTTTATTATTATTTTTTTAAACACCACCCTTGTCCCAATAACCAGAAAAAGGACACCCTGATTCTCTGTGGTCACAAAGGATCAATATTCACTAGGCATTGCATCAGAACTTAGGATATTTTTTTCAAATGCTGCATGTAAGTTGAATGTGCCAGCAGAATTGATTTAAGTCCATCTATCAACACACAAACAGTTTACTTTCACATTCATGTGTAAGATATATCACACAGTCTTATACCTGATACATCACACCAAGTGTGTTGTTTCTCCATGGCTTGTTTTAGTCACAAAAGAACACAGCTGTCAAACCAACTAAAACTAAACTCTCCCTGGCATTTTAATTTCTCAGCTTTGTAACCTGGCAATTAAGTGTTAACCTGCCTGGCTTAGTGTTGTGTTACATCAGTCATACAACGTAGAAACAGGTTAGATTTGCTCATTTCTACAACCAATTACCAGACAACTCATTCACACACACATTCTATTCACAGCCATTACATGGTTCATTTCATAGAACACTGCATTTGTGTTGCTGTGTTTATACTTTATTTTGCCTATGGATAGGGAGAAATGTTGTTCTGCTTAGTATTTTCTCATCCTGTCCTTAGCAGATTGCAAATGCTTCCATCATTTATTTGAAGCAAACAAACAAACAAAGACAACAAAACAAACAAACAAACAAAAGCCCCCAAACCACAAAATAAAGTTACTGGTGCTTTCAGAATACCTTGAGGAGTTGTTATCTCCAGCAGCAGAAGCTGTGGTATCCGATGTCTGCTATTAATATGCATATGCAAAAACTAAAAGGGAAAAAAATGCAAATGTTTTTCAAAACTGTGAATTATTTCATTATGAAATTCTGTTCTTCTTCCTGGAATATAGAATTTGGATCTTCTTACCATCACTAGAATATCTTAAAACATCTTCCCTGGTCGTGGATATGGACATTCTCTGAAATGATGGCTGTGGAACAGGATCTTCTTTCTGTAAGACCTGGACTTGGTGTGGTACACTTAGATGAGAAATTGCTTAGAAAAGACTCAATAAAAACACAAGGTGGAATCCTGACTCCATTAAAATAGGAAGGAACTATGCTACTGATTTCAGCAAAGCCTCTGTCTCCTCAGCACACATTTCCTTGATTCTTGCTACAATCGTAACTGCATCATGTGCAGTTAACTCATTCAAAAGTCTAATTCTCTTCTGAATTTTTTTTTATGAGACATTCCAGTTTCTCAAAAAAAAAAATCAAGTTTTAAAAGCAACACAAAGTACAGCACAAAGTGCAGCAGAAAAATCTTATTTGTGTTTAACAGCTTCTGAAATACTTTAAATACTGCACTTTTCAAGGTAACAAATAGGAATTCGATACTCACTCCAGAGGGAATTTGACTCATGCAGCCTTGCTAAGACTATTTATCTACGAATTCTTTGTGGCTACTCAGTTGTCAGTGAAGTTTTTGACTTTGATGCACATCGTATTAAGCTGCATTGTACCTCAAAATCACAGACACATTAACAGCTGTTCCCAAAGGACTGATAAAATCCCAATGGATGTCAGTCAACAGAGATCGTGAGCACAGCCCTGCACATGTGATTCCTATGAAGTAGAAAATAGGAAAGCATTTTGTACATGAGCAGAGAGAGTCCTGGCCCACAAGAGAAGTAGAGTCATTAACTCAGATTACAAAATACATGAGAGAGTATAGTACCATGAGGAGGCACAGTGTAAGACTGAACAGATCCTGAATTTTTTGTTTAGTTCAAGGAATTTAAATATTTTAATTCAAGTTATTCCAAAATCTCACCCCACCAGTCTTTCTTTTCATTCGGTTCTTAATTAATTGGGTATTTGGAATATTTTATCATCTTATAATAATACAGAAAAAAATTATTTTTAGGAAGTACACTTTCCACTAAATAATACTTATGTGGAAAATGTCCACTAAGTCTTTGTGACATCTGCCTCTGTAAATTGACTGACATGACTTAAGAGATCTATGTGGAAAAGTTCAGCTCCTCTATTTAATTCAGTGCAGTCACTCTTTTACTTCTCTGTCTGTGAGGGTTCAGATGCAGCCTAGTCTCATCAGTGAGATTTCATGATGCTGAATTTAAGTAATAAACATTAATTACTTTGTATTTGAATAATCTTGCACTGGTAGAATTATATAGGAATAGTTGCAGACACTCACCATACAGGATGTGTATTAGATTTCTTTTCTTTTCTCAGCAATCACCAAGTTGCTGGCAGGCAATAGTTTCAGATAATTCCCATCTAATGGTTTGATATCATATAAAGAACAAAGGAAAGTTGTATTGAATCATAAAAGACATTTTCATTATCCCAGAATAAACTGGATGCAGTTATTGAATGAGACAGTTCAGTGTTACTGTCTTCTGGAAAATTTCACTGAATCACAGCTAACAGTATCCTATGCCCACAACTAAGCATGATACCATAGAGATTTATGAAGCAAAAGCAATAATAAAAACTCTGAACTTGCCAGATTTAAAAAATGCATTGGAATCCACACTGGACTCTGCTTACTAAAATAATTGCAGCCCTAGTCCATTTGATGGTATCTTATCTCTTATACAGAGGAGAAAAAAAGATAGAAATAAGAATAGAACTAACAGTATGGTTTGTCATGGGTGACCAAATATATGATTTCTGTCCTGGCATTAAAAGTGAATACAGAGCTGTGACATGTGCATTGCCTCTAATCTAAAAGCACTAACTTCTGTAGCTGCAGGCACATTGTTAAAATTTGGCCTTTTATCACACCTCCCATTTCCATTTTTTCAATTCTAATCCAAAGCCTCATTGATTTTGCTTGTCTATGCTAGGGACAGTCCAATAAACAATGAGGAAAAAAATGCACTCTTGAAAAAATAAGTAATCAGCAGTGCAGCACAGTGAGATGAATGCTTAAAACGTTGAGACCATCAGTGTTCCAAGGGAGCAATTCTGTAAATATTACTTGGTCACTGAAGTCAACAGCATCACTCTAATGAGTAAAATTTTTGACTGAATGCCAGCTTTGAGCTTCCTAACAAAAGTATATTCTTTCTGAGTGTTACTCAGTAACTCTCATTATATTAATCACAGTATTTTACAAGAACATAGAAGTCAACACCCTCTGCTCAGATGAGCTCATGGTTATTAGACTGAGAGTGAAGCATCTCAGTGAGCAATACATACTCATTTAGGAGAAATAATATAGAGACATTTGGGCAATATTTTTGCGAGGAAAGCGATGTTTTGTATGTTGCTGTTGGCTTTGTCTTCTTATTACACTGAAATTTCCAAAACTTATACCTCAAATTCTCCCAAGTATTTCACCCAACTCCGGGCAAGATTTCAAAAGACATCCTTTGGCTTTATCTGTGCTGCTGTGAACTCTTGCATGGCTGCAGACAGAGGGTTCTTCATTGCAGGCACAGGTGGTATGAACAGGGATTGTCTCCTGGCTCATGTCTGCTTTCCATCTTCGCTTCCACGAGACCAAACTGGGCATGGAAAACTCGCAGGAAGATGCAGTCACACTCCTTCCCTCCACACTGCTATAAAGACTTTACAAGCTGCTGTAAAGTCACATCAGTACTCATTCTGTTTTAAACCTTGAATATTATTATTTAGCCTATTTTTCTTCCTCCTTCTGGGACGATGAGATGAATCTCAAATACATTACTGCCTTTTAACTGCTTATAAAAGCATAACTACAAAATAATATTTTATTATATGCTCAGCATTATTTTCCTTCCCATATACTGCTCTTGCTGACTTGGGCAAAAAAGTTATGCAGGCCATGAATGGAAATAATTTTTTTTATGTGAGAAGAGTGAATAATTGGGTTTTGCTCTATCTTATGCTTCATGGCTCTGGTTCAGCTGTCTCACAAGAAGTTATGAAGTTTGTTCAGGTAGTAGCACTCAGTCATATCTTAGCAGTTCAGGGAGCACGGACAAAAAAATGTTTACACTGAAGCCATTGTGAAATTATCTCAGAGGCAGAACACTGGTATCAGATGGATAACAGATCTTACACAATGTAACCATTTTTATCTTTCTCTGCTCTGTTGCACAAAATATCTGAAAACAAAAAGAGATCAAAAATCCATAGAGATTTTTTTAATTGACTCATAAAGGGCTATTCATGCAAATGGCACGAATATTACTGAATGGGCAACCTGATTTTCAAACCAGTATCACTCTTAAAAATCACAGCTATACCAAAAAATAGAATATAATTCTTTCATAGAATGAGGAAAGGAGCTGCTATCCACATCATTGTTGAGAATTATAGGGTGTTGTTTGACATGGTAGTACTGTGTTTACTATGAAAAGAATAGATTTTTTAATTCATGGGCATCTAGTAGGAAAACGGAATGGTCTGAAAGAATATGATAAAAACTTTATCTGAAGTATTTTCTCTTTCTGGAGTCTGTACTGATTTGGATTAGATCCTGTGTCTATTGCATGATAAGCAGATTTGAATTTATTCTTTTGTATACTATGCAAAGCAGCAGAATACAAAATCAGGTGTGCTTAAGCTTTATGGATATGGTCTTACAGTAATACAGCAGCCATGCTAAGCCATTTACTGGAGAGAATTGTTACCAGGAGAAGATCCATTACAGTTTTATAGAGAGAAATCATAAGCCCATACTTCACACTTCTGTGCAGGCATTAACAATAAACTAGATAGGAAATCATTCAAAATGACATGAAGGAAAATAATTTTATGATCACTGCAGGACCTTGAAGAGACTGAGAGTAACACTTGTAAAAATTACAATGAGAATACAGACTTTACAAACGTCTTGTAAAAGGAAAAATTTATTATCATTGTTATATTTTGAGGATCTCGTTTTCCTGGTGATTTTTAGCAGCTCTGCTCCTAGTGGCAGTTCTTTTTTTTATTATCCTTTTTTTTTATCTTTGATGAAATGATCGTTCATTTTCACATTTTTGACATGGACATAAGAATGAATGGGATAATAAAAATTGGAAAATTGCTGTTTATTGATAACATATCTCATATTTACATCCCACTTTCAGTAACCAATGAAAGAGAGGACATGTTTACATAAACAGCTATCATCCATTTTTTATAAAACTCAACAGCTGTTCAGTACCATACAGCTATTGCACTTTTAGTCAGGGCCAGGAAATAAGTGTTTTGATTGGAACTGCCAAATGTCTTTCGCTAATCCAAAAATGCATATCTGAGATTTACTATGGCCAGAAGTGTAACTTCTTTTTGTGCTAAAAATTAAAAAAATATCTTTCACAGCTTCAAGAGGGTAGAACTGTGACCCTGTATCTCAGCTGAGATGACACACAGCTTTGGGACTGGCTCATGGACAGTTCCCATCTCACCGTCTGACCTGTCCTGGCCCTTTCTTAAGAGCTCATGAGACATTCACAGAAGAAAATTTAATAACTGCATTTGCAAAGAGCAGGTGACTTCTCAAGAGAAAAGGAAAGCAGTCATCTTTGTACGAATTTACTTATATGAATATACATCAATATGCTTCTTTCTTTGGATGCATGTTGCACTTCACTGTCAAAGGACACTCCACAGGAGAATTTGCTCTTTGGTATCTATCGGGTTTTTCCATCACAAAACCAACATGAGCATAAAAGCACTTAGGTACAGGATTCTAAGTTCTTATAATTTTCAATGAGTACTCAGAAAAATTATTTATTTTCATGTCGACATGTATCTTGCCTACCTAGTTTAGTAATTGTGGGCAAGGTTCACAGTGGAAATTTTAACTTCAGGGTCGGGTAAGAACATCCTCTGTTTGAAAACATAAAAGGCATTTGCACATGACAGCCAAAGCTAATTTGTAAATATCTATAATGTCTATTCCACAGATGAGTTAACACAGCAGTAGGATCCAGGGGTTATGCTCTTTTTCACAGAATAATGTATCTGCCCTCCCTTTAACCTCCTCACACTCTAAACTAGGCCTGCTGCAGTCAATAGCACTGAAGTCAATATCTGCAATTAATTGCACTGAGGCCAATAGCAGTGTGCTTCTGTAAAATCAGAATAACCTTGAGAAGAATCTGTCCCAGCATCTTCACCTGTCAGCTGTCCCTTTTCTTCTCCCTGCTTCCAGTGACAGTGACTTGGGAGACTTGCAGGTGAGGGAAATGTCACCCAGCACAGATGGGGGAAAGGAAACCTCAAGGACAAGTGTTACAGCCAGGCTTATAAATCTCTGCTGGCACAGGTAAATAAGAAGATGTTCCACCAGAGAGGTGACCCTAAATGAGTAATGAAACTTCTTTGAGGCCAAGCAGGCAGTGGGTATCAGTTAATTAATGTAGAATGGAATTTCCAACTGTGGTTATAGAAATATGTAGGGGTTCTTCCTTCCACTCCTCATACCAAGATAGCCCTTGAAACAACTTTTTCTTTAAATTACAGTGATTTGAGCCTGCAGAAAAAAAAAAAAGAACAAAAGTACAGAAAATAGGAACACACAAATCTCAAGATAGATTCTTACACAAGTAATATTCTGACAGAGTTTATCCATCTTGAGATTTGTATGTGCATCTCTTTCTCCTCCCCCAGCTCTGACATCTTTAACACATTTCTCCAGATATAGGGAATATGCTGGCACTGTTTTTAATGGGTGTAGGACCTGAAGGGGACGAGTTTTTCTTGTGAATTTTTTTATGGTGACCCAGGTAAGGCTGTGAGCAAACCTCAGTGCTGGCAGATGGATGAAACCACATTCCCTTTAGTGGAGTCAGAGTTTAGTAGCTGATGGTCTGACCTTATCTGACAACAAGAGGCACATAAGGATCACAGCCTCTCTGCTATTCTCGACCTTTAATAGACTTTTTCATTATTATACATTGTGAGCATTAGTAATTTTTGTTGTCTATTACCAGATTATAAATTACAGTTAAGCGGGATAGATTTTAACCATGAAAAGCATTAAGAGAAAAATTGCTCCAGTTTCACAATAATTTCCATCCTATAAAGAGAAGTATGTATGAAACTTTCAAAAAGTCTATTCTCTGTGTGCAATTAAATTATTTATATGGTGTATAATTAATATGTTCGGTGATTTTGGTAAAGAGGCTTAGCTTTTAATCCTTCTCTAAAGATAAGAGATCACAGGAATGAAATGCAAATTTGAGGTCTTATTTTATGTTTGTATAATAATATCAAGCACTTTTCACTGTGGATGATTCTCAAGAAAAAAACAACAAGAAATCCAGAAATCCCCACAGGCTAATGATTACATTATCAACGCAAGCAAATTCCCCAGCACAATGCTGAAAGGCTTATGCAGAACAGCAGTTCAGCACTGTCTGAATCCATAGTGTAGCAGATCAGCTGTCAAAACACCTTCGTTTCCCACAGGTCATTTGGATATCTAATAGGTGTAGCAACTAAATGCTCTAAATCCATTCATTTCAGGAAAAATCTTCCTAGTTTCAGAGGCCCAGAGGCCCCAAATACTGCTGAGCTGCCAGTTCCATTACAAGAAGCTGGAGAGAGTGACAGACAGACAGACTGCAGATCTCTCACCGCCTTTGGTATCACAATCTGCAGGCAGAGAAGAAATGGGTCTGTGGTCTGCAAAGTGTGTGAGGCTATTGGCCACACAGCCAGAAAAGGGATCAAAAAAGGGCAGTGGCAGAGAAAATCCTGAGATCTATGAGAGATGAGGTTGGACTGACTCGTGCATTTCCCCTGATCCATACACTGGAGCTGTAGAGTGGTGTGAAGATGTCCCAGTGCTGTACATGTGTGTCCCTCTGATGTACATACGTGTCACTCACTGCTGCTGCGGCTCACAGCTTGCTCCATACAGCATATCAGCTTGTAGAGACAGGCAAGCTTCTTAGTGAGCTAATAAAATCTGATTTCTGACTGATTCACTTACTACTTTCTCTTATCATAATAGAGCAGCTCTCTTCCAGGCTCCTTGTAACCATATTCTTTTCAAGTTTTTCCCTTGGCAAGCATATTCTCTAACCCAAACCCCCCTGCCCAGCACCTCCTGTGCAGGGATCCTGCTGATCACAGGCCAGTCTGGGGCTGAGAGGCTCCCTCTGACTCCAGGCTGCCTGGGGAGAGGAAGATCAAGCTGAAAAAATAACTCATCCTGACTGCAGGGTGCTCGTGGGTCCTACTGCTCCTGTGAGCTGCAGATTTCCATGTCGGAGTTTAAGCCAGCAGAGCTTTGTATCTCTGTGAAATCCAGAGGACGTTGGATCTTGGGTGTAAGAGTTGGGCTGTAGGCACAGACTCATACGCAGATGGGCATCTACCCTGTGTAAATCTTAGTTTATCAGGGAAAAGATCTTAAAATGTCCTCAGGTTTTGACCATCTTTTTAAAAAAGTCTCTAATTCTCCCCATGAAAGTCTTGAGCATGACATAGGAGGAGAGTCATAGGAAAAGTGTCTGCTCTGTGGAATTTCCAAAACTCCTGTCCAAACTCAAGGAATTTTGTTTGCAGATCCCCAGGTTATTTGGACAACCCCAGGAGAACCCTGGAACTTCCAACCGATTTGAATGTTTCCCATGTTTGAAATATTTTGTTATTAATGCAGGTGACAGTCAAAAGTCCTTTATACTAACCCTCCCTAAGTTTGAGTTAGTTAATAGTTCCTTTTTCCCATGATAATTCTAGTCTGAGGAAAACACAGTGTATATATTTGGGAAATACAGATACAAAACAACAGTCCAGGTTTTACCCTTAACTTCTGCATACACTAAAAAATATTATGTTGCCTATTCTGTATTACTGTGAGAATGCTCAATATTATCCATTATCTTTGGTGTAAGTTTCTGGGAAAGACAGCCAGGCATATTCTCATAGCAGCCAGGTTCTGAATGGCCCTGCTGATCTTATATTTCACATGTTAACACATCCTTAATTTGCTTTGACTATTTCAACCTTCATTCTGTCAATCTGTGATTAGTCACTCAGTGGCTGTAGGCCACCAACTGAGACACAATGGAATAAAGCAAGAAGTTTAATAGCTGAAGGTAGAGCAAACAAGTTTCAGCCACGTGATAGAAAGTGTATTCAGTTTGCATTAAGCTGTAAATTATTAATTTTTTTACTGCCTAAAATAAATGACTGCAGGGCTAAGTGTATCCACATAAACCCAAAAAATCTCGATAAAACAGCATAAAACTGTTAGGAAAAATAAATGCATTAAGTACATGCAAAGAGTTCACATTTACTAATATGCTATTATCTGGAAATAATCTATACCAAAGAAGAATTTTGTTTTGCAATACATAGGTGAAAAGTTGCTGTACTTTGTCATTCTAGAGAACACAGTTCCCCTATGAGGTTGAATGAGAAAAAAAAACAGGCAACTGTCCACATTTTGGCAATTTGTCAGAAAGAGTATGAAATCTTTTTTAGTTTCATTTGAAAAGATTTTCCATCCCCTGTGTTTTCTTTGAGGTTGAGAGCCAAAGTTCAGAATACAAAGGAAACCTAAATATTGGACTGGAAATATTTATTCATTTCAGATCAAAACACAGTGGATTTTACTCATGCTTGTTGATATTATTGTTCAGCATCTAGCAAATGCCATAACTTTCTACAAAATTAATCTCACTCAGTTGCTAAAAGGACTTATTTAATGAGTAGCTGCATCAAATTAACTTTGGAGAATGTCCCAGCCATGTCATTTTCATTCATTGCTTCTGTCTTTATAAAAAACCCTAGCATTGTACTCTGAAAAACTATCGTGAAATTAAAGTTTCATCAATAATTGTGAAAATCACAGAGATTATAAATTCAGCCTTGTCAACACCATTACAGTTCGAGTGGTGTACATCCTGCTTTAAACACAGAGAGAGAGATCTTGTTACAACAAATTTTATTTTGTTTTGCCTATTCACATGTTGCAAATGACTCTGCATGTTTCACAAATGCACAGCAGTAAATAGCTGCATATATCTGTTGAATTTTTCACTTGTGCAGACCAAAACCCATCACTTTCCTGGTACCCTCTCTTTACCTTCCCACTTGAGCAAGGCTGCCAGATTCGTAGTTCATTCCAAGTGGAAGAAAACAAGAATCTGCTGTTTGAGATGACAGTGACTTCTGTCTGGTCCATTATCACATCACAAAGTGTGATTTCCTTAGGATGCCAGAAGAAAGCCAATCATTATGAGAGTTGTTTTATTTCCATTGCTTTGGACAGCTGACGTAAGAAACAAGTCTCTCTTATGTAATACTCCTGGACAGAAAAAATAACGCAGTACAATTAATGTAAGGGGTCCATTTTATATTTCCCTCAAATGTTGACACTAAGAATCATTTTAAAAATTGATAGCCTGCAAACCACGTGAGATATGATTGATAGTAGATTTTTAAATATAGATTTTAGATAAATATGTGTAGATGTGGTGCTTAGGGACCTGTTTTAGTGATGGACTGGGCAGTGCTGGGTTAATGGTTGGATTTGATAACCTCATAGTCTTTTTCCAGTCTAAACGATTCTATGATCCTACATTTTTTTTTCTTTTCCTTTTAGATCTACAGGATGGTAATTCCATCCAAATACATTTCCTGCTATTTGTTTTAAAATATTGCTAATGAAAAAAGGCAGTTTTTTTCTCTTCTTTCTTCTTATCCACTATACTGCATATTGGTTACAGTGTCAAGAAGCAAGAGATTGGTTTAACGTAATTAGTTCTTCGTGTATCTCAGCTGTTGTTATCACCCAATTATCCCCCAGCTACTCTGAAATCAATTGTTAAGAAACCAGGCTTCCCAGATAGCAAAGATTTTTTAAATTTTATTAGGGAAGTTTTACCAGATGTGTATATAACAGCACGTAGGAGAAAACTATGGAAAATGTGCACTGCATTGCATCATACAGCCTTTTGGAAAGATTGTCTCTCTTAAAATTTGCAATATGCAGAACTGCATCCCTGTGTACAAAGAACATTGATAAAACAGGCAATTGTTGTGGCAATTTAATGTGGTTTTCATTCTTATTTTTTATTTTTAGAACTCCTGTTAGTACATTTGCTTTTAACAGGTGTTAATGTACCAGGCTTTCAGCAAAACAAATTCAAGAGGAATTTCTTTTTCTTTTATGGGATTGCTGAAGACTTTTTTCTCATTTAAGATGTGACATATTTTACTCAATACAAATGATCATCAGGATGTTATAAAACAATTCTCATCTGTGACATCACTA
The DNA here is from genome assembly GCA_013397955.1 of Grantiella picta. NCBI lineage: Eukaryota > Metazoa > Chordata > Aves > Passeriformes > Meliphagidae > Grantiella > Grantiella picta. Next base: position 2,255,037 of record VZRM01005066.1, read on the forward strand.
TACATCTTAAAAAAGGTTTTTGCTTACTGCAGGGAAATAATAGAGAATTCGCCAAGTTCTGTATCACTTGTCATCTGCACACTTATTGATGTGCCTCTATTTAGGCTCAAGGACATTTTCTCACTGTGTCCAAACGCCTTTCTGGTGGCTGATTACATTGGCATTTTCCCCTTCCATTTCTGGCAGGGTTTCAGTGTATGTTTTTGCAAGGATAAGTGAAGTGTCAATGAAGTTAAATGAAAAGAAACACAAGAAATTAAGTGTTCAGCTTTGCTTTGTGGTCATCTAGTTAAGCATTAAGGTGAAAATGTTGTCTGGAATATTACAGAACAGCTGAACTAATGTGATGCAAATAATTCTTGTGGTTTGTCAGGTACAGCACTGAATTATTTTTATCTTCTGTTTCTAATTTTGTAGAAGTTCTACATTTCTGTTATGCTAAACTATATCATAAATACAAGACACATTGAAGGTATAGAAATGAGTTGGAAGAACCTGATGACTTAAATTCTCTTGCCAAGTTAGGATGATCTTTTAGACTAAATTCAATTGCCAAGTCATTATTATTTCATGTGATTTTTCTTTGGTTGAGTTAATTCTCTTCTCTGTGGCATCCAGTGCTAGGATGCATGGGAATTGTTCAAAGCTGTGCCAGGGAGGTTCAGACAGGACATTGGGAAGCATTTCTGTACAGGGAGGTTGTGTTTGGAACTAGAACAGCTTCCTAGAGAGGTTTTTGATGCCCTGAGACTGTCAGTGTTTGAGAGGTATTTGCACAATGCCCTTGACCACATGCTTGAGCTTTTGATCAGCCCCAGACTGGTCAGGACTTGATGGTTCCTGCAATCCCCTTCCAACTGAAATAGTCTGTCCTATTCTATTCCAATGATATTTTTAATTCACTCACAAAAAATCTGAGTTTCTATATTTTGATAAAAATTTCCAAATCTGAAAATATAGAACAGCCTTTCTTTATTTAGGTTTTTGCTCTTGCTAAAAATAGTTTGGTTTTGTATGATGTGGTATTTTTACTCTTTATAATCTCATTTTGCTATTAACACTGAAGACTCCTTTCAAGGGTTCTTCTTAAGAAGAGATTTGGAACATCCAAATAATGCATCTGATTTTAGGCAAGCAGACTAATGGTCCCATTCCTTTTGAATCATGACTGGCAAAAAGTCAGCCTGGACCAAGCACTAAACTCATATAATAGTCAACCCATCTATATTCAGACAAATCCTGTGGGTTTTCAAGCACTTTTGAAGAGGATATGAGAATCATTACATTAGGAAAGTGATGGTTATTACTGCTACTCTCACTCTGGATTTATGCTTTAATAGCAATTCTGTGCAACTTTTCTCATTGTTTAAATCCTAGAGGAACAGGCTGTTTACATTTCTTTCTCCAACATGAAGATGGACAAATGATAATGGGCTTTGTTGCTTTTAGCCATAGCAACTGAAGATTCATGGCTGCATACATCAAGTATATGTAGTAAACTAAAACTACATAAATAAAAGAAAATGGAAATTACTTTCCACAGAAATTAAACCCAGACCCAAAATATATCCATGACCAAGGGGGAAATAGGAATACGTGTTGATATTTTACAATACGAATACATAATAACAGAAAGGCAGTAACATACTGTTTTTTTTAAATACATGAAAAAGCTGGTTTCCATGAGAACACACATTTTCTTGTTTTGTTTTAGTTTGCTGGGTATTTTTTAACAATAATGTGCATAGCCAGGTAACTCTCTTCTTGTGAGAGCAATAGGACATTATGGCTTGGAAAGGGTTGGCAGGTAGGAAAACTCTTCTTTGCTCAGTGGCCGGCAATTGCTGTGTTTGATATTCACAGCAATCCAACAGTGACCATCATGGAAATGTGTCAAGGCAATAATTTAAGATGTGCTCAGTCTGTCCTGGAGAGGTCTGTCAGCCCTCTAACAAAACTAGCAGTCTGAGATTTTCAGACGAGGTTTTATCTGTTTAATTGTAAGTTGGATCCACTGTACACAGTGCATTTGCACGTATACCAAACAGTATCACAGATTGCATTTGTACCAATCTACCCACTGTATTTAGGGACTGCCCTGGTACATGTTTTTCTTCCTTCCTCTGTTTCTCATCCATTCCTAATCTATCAGTATGGTTGTCTGCTATCTCACAGTGCAAAGTGAATTTTCTGCAGTGAAGCTCCTAGGTTTTATCTGTGATAGCTGTCTGCACACACCAGCGTTGCCTGTTACATAATTGCTCCAATTATTGGAATTGTCTTTGGAAAGAAATGTGGTTTTATTTCCAAATGTTAGCTATTTTATGGAGCTATTTTAGCCTAAGCAAGATTTCTTGCTTAAAAAAAAAAAAAAAGTTGGGAAAATATGTGAATACTAGATAAAGAAATTGAAAATATGGGATCAAGCAAGCATTTAAAATTAAGTTAAATTAACTCAGAGTGAGTCTCTATCAAAGACTGCATAAGGAAATGTCATTAGTTTTCACATTTGTATGAAGTTCTCCATTATTTTCCTTTTATAAAAAAAGATACAGTCATTTTTCCAAATATGAAGGGCCCTATCTAATGGGTTTAGTTCCCTACAAAGAGTGTTTATGCCCCTGTTAATGTAAAAATTACAACAGGGTAGTAATTCTAAGAAGCTCCAGGGATGAGGTGATGAGGGAATGTGTGATGTTTCAGCTCTGAAGCCATAATTTACTCTGGATGCTACAAACATCACCTGAAAACCACCCACTAACTTCTTGTCAGCACAGTGGCATTTCTCAGGACACCTGTAAAGTAATAAAGTTGTTCATGCTTTTCACATTAAACTACCGTTTTTCCTTCTTTTCTGTTCCAACCTCTGGCTGTTCTCAGTGGTTCATTTTATGACGCTGGGAAATGACACTTGGGAAATGCTCTCTGGAGGACCTGAAAGAGCACAGGTTCACTGGCAAGGGGAAATAATTTGCTGGAAACTTGATGCAGCAGCAATTATGGATATTTTAATTATATCTGAAGTTGAGATATGATATCTGACCTACAACACTTGTGTAGCAAGATTAATGCTGGGAAAAGATACAAAGGTAATATAATATGGATACAAGAATTAAGAGAAAAATATTTCCTATGCATCATGGGGAAAAAGGAATTTTTCATCAGGGATTTGAAAAATGCATAATGCTTGCTTTGGATGAGAAATCCTTGTGCTGTGTGCATTTATACCTCCTCACATTTTGCAGTACACCTTCCCAGCTCAAGGGATCATAAATTCTCCCGGGCAGCCCCCAGAGCTCCCCCAGGTAAACACCTGAGTGCTGCTGCAGAGGGTGGGGCCCAGAGATAGTACAGAAAATAAAGTTTGATTCCCCAAGAAAAGCCAAGCCCCTGGGCAGTATCACAAAGGTCCCTCTGAGTGGAATAAGGTCACTGTGAGGGTCAAATCGCTCAGGCTACGATTTTAACCCAACGGTGTGAGACCTGTCTCTTCAAGCACCTCAAAAGCATCATGAGTTTCATTCAGCCTGTGATGTTTTCTTTCAGGATGAATGGAAAGGGATAAAAATACAACCTAGGGCTGCTTGGCTGCTTTGTTAACAGTTTGTAGCCAGGACTGATGGCAGCCTAGTCCAGGTCACCCTGGGTAGCTTTGAGAGTGCAACCATAATTCTTCCCAAGGTGGATCTGGGGTGGCAATGTCAGATCACAATCACTGTTGAGACCATTCATCCCTTAAGCAACAAACTCTGAAATCAGGCCTTGGGGAGAGTGTGAGACAGATAAATGCTCAAGGAGATCTTGGCAATTAGTAAGCTTCAAATGCCACACGCTAAATAAGAAGGGCCAGATTTAGCCAAGACATGTGTGCAGCTCTCAAATAACTTCCCATTACCCCTCCTGACTCAGTACTGCCTACAATGTAATTTAACTTACTGTCTTGTCTTCCCAGTTGATAAAAAAAAAAATAATCTCCTCCTCTGAGACACCTAACGGATGATCTGCTGAAATACATGCCTAAATAATTATCTGTCTAGGAGACTCTTTTCTGTGGTGAGTCATCATTCACTGTCACTATAAAGGGCTTGTTCTAATTTTGAGACCCTCATTAGAATTAAAATATCAAACAAAGTATATGCCTCTGACAGCTAGTCCACCAGAATTGCAGCAAGAATTCTGTAAAGCAAGAAGAAAACAAGTGTTCTGAAGGCACAAGTATAGAATATACAGCATTTTCAGCACAGAGTGAAGTCAGAGTTCAAGGCACAGAACTTTTGAGCTCAACCTGCTTGGAGGAATTTTTTCTAATTATCCGTAAGCAGAAGAGAAAAATATTGAGGAAAGCAAAGATGCAAAATATTGTGCTCCAGTGCAAACTTCCACGGTACCTCCAGGGAAGCAACACAATGTAAGCTTCTAGATATAAAAAGCCATAGTTTTTCTTTGTTATTATTATTGTGGAAGAGAAGGTAGGTTTGGGATTACAGGGGCCCTTATAAGATACTTTATTGGTTCCTATGCAGACCAACATGGGAAAAAAAAAAGGTGGAAAACAATCTAACAAGAATGTTGAGTGATTTCCAGATCCCAGCTGAAGTCAGGTTCTTGTACTCTTTTCTTCCAACCACTTTTGTATTTCATTCCTTTTAGAAAACACAAATGTGGCAGGCTAAAATTAAAAAAAAAAAA